>CAMXCT020000266.1:62500-262500 GCA_947184155.2 Cladocopium goreaui | reverse complement strand
GAAGTATCTCATCTATGCAGGAAAAGACACCCACGTCTCACGTGATATTTGGGTTTCTCAGGGTTGAAAATAGATGTACCCCTAAATTGATTGTAAGTATAAAACATCATCATATAATCAATATCGTATCATCATCCTCAAAAAATGACAATTTTTGCTGTCCCAACCATATAAATCTTATGGGACCATAACCATATAACATCATATACCCTCTGGTTATTTAACATAGCCATGGAAAACGGCCGATTTATAGATTGGTTACCTATTAAAAATGGTGATTTTCCATGGCTATGTTAGTCATAACCAGATGGTAACCATGTAAACAATGGCCATCATTGTCCCAGATTGGGATCCGACGCCAGGATGGCTCCATTTTGACTTGGAACCTCACAGGCGCCGCGATGCAAGACGCGTCGCGCGCCATGGAAACGTGGGGGCCTCATGGGCCCCATGGGCCCCTCGAGTCCCCGTGTCCAGTTCAGGTTCGTCGGAGATGCTTGGGATACCTTGAGTAATTGGAGGAGATTGTAGGATACCTTAGTAATTGGAGGAGATTATATAGGAATATCATGGGAATATGATAGGATTTACCTTCCGGTCACTTGTGTGGCAGCGAACTGAAGAATCACCCATTTTCAAGAACGGTGAATTATCATACATCATGTAATTTCTACCGGCCATTTGTCCATAGCAAACTGTTAAATAACCACAGGGTAATTCCAACAAAGACACCAACAAGTACGAAACAACACATATTCTGGTTGATGGTTTGGAACATGGCTTTTATTTTCCATAATAAAAAAGGGATGTCATCCTTCCCATTGACGAACTCATATTTTTCAAGATGGTTATTGCACCACCAAGCAGTATTCAGATAGGAATTAACATCATTCCACTTCATTCTGCCAGCTTAACTGGACAAAACACGTTTCTTGGAGCTTGTCCGCCGTTTCTGGGGAAGAACGCCATGCTGAGGCCTCTTCAAAAGCCAGGTGACCCAGTGACACTGGGTGAGTCTTTAATTGTGTGGTGTTTTCAAAATATATGTAAAGTTAGGTATTAGTGGTGTTTCCACAATATTTTTTTGCAATGGGTCATATTTCCAGATATCTTCCATATATCAATTTATACTATATGCATACGAATATATGATATAAATATCTAATAGCATATGATTTATTAAGTCCCTTACCCTCTGGTACACTAACAGTTTACGAACTGGAACATCACCGTCTTTAAAAATATTAAAAACGCTAAATTCACTATTTCTATGTGCCATGGCTTCAATAGCTGTAACAGTCATTACCAGAGGCTAAATCCCATATCATCCCATTCTTCACCATTGCTAACCCATTGTTAAACCATTAAAAATCACCATGAAAAATCACCATTTATAGTGGTTAAACCACCATTTTCCTATGGTTTTATAGTAGAATCACCATTAAATCACCATGAAAAATCACCATTTATAGTGGTTAAACCACCATTTTCCTATGGTTTTATAGTAGAATCACCATTAAATCACCATGAAAAATCACAATTTTTTTCGTAGAAATTCCCTTATGAGATCCCCATGATCCCTCCATAGCCCCTAGGTTGTCGGGCCACGCGGCGGGCGTCACGGCCCTGACGTTGCGCGACGAGTTGTTAGCCTCGGGCGCGGCGGATAACTCCACGAAGCTGTGGAACGTGGCGCGGAAGCCCGGGATCTGCCCACTTGGACAATATAACTATGATATCATTAGAACCCATACATATATAATATACATACTATATGTATATAATATGTATATATATATATACAATCATCTAATAATATATATATAATAATGGATAATAATAATAAGGGATAAGGATGGATGATAATGGATAAGAATGGCCAATGATAATATTATGATTGGCATTTTATGGATAATGGATATAGAAGCCATGTTTCATCCCATGTATAGGTGGGGAAATTCCATATAACTGGGTGGAAACCATTTACTAAGTGGGATGAACCCCCCAAGCAGGGGGCAAGGCAGGTGGATAGTGGATCCTAGGGGCATGAAAAGGTGAGGTTAGGTGGATTTAAAGCATATGCATATACCAGTAAGAATTAGTTCTTGAATGAGATATTGTAATGGGATATCATGGGGTTTCTTATGGGATAGATTATATAGAACTAACTTCAATCAATATATATCCAATGGGGATTTGTATACCCATTTGTAAAGATTCCCCCTATGGGATGAATGACCATAACCCATGGGAGTTCTTGTCATCCCACGTTCGGGTTCTGCGTTCTGCACCTTTGTTGGTCGACAATCCCCATGTTTCAACTCCTCTATATACTCAACCTGATGATCTTCCCTAAATTCAATGGTTACCCTCTGGTAAACTAACTAACATAACTATGGAAAATCACCATTTTGAAGCGGTAAATCCACTATAAATTACCATGTTCAATAGCTATGTTAGTCATTACCCGAGGGTACATGATTTCCGCTGAGTCCGCCCCATTTGTTGGCGCTCCATTTGTTGGCAAAATCACCAACTGACCATCCGGTGATTGCACAGTAAACCATGGATGTTTTTCCAGTTCGCAAAGGTTACAGCAATAGAAGCTCAGATCATCCATCACCTAGCAGTATGTATATTATACTATACACCATCATATACACAATAAAACATATTTACTACCATATCATCCACATTTATCTATCTATCTATATATATACATACCATTCTCCCATTATATACCCATGATCTTATTACTGGATGTGTTGATATTCCCATCATATCCATGAAGGATATATATAATGGGAGAATGATATAATTATGGTGATTAGAGTATATCCCATTTATAGTATGTACTTTTAACATCATATCACCCATACATCATTATCCCATTATATACCCATTATATACCCATTATATACCCATTATATACCCATTATATCCCTATCATTATCCCATTATATACCCATTATATACAAATATTATATACCCATTATATACCCATTATATCCCTATCATTGTCCCATTATATACCCATTATATCCCTTATATCCCCATTATATACCCATTATATACAAATAGTATATACCCATTATATACAAATATTATATACCAATTTTATACCCATTATATACCCATTATATACCCATTATATACCCATTATATACCCATTTTATACAAATATTATTTTATACCCCATTATATACCCATTATATACCCATTATATACCCATTATATACCCATTATATACCCATTATTATATACCCATTATATACCCATTATTATATACCCATTATATACCCATTATATACAAATATTATATACCCATTATATACCCATTATATACCCATTATATACCCATTATATACCCATTATATACCCATTATATACCCATTATATACCCATTATATACCCATTATATACCCATTATATACAAATATTATATACCCATTATATACAAATATTATATACCCATTATATACCCATTATATACCCATTATATACCCATTATATACCCATTATATACCCATTATATACCCATTATATACCCATTATATTCCCATTATATACCCATTATATACCCATTATATACAAATATTATATACCCATTATATACCCATTATATCCCTATCATTGTCCCATTATATACCCATTATATCCCTTATATCCCCATTATACACCCATTATATACCCATTATATACCCATTATATCCCTTATATCCCCATTATACACCCATTATATACCCATTATATACCCATTATATACCCATTATATACCCATTATATACCCATTGTATACCCATTATATACCCATTATATACAAATATTATATACCCATTATATACCCATTATATACAAATATTATATACCCATTATATACCCATTATATACCCATTATACACCCATTATATACCCATTATATACCCATTATATACCCATTATATACCCATTATATACCCATTATATACCCATTATATACCCATTATATACCCATTATATACCAATTATATACCCATTATATACCCATTATATACCCATTATATACCCATTATATACCCATTATATACAAATATTATATACCCATTATATACCCATTATATCCCTATCATTATCCCATTATATACCCATTATATACCCATTATATACCCATTATATACCCATTATATACAAATATTATATACCCATTATATACCCATTATATACAAATATTATATACCCATTATATACCCATTATATCCCTATCATTGTCCCATTATATACCCATTATATCCCTTATATCCCCATTATATACCCATTATACACCCATTATATACCCATTATATACCCATTATATACCCATTATATACCCTATCATTATCCCACTATATACCCATTATATACCCATTTATAGTTACATATCATGATCTTATTACTGTTACATCCCCATGCTATCACCGAGGCCACGGGCGAGTTGGTACGTCAGCTTCCCCATCCCAAGACCGTGCTTTGGCGTGAAAAGGAAAGGATTTCGGGTGGATGATCACGGGATGGGTGGAGCAGAATCATACTGAGAGGTAAATCACCATTTTGATAGGTAAACCATCTATAGAGGGGCCATCTATACCATGGCTATGTTAGTCATAACCAGAGGGTATATATAATTATAGATATACCCTCTGGTAAATTAACAGTTCGACCATGGCAGTCATCGGGGTTGGAAGACTAGTTTCCATTAAAAATGGGTGATTTTCAGGGTCTATGTTAATTTACCAGGGGGTAATTTACAATATATTACTTTGATGATATCATGGTTTCACCGTGATAACAATTATATTTGATATAACTGTTATTATCATACTTATTATGATAGATAATAGCAATGATAACTAAATAGCAATGATTAATGGCTAACATTTACAATAATACTGCTACATTTACATTAACAACAATAACAACATGACAATGATAATGCAAATAAGAACAATGATGCTATATAATGGCACTTTAGTAACCCCCAAAAAGATAAAACAGTAAATTCCTTTTTAGAATAGTGATAACTTGAACATTTTCTTAATAATAATAATGCTAATAGTAATGATCAAAGTTCACGATGATCATAGCAACAATAGCAATAGTCAGCTATGCATGCCAATAATAATTATATTGACACTTCTGGCAATAGGAAACTCATGTCGTCCATGTCTGGGAGATGGGTTTCTGGACAAATCCGGAATTCCAGCAGTTGGCACCGCACGTAGCGACTCTACCAGAACCCGCAGATCCCATGCATTTCCAGCTGCGGAATGCAGGTTTTTGGGCTTTCGATCTCAGGCCGGGTCTGTGACGCCGGGCCGGGTTGTGACGTTGGCGATTGGGTGTCTTCCGAATTGAAGGTCCAAGTACATGAACCAACTTCTGGCTGAAGTCGAAGTCTTTCCCACATGTTCAACAAGGCTTTTCTTGGGTCCCTAACCCCTGAGCCCCGCCAGGAAAACAACTGGCGAGTGCCTGTTGGGATGGTGTGGCGCGGATTTACGACTTGGAGAATGAAGTTGAGCCCATGGAACTTCGCGGGCATACAGGTGGTGGGGTGGTCATTCTGTTCCCAACTCGACAGAGCCCTTGGTGTTTTTCACTTCGCGGCTTCTTCAATTCCAAGTCTAAGGTTGTTATATGTTGTTATTTCCCCTGGTGGGTTTTGTACCAAGTCCACAATGGTTCGCACAATGAGTGCCCCCCCCCAGGCGGCCTCTATGAGGCACCTTGGCAGCGCAGGATCTTTGCGAAGCAATCATCAAAGGATATAGTTCTGGTGTGAATTATATTATCATAATATCATAAGAGCCCCCAACTTTGATGATTATAATATAATCATTATCATTGTATTTATCAACATTGCATGGTTTCATTCAAAGATAAAGATACACATATTCACCTATTGACCAGCAAAGAAGCTGGATGCTGTCGGCGGTTTCATGGCTATTCCAGCTGTCAAGGATAGATGTACCCACATGGCTATGGAAAATGGCTCATTTATGGATGTACCCAGTAAAACTAGCGATTTTTTTTATAGCAATGTCAAATTACCAGAGGGTAATGTCAGGTTACAAGAGTCGCTAATCCCCAAAAAAATAGAGAAGTCCGTAAGAATTCCACAAATTTGGTGATGAAAATTTGGTGCCTTTCCTATCTTTTTGTTGGGACAAAATAGCCAGGCCGGCTGCCATGCCATGCCGCTTTCTGTCTGGCCGGATCCGAGGTATCACATAGCCCACTGGATCCCACACTATTGGCCACTGCCTCTGCTGACAGGATCGAAATTTTGCTGCGTGCGTGCTGAGGTCGTGCTTGGAAGCTGAGATCTTAATGACTCTTTATTGGATTTATTGCTAGAAAATACCTGAAAATACAATATATATATATCAATGTATATCATTCTCAAGTAATTTTTATATATTTTTGGACTTCTTGCAGTCTTGACTCTGCAACATACCTGAGTCTCAGTATGTCTCGTACCGCCATCAGCAATGTTTGTTGCTGTTTTCTGCCACTGCTCAATGGTCTTATTAGATTGATGCAATCTATACCACCCTGCCTGGTACGCGGCAACTCACATTCCTGGACCACTCCGAATAGAAACAACTTCAGACATGGCCGATGCGGCCATCAGAGGAATTGGTAGGAGGACGTCTGAATTGTGCTTCACATTGCCTTGCATATAAATTTGGAGTGATTCACCCAGTTGAAGCGAGCAACCGTGCATTAATCATTAGTAGGACTTACAGTAGTTGGACTACAGGTTTGACTTACGTACCTATTTGCTGGTGACATGTGCATCCTTGTTCGTCAGGACTGTGCGAGTCTGGGACTTGAAGACAGGGCGGCAGCTGTGGAAGTTCATGCACAAGGCTGGGAGGGACCCTCAACCCCCCTAGGATGGCTATTCACCCTAAACAAAAGCCAAATGAAAGTATAGTAGTCTAGAAGAAGTGCAAGATATTCTATATTCTACACTTGGACTACAGCATTGTGGTATATGTGGATCACTTTTGCTCCATCTACACCTTTGTGATATGCTTATTTTTGCTGCTGAAAATCACCTTTTCCACTTTTCTCTGAACAAATCCAGTAATTTTGCGACGTTTTTCCCCAAATCAATGCATTGGTTGGGAACATCTTAACCGGAAACCATGGTTGGTTATTACTTGTTACTAGTAAGTACAGGGGTTTCCGATTCCAATTTTCTCATGATCTAGTTCTGGGACAACAAAAACATCTGCATGATGGGGAAAATTGGATTATGTCTCATACATCAGAGCTTTCCATCCAGAGACATCTGACTCAAACCGAAAAAAACAAAAATCTAGGACCAAGATTTCTAGAATTTTCCAGGACCTGCCAACAGTTTCGGCCCATTTTTCTGCCCAAAAATCCAGCCGGGTGAAATTTTTTTCGCATTTTTCAGGACCATGTCACAGCCCTGGACTGGTCGCCCGTGAACTTCACCTTGGCCACCGGTGGATGGGATCGGAGGCCGCCATGGGATGGGCTGTGGAAGCGTCCAATTTTTTTGGGGTGACCCATATGGAATTATATCATCAATATATGGGTCATAATATATTTTCCATATAGTGATATGATCCATATAGTTGATTATAATTATGATATATTCATTTTTTGGTGATATTTCATATAGTAATTATATCACCAATATATCCAATTCATATCAGCATATTCATATGAGCTCATAATGATCATTATAAATTTGGTGATATTATGTGATATTCAAAGAGTAATTGGTGAAATATGGTAACTTCTTAGTATACTTATGTTGGCGTTTAACTTTACTATACCATTTAAATCACTTTTGAGAGTTACCTATTTACTATAATATTTTACTATACATATTTAATCACTTTGGCGGTTTAGTCACTTTTTACTATACCCTCTGGTAATTTAACATAGCTATTGAAAATGACCATTTATAGTGGATTTTCCCATTAAACCTGGTGATTTTCCATAGTTATGTTAGTTTACCAGAGGGTATATCACTGGTCAACCACAGGTGCTCCATCGGAAATCCCGCAGGTTCCGCATCTGGAAGATCCACGCGGAGGAAGTGGCGAAGTGCCGCGGCGGAGTCTGCGGAGACTTGGTGCCTTGGTGGATCGGCGCGGCCGCAGATTCTGGTCATTTTTTGGTATGAAGCCTGCAATTTTATCCAATTTTCATGAATTTTAGGGGTATCTAATTATGAACCATTAGTATCCATTAGTATGAAGCCTCCAAACCATTAGTATCCATTAGTATGAAGCCTCCAATTTTAGGTATCTGATTATGAATAACCATAGACATTTATGAAACATGTTCAGGTGAACCTTGCAGATATCCTTAAGAACATTGCTGGAAAAAGATCGGATGGACATAGAATGGCATACTATATATATATATATACTATATATAATATATATATATTATATTATATTATATAATATAATATAATATAATATAATATAATATAATATAATATATATATAGATGTTTTCCGGATTGTTTTTCAGGCTCACCAATCTCCATTGCTTCTTTCAGAGCTTGGTTCTATTTTGCCATGGGCCCGTAGGTACCATGGTCCACGAAGTTACCGGTAACCTTTTTAGCCTCGCAAGTTTCACGTCGTTGCATCCTGTCGCTCAAAATGTCTTTGTCAAACAAAAAGGACCTTTCTTTGGAACTCACGGTTCCGAACCGATCCTTTCACACTTTTTTATTGTGTTCCATACTGCCAAGAGCTATTTCCCAGACGCCGGAGCACGTGGCGCGGCATCCGCAGCTGCTGTGGTCGGTGGCCTTTGCGCCCGAAGGGCGGCAGGTGGCCGCCTGCCATGGTGCCGTGGGGCAGTCGCCCGCGGTACCTCGGTTTAGGGATGGGATAAGGTGAGGCCGTTGGCAAAATCGCTGCACAGAAACAAGGTGAATCGCTATACATAACTATACATAACTATGGTAATCCATAATAAACTAGGTGAATTCTATGGTTTATGGATGTTTATGGGGAGAGCGAAGTAGTTCAATCGAGGCAATGGGTTGATAAACCAACCTACCCAATCGGGGGGCCTTTTTTTTGCACCATGACACACCTGTTTTTTGGGGAAACCATTGAGATTTAACATGATTGGCAAGATTTGGGAACATTCATACCCATAGAATGATGATGATGATGATGATGATCATGATGATGATGATGATGATGATGATGATGATCCATGATGATCGATGATTGGTGATGATAGGTCTTATTCTTTTTCTTGGGCCGGATTATTTTCAGAGAAGCCCAGAGCAATTTTTTGGTGGTCTAAAGAACCATCAATACCATCAAAATTGGGAGTAAACAAGTCAGCCATTGGAAGCTGGAAGGACGGGATCAATAAATTTTTGGAAGGGATATCGGATATCAAAGCTAGATGAATGTCAATGTGAGTGCAAAGGACAGCAGTTTCATATCACAGTGGATTTGGAATTCTACCATGTAACAAAGATTCAGCAAAGATCCATGGAGATCTATCCTCTTGACCAAAGTGAGATGTGTCACCATTCCATCATTCACGAGAGAACTCCGTACCGATGTATTTGAACATCGTAGTGTACCATTGGTTTGCAGCAAAACAAACAAAAGCACCGGAACTTTCCATTTCAACAATTTTGAGATCTTCACATCTTTTGGGATAATTGATTCATAGATCTATATTTATTATAATATTTCAACAATATAATACATATTTAAATCCAGCAGTTTCCCCAAAGGGTTTTTCCCCAAACGGGCACCTCCTCTGTCGACCCAGGTGGTGGTCTACGAGGTCTCCACCGGGGAGAGGCTCCGGCGCTTGGGGCGACACAAAGATACGCCGCTGGCCTTGGGATTTTCGCCCTCCGGGGAATATCTGGAGCCTCGGCCGCTGACTCTTGGGGGGATGGGGTGGTGAGGGGTTTGGCCGGGATGTTGGTTGATGAATGTTGATGAAACCATTAAGTATTAGTATCTATTAGTTATATCCTCCTAATCAACCCAAATTCTTAGTCACTTGTAGGTGACGTGATGGGTGTGAAATGAGGGATGAAATGGGGGATGAAATGGTTTTTTTGAGACTTTGGGTGTGTCTGAAAATGGATAACATCAGGGGATTTACAAATAAATGGCAATTTCAATATTGAAACCCTTGACTACCTTAATGTTCCATTTGTGTTGCTTCAAAGCTTCAAAGGTGGATCTGCGAGAAACCGAAGACCCCCCCAGGTCGTCTTTCCGCAAAGGTGTCTGCTGGCATGGACCGCAAGGTCTTGATTTATTCGGCGACGGAGCACTTGGATGACATGCCGCTGGGTGATAAGGACGATGCCGAAGAGAGCCACTGGGCTTGACCATGTCCTCAAACTGCCAGTCTTGTAATACGTGATGATTTTGTTTTCAAGTAAAACTGCAGAAACTCCAACCGGTTTGAACAGCGTACTAGCGTATCAATACATACATTGAGTCATTTCTGGTGGCTCATCCTATCTCATGCTTCAAATCCCAAAAAATCTCAGATTGTATATCCTCTTTTTAGATCCTCGTGCTGAGGATTGAACTGGCTGCACGATCTGGAAGATCTGCGGGGTGGGAGTCGAAATGTCTGCTGGCCGAGACTAAGAGTTGTTTCTTTCGAGTAAACATCTGAAAAAAATGGATTTAAGTAGGATTAGTATGCAATTAGTGGGGTTTTGGCAGGACTTTATTTTTATAGCTCACCACTAGATTTTGGTAGGGGGTGCTATAAGTTGTATTTTATATACCCAATGGTGTGAGATAGAAGTGAAACGATAAGGGATAGACATGATAGAAGCCACCATTTTTCAAAGGGCCAATTGATGGGAGTTAGAAGTAATATGTTAGGGAATGGACGTGATACCAAGAGAAAGAAACAGAAATGATAGAGACAGAACTGATAGCTGGAACGGGACACCATTGATGGAACCAACAAGCAATGGAGACATTTCGAACGAAGTTGCACTTTGCGAACTGAAACTCAGGCAAGTAGCATTGCAGATCTTGCACGGGAATTGGCCCGCATCTCAGTTTTCTTTCACCGGCAGCAGAGGAAATGAATTTGAAACAGATGAGTTTGCCAAAAGGAACATTGGAGGCAAGAGTTGGGAGATTTATTTACAGTGTCCTGAGACCAAAAACTACCTTCGGGTGATCAAACATGGCAAGCTGGAAATTCCTGCATTTAGTTGGACGAAGTTTCGCAGCTATAAACCTCCATTTATCAGGGATTTCCCATATTTTAAATCATGGTTTTTCCATTGTTTAGAATGTGGGTAAAACAATAAACCATCCCCCAGTCATCACCACAAATAGGTGGTATAAACTGTATAAACTCTTCCCAGTCATGGGTGGTAAACATGACATTGCTTTTCCCGCGTTCGGGGATTTCCCAACAATCGCCATGTTTGATGAAATCCACCGCAACGCGGGTGGCTGTTGACCCAGTGAACTGAATCTGAGCCTCAGGCCCGTCGGAACCGCTCAAAGACCAGAGGTGCGCGGCGCCGGCTGCAATGCCTAGCTGTTTGTGTGGGTTTCCTCCTTGGGAAAGATGTAAAGATTCACATTTTCATGAATTTTCCATGATGTGCAAGGTTGGCAATCATGAAAATCCTCCTTTCTGCAAGGTTTTCAAGGTTTCCAGATTGGCCATGATTGAGAATCAATGGGAAACCTATCCCTACAAGTTACGGAGAACCTCACTGAGTCGGGTATGTAAAGACACAGAATATCCCCAAATGATAAACGAATTATGATGAATTATGCCAGCCCAAAGGGAACTGGAGAATCTTTTG
The DNA here is from genome assembly GCA_947184155.2 of Cladocopium goreaui. NCBI lineage: Eukaryota > Dinophyceae > Suessiales > Symbiodiniaceae > Cladocopium > Cladocopium goreaui. Next base: position 250,644 of record CAMXCT020000266.1, on the reverse strand, counting down.
GTCTGGTGCATCAACGCTATATAATGTCATATAATGTCAGTATTTTACACTCGGATCTACCATCCCCAAGTTTTTTCAATTTTTCTGGTGTAAACCATCAGTCCATATGGATGGTTGATGGCATTGCTTTACCAATTTGTAAATGATCAATCCATATGGTTGGTATCAATCCATATGGGTGGTATCATTTGCCATAAATTTGCCATGTATAAAGCATCAATCCATATGGGTGGTTTATTGCTTCACCAACATGACAACTTATATACTCCACAGAGGTGCCCTTTCGTCAGGCTCCAAGTCCGGCTCTTTCCGTGCCATGCCTGGCGTGGCGTTCCTGTCCCTTGGATGGCGCTGGTTGCTACCCTTCCGTTGTGCAAAAGCATAAAAACTCCAAGACGTAAATAGACGTAAGAAACAAAGAATCTTGAACCCATCATCCCAGAGTTAGTAGAAACCTTTAGATCCAACTGCCATTTTCAACCGATGAACAACTTCCGACCTTTCTGTTTTTTTTCGAGCCATCTGAGGTGATAATTTTTTGCCGGCGACGAAGTGGCCGAAATGGCTGGCTCGCGACCGGTTTGTAGGAGATCCCTTGGCTGACTGGTTCCTTTCTGCTGGCGACCTGAAAAGCGGATGTGGTGTGGAGGGTCCAGGTGGCGAAAAAAAGGTGGAGAAGATGTTTTGGACCCATTGATTTTCACACTTGAAATTTTTGCGACATTTGAACACATTGAATGATTTCCAGAGATTTGGGCATCCTGCCACCCCCAATTCTCAAGCCAAAAGGGGTGGCGCTAGATATAGTTTTCTTTCCTGGCGGTTTGTTTTTTAAATCTATAGTTACCTCTCAAAAATAACCAGGACATAGTTAGATTACCATGTTACCCTCTGGTAATTTAACATAGCTATTGAAAATGGCCATAGAAATAGTGGATTTTCCCATCAAAAATGGTGATTTTCTATAGTTATGTTAGTTTACCAGAGGGTACCTTATCTGTCGTTACCTTATCTATTTTTACCTCATCATTACACCCGCCCCGGCTGCGATGGAGTCCAAGGTGACGTGGGCTGCAGGTCTTTTTTTTGGGATGGACGTAGCGCGTTCTACGATGCCGAGTTGATCAAATCCTCCGAATTTTACTGAAACTCTTAGATTTTCATAGAAAAACATATGCAAACAGTTGATGTCATACACACATATACAAAAAACATCAAAAAACTGTTTGTTACAACAACCATGACGACGATGTTGCAGGTTACCAGGCTGCATGACATGTGGATTTTGTGATGGTCCACCTGATCACCTTCGTGACCGCAAAACGACACTTGGAAAATGGTGGCAGGCAGGATTTCCCTCACGATTTCCATCCGCAACATTCAAGATTTTGGGGTACCATATGTCAGCTATGTTCAATCTTGTTGTGGAGACGGTGGAGACCTTAATCCCTTGGATATATTTGAATATATTGGTTATACTTGAATATCTTTGAATAAAGTAAACTTTTCGATGCTATACATTGACTGAGACAAACATATCTGGTAGGTGCCTGATATTTCAAACCACCAGACCCATATGTGGGAAAAGGCTAGCGGCGATAGCCCAACTTTTGATCCAAATTCTCTTCATTAGCACAGGAAGCAACACAAATCGGACAATCTCATTCCTCGAACAGCAAAATTCTTGATCCAATCTGTGGCCTGAAAATTACTAGAGGTGGCAGCAGGAGTGCCAATCATCCCATTTTGGCAGCTGTTTCTTGCTCCAAAACTACCGTTGCTTTTCCAAAAATTCTGATGATGTTGATCCGCAGTCGCTTGACGATGTGCGGAGTGGGGTGGTTCCTGGAATCCGCGCGACATGCCTTAAGAAATCCCCAAAAAACCGGGTCAATGGTGTTGAGTTACTCAATTCATGGATATTCATGCAGGTTCTATTTTCATGGGGAATGTGAGGATCAATCAGTGCATTGCATGGTACCACCAAAAATGGACAGACGAATCTTGGCCAAAATGGACAAATTTTTCTGGCTCGATGGGCTCGATCACCTCCCAATGCTTGGTGATTTTGATCTACAAAGATGTCCCCTTGGTTTGGTCACAATACGCCATCTGGATACATTTGGAAACTCTTGGAGGTTTCATATTTGATGATTTTGTTTGGAACGAAACCCATGGGTTTCTTTAAAAAAATCCTCGTGGCCAAATAGCCCCTTACTTGGACTTGCACAAGTCCGACGTACATTCTGCAGTTTTAAACTGGCTGAAGACAAGTTTCTCTCCATGAGGCACATGGAATCATGCCTTTTAAAACTGGTTAAACTGTGTCCTGCCTTCCCTTTCGAGGCTCCTGCCGTCAAGCCATGGGTTTCTTGAAACATGGCCGATCCAACTGCGATCCGGAGCCCTGGCCCTAGGTGCCCTGCTGTTGGCCATGGCTATGGCAGGGCGGCTGAACCAAAATGTCTTTGAGGAAGGCGCCTGGCTTGGATTTCTTGGATCTGGTGACCAGATTTCTTATTGAAATGACCATTCCGAATAGGATTTCATAGGGGATTTTCCCCTTAGAAAGCCATGGTATACCCATTGAAATCGCCATTTTTCAGAAATAGTTTCCACCATTTCTAGAGGGGTTCCCCAAATCACCATGATAGCCTCTGGTAATCTGACATGGCTTTCTGGAAAATCTTCTATTTTTTCATTGAAATGACCATCCATAGGGGGAGGTACCTCGGATAAATCCCGGAAAAAAAGTGAGAACACCATGTACTATCCGGTATCAGCTCCATGGCTTGCTGGAAAATCTACCTTTTATAGTTCGATCCTTTCCCAGCTACAACCACCATTTAGTTTGGGGATTTTCGAGCCAGCTATGTTTTGATTGCCGAAGGGTATGACAAGCTTCAGATTTTATTTTTCAGCAACAGGGATGATCGAATTCTTTGAAACTAGGATGGGAAACCCCGATTTAGTTCTAGGAATTAAGCAGCGATGAGTGTGAATTCCTGAAAATGGAGGGCCTTTAGACCAAATAATGAGAAGCCTTTTGTGGGTCCATAATTATCCCAGTTTTCACCTGTATCCAGTTTTTGGTGGCAAAACTGGGCTTCTTTGTGAAGAGGGAGGGATTTTCTTGTTGAAAGATGTAGTAGAAACTCAATGGATCATGATGTGGGTATGGCTGAAGACATGCTGAAGATATTTGAATAAATCGATCTTCCCCATGTAAAAAAGATGTTGGTGCCACCCCCAATTCCAGGATTTGTTTTTTTTCAAGGCCCTTCTGTCAAAATTGGACAGTTCCATTTGTCAAAATGCGTGGTTTCAAATTGGCAGTGTGGTCCCAAAAAAATCAGGGTATCGGGTATAGGTACAGTGCACGAACTTGCTGCACAGAGAACTAACAACTGGGTGGTGGTTTGGAATATGTGTTATTTTCCAGCCCTAAATATGGGACGATGACGCCGATTGAAAAGGCAAAATTCCCTGCGGCTGCAACAACAAGGCATCGGCTGAGGGATCTGAAGCACTGCTACATGCCGGTGAAAGCAGACATAACGTGAGCTTCTTGACGAGTTGTGACTTGAAATTGTGTGTATATCTTTCATCATCTTTCGGTCTCTTGATTTTTTTTGAGCCCTTGAATTTCTTGGGATATTTGATGCTTTCCTGATGTTTCTCTAAGAAACATCTCCCCTTCACATCTGCAGATATCCGCAGTATCCACAAAATTCTCCTAGTATTTTTCTCCACTTTGCGTGGCAGTCACGCAGATTCAGTGACGCAGGTGGGTCTCCTGGCGCCCAAAGAAAAGCTGCAGGGAATTGACATCGCACCGGACACCCGCATGCATCACTGACGAGTCTATGTGGATACGATGGGAGATATACAGGGGTTCACCCAAACATAGGAAATTTGTTCAAGGATATTACTGTACAGAGATTATATTTAGGAATTTCGATATAATTTGCAGATTTCCAGCTTTTCGGTCTGTTTTGGGTTGCTACAACAGGATGTAACAGGATATAACCAACAATGTGTGATGGTGTAGGTTTGTCCGAAAAACACGGGGATCTCCTAAAATTAATGTCTGGCAATGTTTTAAGTGAGCCACGTTCTAAAACCCTTGGGTTTATGTTTAGGAAGGGGCCCGTGGTAAGCGTGTGTTTAGGAAGGGGCCCGTGGTAAGCGTGTGGCGTACGTAAAACCCTGGTGAGCCAGCGTAAGCTCAGCGTAAGACAAGATATCCGCATAAGCAAAACCTGTGTGCGCAGCAAAATGTAAGCAATCGCGTAATCCGTAAGCATTTCATAGCATTTGGTGCCAGGATACAAGACATTTTGCATTTAGGACATGGCTCAAGTAGGACAATGGGATGCTACCCTCCGGTAATCATGGCGGTGGAGAATGATCTATGGGCAGCTGAGACAATCATCTATAAATTTAATCATGGCTAGAGACATTTCGAATATTAGTGCCATGTTTGCTTACCAAAGTAAGTTAGTCATGACCATAGAGACATTTCTATTGCAAAGTAAGTTATATAAGTTATATAAGTGATATGACACAGTAAGATTTTCATACTAAACTGGCGTAATGAAAATGGATAGGATGGCCATGGAAGCCATAGAAAGATGGCCATTTGTTCCCCGGTAAGTTGTCCTAAGGACGCCGCCTGTGCCAAGCCGGGGGTGCATGCTTCGAAGACGCCGGGAAGGTTCTGCTCCTGTGATCAGGTGCGGGTGCCATGGATTGCCATGCTACCAGGCATAGGTGCTGATGACTTGGGAAAAACCATGGACATTGGGTGGAGATTTTCAGGGTGAAATTTCCACGGTTTTTTTCGACACATGACTATGTTTTTTATAGATTTTTAGGACTCAACCAGATGAATTCTGGATACAAAAAATGGCTATTTCTAGACTAAACCAGATGATATAGGAAATGGAGAGTTCCGATCCGGAGAGCCACCCAAATAGTCGGATTCGAGTCGGTTTCGGGTTTCGGGTTTCGGGTTTCGGGTTTCGGGTTTCGGGTTTCGTCGATTGAAACCAACTTTCGCTGTCGGGTTTCGGGTTTCGGGTTTCGTCGATTGAAACCCACTTTCGCTGTCGGTTTCGGGTTTCGGGTTTCGGGTTTCGATCGGCCCTGGGGAAGTTAAGTCTTCAGAGTTTCGGGTTTCGGGTTTCGGGTTTCGGGTTTCGATCGGCCCTGGGGAAGTTAAGTCTTCAGAGTTTCGGTTTCGGGTTTCGGGTTTCGATCGGTCCTGGGGAAGTTAAGTCTTCAGAGTCGGTTTCGGGTTTCGGGTTTCGGGTTTCGGGTTTCGATCGGCCCTGGGGAAGTTAAGTCTTCAGAGTCGGTTTCGGGTTTCGGGTTTCGCTGGTTGAAACCAACTCTGCAGACCTCTCTCCGGATCACGTCTCGAAATTGAAGAGTTGATCAGATTCTCATCTACCAAACCGGATGATATATACTTGTTCCAGGGTACCAATGGATGGTGAAATCAGCTGTAGTAAGTCAGGATAAGCAGCAACCAACTGAAGAATCAGGGTTGAAACAGCCTCTGGAAATCCTGGCGTTCGTCATTTCAGTTTTGAATCTGTCATTTTTGGTTATCCTTTGCGGATGTTTTTTCTGTCAAATGGGATGATCAGCACCCGTTTTTTTTGATGAGAACATTTGTTTCCCGGAGGGGGAGATATTCAAAATCAGATCTTTCGACAAGGGAAAAAATGGAGCCCCTTGAATTGATCTTGGCAACTTCGAGATCCATCTCTGCACCCTACAGTTCAGATGGAACCCCAAAGTTGCGCCATAGTCAGTGATTAAAGCATCACAATTGGGACCTCGGCGCAGGGCAAGGCCAAGAATTGGAATGTGGCCGCGACAGCTGCACAAAAGAGGCAACCGGGTTCAATTGATCCTGAGCGAAAAGTTGGGAAGGGATCTACTACAGAACGAGGATTTTTGGGTTTTTGAAGATTTTTTGGCCATTTTTTGGCAGTACCATTTGTCCACTGGAATTTGACGGTCAGTTTGCTGCTTCCCGACAGACAGGTTGGATGATGCCTTGCAGCCCAAGATTGAGGCCTTGAAGAGCTTGATGGAAAAGCTACAGGAGCCTCTGGCTGGCTGGAACCATGAGATGAGAATGAGAATGCGCGGCAGTGTTTTGGTTAATCGGGATGATACCGGGTCTAATGGGACCATATTATGCTCTATTGTGGGATTTCCTGTCAACACAAGCTAGTAGAACCGATGAAGAAGAGGTTGGAAAATCATGAATTTCCAAATAGCCGTGATAGAAACTGCTGTAGACTATGACTTTCCTGCGATTTATAGGCAGTAATCATAATATATAATCATGACATTTGAGAACCATGACTCACAATGAGTCAAACATATGATTCTCATGATTTGTGGCAGAAAATCTCTCAATGATAAACATTTTCCCAATGATTGTGGCGGATTTTTTCTCCCAACTTTTCTCCATATCTCCCAAGTCGCTCGCCTAGGAGAAGATGGGCGTAGAGATCGACAGCTCGTCCATCGGCAAGGTGAAACCCAAGGTCACCAGCTTCCCAAGGGAGCGCGGGGGCTGAGGGGCCGAAACCGGGGGTCGTTGGGGCCGTGGAGAGGCCAAGCTGTTTTCAAAAAGGGGTGGTGAAATTTTGAGACATGGTGAAACTGGTGGAACTGAGTTGTTTTTTGAGTTGAACATGAAACTATGAGTGTTTTCCAATGTTGTTCCATTGGTAAATGCCCCCTAGTGATCACCGGACACACGCACAGAACAGCCTGTGATGGGATAATAAGTTGCCCGAATGGGGTGTTGTTCATTTTGATCTCACTCTCTTGAAGCAGCGCATGGTGCAAAGTCATTAACCTTTTAAAATGGATGGTTTTATAATTTCCATGCACAAATACAATCAAATACATAAGCAATACTGAAACCAACAGTTTTTGTGGGTCTATTCATCTATTCATATGGGGTACTCCCCCAATCATCCAAGTCATGAGGCCATTTTAATATAGAAACCGCTCTGGTTGGTGGTTTTAAACATGTTTTATTTTCCATTTCATATATGGGATGTCATCCCAACCCCATTGACTTTCATATTGACTTTCATATTTTTCAGAGGGGTAGGTATACCACCAACCAGCAATGGTTTTGGGGTTCCCCGATTTAGGAACACCCCATGTCTCCGCATCGGCCCAGGGAGGGCGAGGGTCTCTGGGTGTGCTGCTGCCAGAGCCAAGCTGCGGGCAAGTGCAAGAGAAACGCGGAGGCTGGGCCATACTTCATGGTGATGACATGGTGATGACATGCACCAAAAATATCCCAAAATGGTGATGCAACCATGACAAAGTATGATTCAAGCGTCCAAACATGTGGATTTAACCATCAGCAATGAGGATTCAGCCATCAAGAATGGTGACTTAACCAACAAAAAATGGTAGTAACATGGGAATATTTGTGAGGATCAGCGATGATCTTTGAATGTTTTGGAGAGTGACGCGTTCCCCCAGAAGAGTGTCTTGTTCTAATACAAAAGGAGGGTTTGGATTTGATCCCATTTTTTTTGCCTGATTTCGCAGAAAGCGCAGAAAGCGAGTTCATCACGTTGATATATAGAGGTTTCCTAAAATGGGGGTACCCCCAAATCATCTTTTTAGCAGGATTTTCCGTGAAATAAAGCATCAATTTTTGGTGTACCCCCATGGCTATGGAAACCCCCATATCACAGAAAGTGGCTGGGAAACTGGCTACTACACATACTCTCAGACACCCACCATCATCAACGACGCCACAGATGGAAAATGGATGGATCAAGCGGGGTGTCCATCACGCAGTCGGGGAGCCACAGATGGGGTTCAGCTGCCCCGTTACCAGCGAATAGCCGTGGCTATGAAAGTTCGTTGAAACACGTGTCTGTAGCGCACAGATTTGCGAGTAACTTTGCATTCTGGTTGCCTCTAATTGCCTCTAACAATGATTTAATTGTGGTTAACAATGATCATTAATGTGGGTAAAACAATGCCATAAACCACCCATGACTGGGAATGGGTTATATATACCACCTAATGGCCTCTAACTCCTCTACCTTGAAATTTCACGATTTTCACAGGTGTTTTCCAATGTTTTCCACATCCGATGCGAGTTTGATGGTTTGGGCCATGGAGTCATCAACGCCCAGGCCCCAGACCGTGCCTGTGAAGACGAATTTGCCACCGAGACGACGGCAGAGGTGAACCCCGGGGCGCAGATGTGAGCAAGTTGTAGGATATGAATGGATATGAGATCTGGAAAATGTATGAACATGTATGAACATGTGAAGTAAGTATGAGGTTTATGAACTATAGTTACTCATCTAATTTGCTAATAGCAAGATGCGCATAATGCATCATATTTCTGTGGAACATGGTCAAAGCCAGTTGTAATTATCCGGAATATCAGGATATCCCTTACTGTAGACATGGCTGATAATTTGTTTTCAGTACGTGATAGTGATATATATATATATAATATAAGTTTCTCATAAGCACAGTGCACACATGAGATAGTTCCTCATCAGCTACTAGCCATGCCCAGTTGTGAAGAAATCCGGGAAGCTTTGATCCCTGGGAACCATGAGCCAAGCTATGCCAAGCTCCTCACAGCACTCTGGCGCAAAGGTCGACAGAAAAAGATCACAAGCACATCACAATGATTCCAAATTTTCAGGGGGATTTTGAGAAAACTTTTCCAAACTTAGAAAAATCAGGAATCCCCCCAATCATCCCAATCCAAACTTGAAACGGGTTGTTCAACGTGTTGAAACTCCTCCCATCGGCAGGTGACGGAACCCGAGGAGGAACCCCAGGAGCCTCTGACCACCGTGGAGCCTCTGAGCACCGTGGAGCCGGAACCAGAGACGGAAGGAGCGCAGTTTCTGCCGGAAAACACGGGGAAAAACACATGGAATCAGGGCGAATCATCCAAAAATGTTGGTAAAATCCGGGAAAATCATGGGATTTTACCAATTTACCATGGGATTTACTGTGTTTGTTTCACCAAGAATTGATTTTTAACATGATTTAATACGACATTTTGCAACAAGGAAACATGAAAGGGAAGATGACATTGGTCAATGTGCAGAGAGAAAGTCTACCTCTTAATTTTCGCTCATACAGTGCCTGTCCAGGTGTCCAAATTGACAACGCCCTGTCCAGTTTCCAACAGGTCTTCAACTTTGAACCATACCCATGATAATACCCATTGGCCAAAATATGATATACAGTATCTGGTTCTAAACCATGAACTCCCAGCATCTATTGATAATCTATGACAATCCCATGGTTTTGTGCTTGAACCCATATTTTTCCATCATTTTTCAGGCACCGACTCAAAAAACCGAGTGAAATCCGCTGATTCCCGGATGCCGAGAATCTGCGCAGGCGAAGAGGAAGAAGTCACAGGTGCCTCCCAGAAAGGATGAAAACATGGCGAGAAGTTGGTTGACATCTATAGAAAAATAGAATGGAATATGATGGAATATACTGGTGTGTTTGGTGGATTTCTTAAGGTTTAGCTGCTTAGCTTGTCTGTTTTTGTTTGTGAATGGTGATCGAAGTGATTCATCCGATCTTGTTGGGGATTACCATACCTTAAAAATCATGCCCACGATATGGCAGTGGTTAGGATTCCAGACGCCATTCACCGAAGATGGGGATGAGTTAGTCCCTGTGAGACCATCGGTTGATGGGGAACGGGAATGAACATCCATTTTGTGGGCAACCGGGTTTCGATCTATCGAGCTTGGGAGGGATATGTAGATTTGATGTCGATCTTGTGGAAGCTGTATTTTTTCCATACGGACTACTTGCTATGTACATGCAGAGTTATGCAGAGTCTTTAGTGCATCGTATGCTGTATGCCAAAGGAATTTGCTTTAATCTTGTGGGATTTACATGGTAACCATCATCACCATCGTGCACTTCTTGTAGCAAAAAAACATTGACAACCATATTTCAAGATTTTCCAATCTACATGTTTCCAATCATCATTACCTTTTTTGATAGTTCTCAACATATTGTTGATGTTACAACCAATGTTGCAACCACTGTTTCGAACCACTGTTTCAAAACATGTTTCAATTCAATATTGTTCAATTTATACATGTATGTACATATATGATACATACCTATATACAATATATATATATATATCAATTTATATATATATACAATAATATATATATATACAATATATATATATATACAATATATATATATATAGAATGTATATATATATATACAATATATATATAGAATGTATATATATATATATACAATATCAATATATATATATATACAATATATATATATATACAAGATATTTCCATCTTTCAAAATCCAGTGGTACCTGTCCCATTCTTTGGATCGCCTTTTTTTTTCAGCAGTCCCCTGGCCAGCCAGGCTCCGGGGCGTCCGAGGCGTCCGAGGCGCTGCAAAAAGGTTGATTTATCAGTTTTTAGCCAGGGTAATGGTTAATAATTATCATTAATTGTTAATATTGATGGTTTTCTAGGTCCATAATGGTTAACAATGGTTTTCTAGGTTTTTCTTATGGTGTATGATGTTCAAGAGGCAAAAATTATGGTCTGTACATGGGAATTGCACGATGGTTGCAACCAGTTTGACATTCATAAGTATGACGAATTTGACAATGCAGTGGTTTGCCTGAATTTTCAGAAGCAGCATAATCTGATCAGGAAGTGCTCGGCACTTTACCCGGTGAGGTTCACCAGGTCGTCTTGGAACATTGAGTCGAAGCAGTGGTACATTGGATCCTTTGTTCATGAGACGGCCGAACAAGCAATCGTGGCATGTGTGGTGTATCGTCAGGGTTGTGCATCGGCTAAAGTCATTACCCTGCCCAGCCGTTGCAGGGTTGGATTGCTGAGGGACCGTCTCAGCATCACCCATGGGACATTTCTCAGGCTCAATGGAACCGTGGTCAGTGACACGATTGGCCTTGTGAGTGGAGATGTACTTGAATACCATGAAGCAGACATTAGTCACTCATTTTGTATGTCTCGTAATTGTCCCAAAGTCCAGATCTGTTTAGATGCTGCGATTTCTGTTCACACCCCGGCATTTGAGGATGATGGTGATGCCTTTGAGGTCCTTCCGTATCCTCCGATCAGGGATGCCCTGATCTGTGATGATGGCTGGGTTTTTCAGTGTATACCTGAGGGATTAGATCTGCACAAAGCCACTTTTGAAGCTTTGCACACACAACCAGACGTCCATAGTGAGGTTATTGAATATGAACTCTATGTGGATGGCGCGACACGGGGCGATGTCTCAGGATGGGCTGTGGTAGCAGTTGCTTGTACCAGCTCAGGTCGTATCTTCAAAGGTTGCATCGGAGGTCTGACTGACATTGATCAGGGGTCTTCCACATGGATCGGTGCTGGAGCGCACTCCAACATAGATGCCGAACTATCAGCAATGGCTATTGCCACAGCTTTCGCATGTTTTGGTTCTGCCGAGTACAGCTTTGTCATTCGACCAGACTTGGCCCTCAGCAAGAGGTTCCTGGAAGTAGAGTCGACGAGTAGGCAGGACGGGGTGATTGCCAAAGTGGTACACATCCTGGGGCAGACACGCCCAGGTAATGTGAGAGTGCTAGAAGTGCGTGCACACCGTGGTGATCCGTGGAATGAACTTGCTGATGCTGTAGCCAAGCATGTTGTATCACATCAAAGTGAAATTGGAACCTTTTCGTTACAAACTTTGAATGTGTTGGCCAAGTCCCCCTCCACTCAGAAATGGGAATGGCTGCGTGTTCAATCCGGATCGTATAGCAAGACGATGCCTGTCCTGCATGGCTCCGCTGTCTGGCAGCCTGTGCAGTCAAGTAAACGAATTGGAGTCAAAGTGGAAAGTGCGGGCTCAGAGTACAATGACATGTTGATTTCTTTCAAGGTAGCCACTTACAATGGACTGGCATTGAACGATGATGATCAATCTTCTGCAATTTCCGGTAGCAGATCAATTCGTTTGGATCATCAACTTCACCGGCACAAAGTTGCCATTGTTGGCATTCAAGAAACACGAACACAATCGGGTTCCAGATGCACTGACAATTACAAGATTTTTTCATCTGGGTTTCAGCAATGTGGTCGCTCCCGCCACTTTGGGTGCGAACTCTGGATCCATAAGTCTCTTCCCCTCTGCAAAGCCAAGGATGGAACTTGCATTAGGCTTGGAGACTGTAAGGTCACTGTCAGGTTCTCCGAGCCACGTTTGCTTGTTGTGCGCTTTGAGGGGCCAGTTGACCTGTGTGTAGTTGTTGCCCACGCCCCATGTGTTTCAGCCGAAAGGTCTATTGATCAGGTGCAGATTTGGTGGACACACTTGGCTGATAAGATTGCTACAGGGGCGCATAGTAACATTGTTGTCCTGATTGATGCCAATGCCCCCCTTGCCGATAGGGAGACACAGTATTTCGGCACACATCAAGCGGAGAGAATCAACCCACAAGGCCTCGAATTCCAGGATTTCCTGACAACCAGCGAGTTGTTTGCACCTTCCACCTTTTCAACTCATGTTGGATCGTCGGCCACATGGCAGCATCCGAGAGGTGATCAACTTCGAAGGGATTATGTCCTCCTTAGTCGTCCCCTCTTCATGCTATGTGCAAATTCGTATGTCATCGGGGACTTTGATGGCGGTTTCGGGCACATCGATCACTGCCCAGCAGTTTGTGCTCTGGAAGGTATTTTGCCGGTGCAGTCTCCAGTCAAAAAGATCCGATGGGACTTTTGCAAGATGCAAAACCCTGAAGCTCAAAAAGCATTTGCGGAATCATTGGCTACCCTGCCTTTGCCGTCTTGGGACGTTTCTGTTGACGATCATTCACAGTTGCTTGAAAGCAGTATTCTTCAACTTGCTTCACAGCATTTTGGCACATCTCGACGTGAGAGATTGCGTCCGGTGTTGAGCGACGCCACTATTGCTGGGATTCAGTTGAAACGCCAAGTTTTGGACATGGCTAGGAAACAAGGTTTTCATGACAAGCAGGTAGTCGATGAACTCAAGTCGCTGGAGAAGGTTGTCAGAATTATGGTTCTTGCAGATCAAAGGAAATGGTACGCTGACTGGCTTGATTCAATCAATGACAAGTCAGAAAGACATGACACTGCACAGGTTTACAAGAAACTCCAAAGACTTGGCCGTAGGAAAAAAGACCTTAGTAAAGGACCACGGCCATTGCCGAAGTTGCAGGTCTCCGAAAATCAGTTTGCTCAGTCCTTTGAAGAATGCCAGACTGTGTGGAAGAACCAATTTGCTGTCATTGAGGCTGGAATTGATGTCTCCGAAATCCAATTGGCCCAACTGCATGTTGCATCGGAGTCTGAGTTCCCACCTGATGCTGGTAACTGTCCCGATCCCTGGCAGGTGTTGGCAATGATCAGGAGGTTGAAAAACGGCAAGGTTCCGGGCCCCGGGCAACTTCCTGTTGATGTCATCAAGAGTGGAGGCATTGCCATGGCGAAGGTTCTTACACCTTTGCTGGTCAAGGCATCGTGGCACATGAAGGAGCCTCTCAATTGGAAAGGTGGTCTCCTTATTCCACTTTTCAAAGGAAAAGGATCGCCCTCAGAACCCTCTGCATATCGCTCGATTTTCCTATCCGATGTGTGTGCAAAACTGCACCATGCTAATGTTCGTAAACATTTAGCAGATACGTGGAATGCAGATGCGAAGCTGATCCAGCTGGGGGGGAAGAAGGGCTGTTCCACCGATGTTGCCCATCACCTGCTCCATGCACACCTTGCATGGGCCCGCAGTGCAAATGTATCGTGTGCAATCCTTTTTGTCGACCTGCAGTCTGCTTTTTACTCCATTTTGCGCTCTTCCCTTTTCCATGGTGAGTTTCATGATGACACCATCTGCTTTGCAATGAAGCAGCTTGGCATTAAACCGGAGGAATGGCAGGAGATTAAAGCTTGTATTGCAGCTGATGCTGCGACAGAGGGACTTGGACGACATCAGGAAGGCATCTTGCGTGATATGTTTTCAGGCACACATTTCATGATGCAAGGGCTCCCTGGAAAAACAGCAACGACGAGGGGAACTAGACCAGGGGATCCTGTTGCGGATATTTTGTTCAATATGGCTTTCAGATTGGTCGTTTTAGATGCACGTCTCAAAATTGAGCAGTCAACGGGCATGTCTTGCTTTGGTTCACCGGAAGCTGCTAGTGATGTTTCAACAGCGTGGCCGGTGCCTGCACGTGGATTCGCAGAAATCACTTTTGTAGATGACATTGCATATGCGTTACATTCGTTGTCTCCAGATGATGTCATCAGCAGCCTTCAAACCGTTTGCTCATGTTTGCATGATGCTGCAGCGACCAGAGGGCTTGTGATCAATTACCAGGCAGGAAAGACCGAAGCCTTGTTGAAACTTGCTGGACCTGGCTCAAAAGCCACCAAGCATAAGGTCTGGCATGCATGTGGAGGCAAGCTGTCTGTTGTCACAGAGCATGGGGTTCAACAGTTGCAAGTTGTGCATGCATATAAGCACCTCGGGTCTTACATGCAAGATCATGCAGTGATTCAGAAAGATCTTCGGTACAGAGTTGCCCAGGCCAGAAAGGCCTTTGGGCAGTTGAGCCGGCAATTTTATGGAAAAAGAAATGTCCATGTGAAGACGAAGAGTGCAGTTTTTGCAGCGCTGGTGATGTCAAGACTGACTTATAACGTCCACACATGGGCCTGGCTGTCCGACAAGGATATTGTGCAATGGGAAAACGGGATTAGAGCTCAAGTTGCGTCGTTGGCTCACCATGTCATTCGACCGGTTCCGCCATTTCACTTTTCCACAGCTGAGCTTTGTGCATTGGTTGACTTGAGTGCGCCTCAAGACATTCTCCATGCTAATAGGCTTCGTTATGTAAAGAGAGCCATTCAGTCAGCGCCAGCTGCATTGTGGACTTTCTTGCATGAAAACCAAAATGAGCATTCATGGTTGAGGAATCTGATGATCTCATATGAGTGGATTCGGAAATTTCTGCCGAGGTCGACACTGCCTGACTTCAATTCTTCCGCGCATGTGCTCAATTTCATTGCTATCGACCAGAAATGGCTTGGACGTGTCAAGGCTGCTCTCAAATCATGCCTTCGATGCAATGTCGCACATGCGAATGGAAAACTCTGGACATGCAAGCTGCAACTGCAGGTATCTAAGTATGCAGGGTTGCCTGATATCATCAAGACTCCCAATGAGGGCAAGTGGAAGTGTAATCTCTGCAGTGACAGTTTTGCTTCCAGGAAAGCCCTTGCAGTCCATGCAAGACATAAACATCAATATCGTACTCAGATAAAATATTTCATCCTTGGAGATGAATGCTTGGCATGCGGCAAAAAGTTTTTCAGCAGACCGCGGCTACTTGCGCATATCCATGCCGTTCGAGTTTGCAGAGAAACATATTTTGCGTGTTTCGTGCCTGCACCTGAGGAGGAAGTGGAACAAATTGAAAATGAGGACCGTGAAAGGGCACGGGACCTTCGTGCCCAGGGATGGTTGTCGTCCAAAGCGTTTCTCCCAGTCACGAGAGTTTGCGGGCCATTGCTTCCCGGAAGTGGAACAGCAGAGGCAGCCAGCATGCAAGCTAAGTGGCGTGATCGCATTCCTCAAGCTGGTTGCAGATTTGAAGGCTTGGACGGATTTTGTGAACAAGCTGGTGAGAAGCAGAAAGAGGAGGTTGAAATACTCCCGTTTCTTCTCCAGTCCAATGGAGGCAAGCTGAAAGGAGATGCAGGTGTTTTCCAGCAGTTTGGTCTTGCCGCGGAGGCAGCAAGGCTTCACATCACCTGTTTCACGTTCATCCATTTTTTTTAGTGGGTTTCGACGAGCAGGCGATTTACAACACTGCATAGAGAGCCATGAGATCGTTGGCACCAGCCATGTCTTCTGTATCTCAATAGACCTATGTTTGGCCAAGAAGCATTCAGACCTTACAGATCAAGATACCAAGCAGTTTTGGATTTCCAAAATGAAACAAGGGCACATCATTGGTGTGGGTGGAGGGCCGAGTTGCGAAACATGGTCCGCTGCACGTCATGCCCCTGAAGGACCTGCCCCAGTGCGTTCGTATGATGCTCCTGGGGGCTTCCAGGATTGTCTGGTAGGCAATGGAGCCAAGTTGCAACAGGCACGAAGTTAATCCAATTCTTGGTTGATCTTTTGGTTGTGGCCGCACAACTGGGTCTTTGTGGCTTTCTTGAACACCCTCAATTCCCAGTTTGGCTGATGAGAGTGAGACCGGCGTCCATCTGGATGCTCAGATCTCTTCGTACACTGGCCAGACTGGAATGCATTCAGCTATGTTCATTCGACCAATCCATCTACGGGCTTGGTGCGACCAAGCCTACCACTCTCATGCTCTTGCGGTTGAGCACCTTCAAGGACTTGACGCTCACGAAAGGTCGAGGTGGTCGATGTTCACATCCATCCGGGCACCGCCCATTGCAAGGAATTAGGCAAGATGGCTCATTCAATACTGCCAGGGCCAAAATTTACCCTGAAGCAATGAACAGAGCGCTTGCATTTGCAGTGTCCAGGTTTTTGACTGAAAGGCATTTCCAAAATGGTATGCCGGTGTTGCCAATGGACCTGCAAGAATTAATTAGCACGGACATCACTGATGAGTCAATTGTGCAGCCTGATTACCACCAGTGATGATTTGCATGCGCCGAGCGTGATCTTACGCAGCATCAGCAAAGTGACAAAAAGGTTAATGATCATTAATTGTGATTAACAATGATCATCAATCTGGGTAAAACAATGCCATAAACCACCCATGACTGGGAATGGGTTATTTATACCACCTATAAGCAGATGTTACTGACTACAACATGACTGCAAAAAACTGATAAAACAAATGTTATTAGTTTTAACAGACTAATTGGCCATCATTTGTATATTCGTAGACAGTTCATGCGTGATTTTTGTGTGCGAATAGACGATACCTCCAACCAACTTGGTCATTTTGTGGGAAACATGATTTTTGGGTATCGGGCATGACTCCGCGCCTAAAATTGGCTGGGTCTACTACATCATGATCAAGTATGTGATGAATTGCTTCGCCAATGTTGAATATTCTCTGAGTATTTTTGAGTCATAGCCACAACATTGTAACATCGCAACAGGTGTGAAACGAGGTATGATCCTACAATTAGATTCATTAGGTCATCACCATGAACCAACATCAATTTGCTAGTTGTTTATTGTTTGAGATCCAGAGCTTGGGTACATTTTATTCAAGAAGTGTACCCTCTGGTAATTTAACATAGCTATTGAAAATTACCATTTATAGTGGATTTTCCCATTGAAAATGGTGATTTTCCATAGTTATGTTAGTTTACCAGAGGGTACTGGGTTTCCTGTCCCTGTTGACATGGGTGAACTTTTTGGCCACCGGCAGGTGGATGCAGTCCCCTCTCCTCCAGCCCCTCCGGTGTCTGACTCGCGGTCGGCGCTGCTTCGACAGATTCAGGTGGCTTGGGAAGGGCCTGCGGAGGTATGGTCAATGGGAATTTCAGGATCCTAAAATGGAGGTACTGTACCATATGAGGCCATATTTTATGGGGATGTTAATGTTCCCTTACATAGGCCTTACATAGGCCTTATATACGGTAGGTACCTCCAATTTAGGATCCTGGAATGGCCATTGATATGGGCATGGGTCAACTGAAGTTGAGATTATCATCTCCAAAAATTGTCCACCAAAGATGGACGATTTTTTTCAATATTTGACTAGTGAAGATAGAAAAATATGGAATTTTCAGAAGAAGGTTTCGAGTCTCTCGTCAAAGATGATGGATATTTGATAAATCCACAGGTGAAGGGCATGGTGAATGGACGAGTGGCATTTTTCATTGGGGGACATGTCATAGCCGCCATAGCCAGCGGATGAAAAAGGTAAGGTTGGTCCGACGTGGAATTCCGGGAATTTCCCCGTTTAAAAATCGTTTTTACGGATCAAGAGCCTCTTTTATTTCCTCAAATATGCTCAAATCCAAATTTTTGTTGCCAATTTCCGCTCAAATCCATCCATTGTTGGTTAGCTCCCCAGTTTCAACTTACATCCCCATTTTTTTCTTGAACTCACTTTTTTCCATCATTGTTCAGCTTTCCCATCTCCAGATATTGGTGCTAGCTATGGCTATTTCAGGTATCTAAATATGGCTCAAAATATGCTACCTGGTACCTCCATTTTAGGATCCTGAAATTCCCATTCAACTGGAGGTTTCCTAGTTTTATGGCTACCCCACTGGTTTTTTCCCATTTCACCCATTTTCCTCGGATTTTGGGGTACCTCCATGACTTAGGAAACCCCCAACTCAGCCCAGGAAGGGACCAAGCTGAAGAAGACCAAGGCGGCCCCTTCTCCGCCCACGCCTGCGGCGCCGGCGCGGAGTCAGCTGCTGGATCAGATCCAGGTGTGGCGCAGATGGGGTCTCTTTTTGGCAATTGAAACGGAACAAATGGACTAACATATGGATAAATTATGATAAATTGGTGGTTTTATGGTGATTTTATGGTGGTTTAATGGTGATCAAATGGGATGTACCCTCTGGTTATGACTAACATAGCCATGGTATAGATGGCCCATTGAAATAGATGGTTTACCTATTAAACATGGTGATTTTCCATGGCTATGTTAAATAACCAGAGGGTAGATGGGAAAGCTAGACATGGCAGAATCCCGTAATTATCATAATCCCATGATTTACAGTGTTGAATGATGTTGATGTTACCAATAGGCATCCCAAGTTGTTTAGGATCTTCATCCACCTGACTGGGGGTTTCTGAAAATGGGGATTCCCCAAAAACCATAGTTGTTTCAATACTAAGTTTTGGTCTAATGTCTAATGACTTGGATGATTAAACATGGGTACCATGTTAGGAAACCTCCAAATAGAAAAATACATGGGGAAGCAAGACATATTTTCTGTGGTTGTCCCAGTTCTAGGGTGAACTCACAATTTTCCACCCATCTGTCGAAAGCTGCCGGCTGCCAGGGAGGCGTGCAGTTGAAGCCCGCCAAAGCTCGAGAGCTGCTCCTGGGCAGCGGAGGAAATCCGGAGAAGTTGGAGGTTTTTTCTGGTGGTTTTATGGCTGGGAAAAAACCCGTGACATTGGGAAACTCCCTGAAATTTGATCCAAGTCGTGGATTTTTAAACATATGTCGGTTTTGATATAGTAAGGATGGTGACTCTGATACAATGTGAGTCCCATTTAAAAGTGGCCTACGGGCATTCCTGACCACTTACTGAGTGCGATGACTGAAGAGGGCTTTAAAGAATTAAAAACACTCCAGTGCTGGTAACATAAGAGGGGGCTATAGTAGTTGAATTGTTTCAGACAGCCCATCTCCAGTTTGAGACGGTTTGTTGTGGTTTGCTTGCAGGGAACGGTAATTTTCATAGCCGATTCATAGCACATACGATGGTGGCACTCAATGTTGGAGTGCGTTGTGCAGCATTACATACGTATTCAGCACGGAAGATACCAAGAAAAAAAAGGGAAGCTGGCGACAGTCGCAACCGTGTTCATCACATCTCCAGTCACTTTACAATCAAAGATCATCAAAGATCATCAAAGATCATCAAAGATCATCAAAGATCAGTGTTGTTGGCTATTTGATTCCATTTGAGACAATTCTTTGCAGTGCACTATTTGTTGTTTTGGGTGGTTCAAGCACCGGTGGCGGGTTCACCCCAACTGGGTTGCGCTCACCGCACTCAAGGCCTCCAAAACCAGAGAGCCCGAGCACGCCACGGGAGGATTTAATGAGCCAGATCAAGGCGAAAAAACGCAACGGTACATGGTGTTTTCATGGTGGGAGATGCCAAAATACCCACAAAAAACTATATAATACTATATATATATATTTACCAGCAATAATTACTGGAGATATTCACACCCAAAGGTTGGATGGTAAACGTGCTCGAGCAGGTTGGATGGTTTGTTTCCTTGGGACTACCTCATTCTGGGAGTTTTGCAGATGCTTGCCATGGTATGCGACACTTTTGAGAGCATAGGACATGGGACATAGATATTGATGTAATGTATCACCATATTCATCAACTATACATTATCAATTCAATATATTATCAATACTGGTTGGTGGTTTGGAACATGAATTTTATGACTTCCCTGATATCTTGGGAATGTCAAATCATCCCAAGTGACGAAGTCATATTTTTCAGAGGGGTAGGTAGGTATACCACCAACCAGTTATTATTCATATCGATATCATCCCCTATTATTCATCCCATATTCATAAGAAAATATGGATGACCACCCATCAACTCTGCATATCTTGGACCAGGCCGGCATCCAGTTGAAGCCACCCAAGAAAAGAACGCCAAAGGCCGCAACCACCAGGCAGTTGTTGGGTGGGTCAGCCGCGGTGAGCCGCTGAGTTGAGTCGAACTGTGGCATTTCTGGGGATCGATTTCGAATTTCGACCGAAAAAGGTGATGTGAAACAGCCCAAACTGCCCCAAGACTGGTGATTTATGCAGCAAGAAGTGGGATGGATGCGGATCATGGAGGAATGTCAAGCGGTTTGGATACCAAATCATCACTTGTCAAAGAAAAAAAACATTTTTCTGGCGGTCTGCCTCCTAGGAATCAACCAGGCTTTATCAATGCTGGGTTGACATTGCACGGATTGGGCAAAAATCAACCCAGATGTTCTCTAAATCAAGAGGTGTGGATTTACTCTATCTATGAAGGAGAGGCAGCTGAAAAGGAAGGGAAAAACCAAAGTTTTAAAAGGAATTTTGATCTAGACCCATAGGCAGTTTCAGGCTAATTACATCCGTACATTCTGAAATCAAAGCATCAAAGCCAGATATTTGGCCCTGTGAACTGCCCCAGCAAGCTCCAAAGATGCTACATCTGCAGCAATCGGTGGTCACTTCACTTCACATTGCATGCATGTTCTTGGATTTGAAGATGATGATGTGGCTGATGTTTGAAAATGGGAAACCCACTAGGACTGGGGAATCTATACTGATATAACCTTTTTTCCTGGGTTCCTCAAATCCAAGATTTCGGGGGAAGCTTTTCCCTCCCATCTGTGGATGGCCATGGCTTTTTGGCTCGCCAGGCCGCCAACTCTTCTGGATACCCTGAAGAACAGCCCCAAGTTCCAAGCCATGTCGGAGCACATGAACTCCGAAGCTGAGACGCCCGAGGCAGGGAGGGCCTGGGCTGGGCGCTGAGTGGCTGGGGGCACCTCTGATGGCCCGCCAGGAAGATGATGGAGACTGGGACTAGACGACCTGAAGAGCTGAAGAGAGCTGAGGAAAAATGGAGCAGAGAACGGCCATCAGGTCGCCTTTCTTTTTTTTTTGTTTCAGGCTTTGAGGTGCGACTTCGTCTTGAAATGGCTTGAAATGGCTTGAAATGGGGAAGATTCAAACCAGAAAAGGGCAGAACTCTTGGTCGGAGATTTGCTTTGCAGCAGCTATCATTGGCAGAAGCCCCAAAAAACCACCAAGCAGGCTCAAACCGTTCAATCAACAGGGATAGATCAAGTTTGCCACAAGAAGGGTCAGAATCGAAGACTGGCCCACAGATTTCCGAAAAAGACATCATTTCGCAGACTTGAACATCACGACTTTTGGTAGTCAAATATAGTACCCCCCAAAACGACAGAAAAGCAAAATCCAACTTAGATAGTGACAAATTATACTTTTCTAAAAGACTGAAAGTATGGCATGGGGTTATGGTTTTTGGATTACCACATCAACTGTTTGGTAATCATAGGATAACTGGTCGGTAACCATACTTCTAGCCCATGTGAGTTTGCACCGAAATACGGCACTCTAAGATGCATTGGTTCACTAACCTATTCATCGTTCTCATGAGGAATGCCGCGTTTGCAGTATACTCAACTTCAAACTAATCGATCGATGTTTGTGTGCAGGAGATAAGACCACTTGCGGGACTTAGGATCACCTTTTAGTTATTCACCAGTTGCGTTTCTTGGGCTGATGCTGCTGATGCTCCAAGAACGGGCTGTCGTTTTTGCTTCACCACGGGTGAAAATCGGTTGCCAAAAATTGGTTGCCTCATAAAAAAACTGGTCAAAATGATTTTCACCATGTGATGTCAGAATTTTCACCATCATTGGAGGCCTTTCCTTGGGATCATTTTGAATGCAGAGCTCTGTTCAGATCCCCCTGAGATCCAGCCATTTGGCCACAGCGTCTGGGCCCGTCTGGGATGAAATGAGAAAATCTGAGACATTTCGAAAGTACCAGGTGACAACATGGAGAAAACCCACGGATTTTTTGGGTTTGCCCAAAATCGGTCATCAGGTTCGGGATTCAATGGGCCAGTCTGGGTCATCCTCCATTTTTGCGGCAAAGCCGATGGGGTAACCAGGCTTCGAAAGAGCTGAGGGGCTAGGCCCGGCTAGGCCTCCTGGGAGCCAAGTAGCAAGACCAGAGCCACCTTTCGATGCTGGTCTCCAAACATCAAAGGACAGGGGTCGCTTTTGTAATGACCACATCAGTCAATTTACTCTCCGGTAATCCTGGTAATTGGACATCCACCATAGATGATATTCCCACTAAAAACTTCATCAATAGGACATTTTCCATTGAAACCAGGGGGCAATTTGCAGCCTTTCAATTTGCAGCAGCCATGGGCGCGGCGTTCGCAGTGGCGCGGCTTCTTTGCGCCCTTGGCGTGGTTACAGCCCAGCGATGTCCTGACTGCAGGCGCGTAGCCGATGATTCAGGGAGGCATCCCCAAATGGAGAACAACTATTTTCAGGTTCGTGAATCGTGATGATTCAGCCAGTAGTGGTCAGTAATTTAATAAACGAATATAAATATATAAATGAATATAATTGAATATAAATGAATATAAATGACTGAATGTGAAGCCCCACATGAGCCTGAAAGGATCTGGATGAGGGTTTAGACATGTTTAGACCACTGCTCATTCGGTGTCCTCGGTCGCAGGGCCCCAATGCCGGCGTCCAGCGTGATGGAAAGACATCTGTGGAGGGAGGCGAGGGGGGTTTGGAAGAGGTTTGGACGTGCAACATTTTTTTTTTGCGTTTGTCGGATTTTGCTGGATTTGATGTGATTTTATAACATCTTTATGGGTTTTTAGAATAGTTTGTGGGAATTCTAAGGGATATAAGTTTATAAGCATCAACCAAATGGGATTTGATGGGGGTTGTATGTGATTTTATGAGGTGTATATAGCCCCTTGAAGTTACTATGGTGGAACCAATTGGGTCTGGACACGATTTTCCTCGATTTTCCTAAGACATCTTGGTTTTCAATGTCCTATGCTTTGTTTATCAATAAAGCCATGTCTGAGATTGAAGCTTTGGGTATAGCCAACAGTCCACCATTGAATGACCGTTCCATCAATGATCCTAAAATGGAGGTACGTAAACGTACCATGTTTGTTTGGCCATATTCTGTGGGGATATTCCCTTACATAGGCCTTACATATAGGCCTTATATATAGTAGGTACCTCCAATCAATCGGTTCCTGTTGCATGGCCATGGATTCCATACCGTTTCCAACAGATCATCGCCCAAGGTCCAGAACATCCTGGATCGAACCTACGCCGCTCGGCGGGATTGTGGGATGGGGCATCCCGGCAGTTTGGAGCCCTGGAGCGGCATGTTTTGGTGAAAACATGGAGAACGTCGTTAGAAAAAACACATTTCTATCCATTTTACAGGTGGTTTATATATGTTTATATCATTTTGGATCCAATTTCGAGGGTATGAAGTGACATCCACAATGACCTATGGAGAGGTTGTCTCTTTACACCCGTTGCGTCGTGTCTCAAGTTCTACGCTCCAGCCCTAAGGATTGGAGATACAGTGGCAGCTTGGATGATGCTGCAGTGATGGGCAGGGAGAGTTGCTGTGTTTTCTGTCTTTGGGTTTCTCTGAAAATAGGCTGCCAACACCTGGACATATTTCATATGGTTTCTATATGGTTTCTATCCTTTTTGGGTTACTATACCCCGAGAATCCCATGGGCCTATCGTCATTTTCCCCTGTTCAAACGGCCTTTCCGGCCTTGTGCGTTTTGGTTTCGTGGACCCGAACCTGGGCCGAGGCTATTGCATAGGTCTCGCCGAGGATCAGGTCGTGAAAGATGCCCAGGTGTGGAAAAACAGCACCAAAACAGGGGGTCAACTGGATGTGTCGAAAAATGGTTGTGTTGAAAAATGGTGGATTTACAACGAATTTCGAGCATTTTTAAATGAAAAACCATGGGAAAACGATGAACACCTGACTGAGAAGTGTGTTTGTAACCTAAAGTCATCACTATAAGATGCTACAAGCAAATGTGATTGAGACTCCCCAAAAGTCGTTGGAAAGATACGAAGTAAAGTATATCCTCCATAGCCAAGCTATGTGTGGCTCATCCCATTCAACTCATCAATCAGCATCAATCAGCATCAATCAGCCAGAAATCCAGCGAAATCCACCAATTTTCTGGCTTAGATGATCATTTTCCCAGATTTATCCCACCATTTTTTCTTATGATATTTTTTCAGCTATAACTCCAACTAAATCCCAATGTTTGGACAGCTCAAATGACAAGTTGTGCCATATTTTCCCGGGCATCACCTTTTCGGATCCCCATCATGGCCATCTCTTCCCAGGCCAAAGTCGCTGAAAACGAGACCATTCTGCAGGCGCACACCTATGGCGAGGTCACACCCAACGGGGTGCGGCAACTGGCAGAGGTGCTGGGGCTGGGGCTGGGGCTGGTTTAATGTTGGCAATAAGTAAAATCAATGAGGATATCAATGGGGTTATAACAATATGGGGTTATATCACTTCGATTCTGGCAATTTTGGTCAAATTCTGAGTGGAAACGACTCCTGTGACCCCGTAGTTGCCAGGGTTTATGGTAATTTGGGAGGGTAAGGGTTCATAAGTTGGGGTATCCAACCCCAAAACTTATCGTTTCTCTAAATTGAACCCGAAAAGATGGGGGTCTGAAGGTTGGAAGCGGATTTTTCGAACTGTCGGGTTCCATATTTGGGATGTCAACCTTTTCCGCAAAGTGGTGGGAAGTTTCTACCCAGGCATCTTAATAGTGTCGGGTGGCCGTCCAGCCATGTGCCAGTTCATGGGTTTGACCGTGGCATCGCCGGACGCCGTGAGTTTTTTGGACTTGGGAAGTGGAGTGGGCAAGCAGCTTGGCGGGTGGTCGAATGAGGGGTCTGATCGTGAACACATGCTGCATGATGTTCGAGCCACAAGAACTACGTGTTCTTTTCCACCTTGAAATGTATCTGTATGAGATGATATGAGATGTATTTGTATTGTATGAGATGATAAATACTTTGAACTCACATACTTGGGTTGATGGGGATGATGACGGCCCCAGGGGCGGTGTAGCTTTTTTTAAGCGGCCCCAGCCTGCCTTGGATGGGGAGCCCAACGTCGAGTAAGGATGGTTCTGCAGATGTACTTGGAGGTGCCCAGGCCTTGGCGGGCGTCAGTGAAAGGCGGAACGAACCCCCCAAAAAGTATCAAAAAGTGGGTTACTCTCTGGTAAACTAACATGACTATGGAAAATCATGGAAAATCATGGAACATCACTATTTTCAATAGGTAAATCAACGATCAATGATCAATGGCTATTTTCAATAGCTATGTTGGTTTACCAAAGGGTACTCAGATAGTACGACTCATCCAACCATACTGAAAATCATTAGGAGCCTAGAATTCATGATACGAACTCACAACCAATTGCGATGGACATCACAACCAATTGCCATGGACATCGGGAAGTAATCTGTCGGCAGTTAGTATGTTCCCATCTACATGTGGTGGGTTTTTCTGTACATCCAGAATTGACACATGATTTCCACAATTCCGTGGGTGTCCAGTTCTGGAAAAACATATACCCATACAACTATCATCAGCAACTACCAATTGGTGAAATTCCAGAAAAATCCCAATGATGATATTCGAGTTGCCAAGAGCAATCATCCAACATCACCCACTCCATCATCCA
Organism: Cladocopium goreaui; assembly: GCA_947184155.2. NCBI lineage: Eukaryota > Dinophyceae > Suessiales > Symbiodiniaceae > Cladocopium > Cladocopium goreaui. The sequence goes on along the minus strand of CAMXCT020000266.1, from coordinate 224,551 downwards.
TTGCCATTTTTCAACATACTTTTCTGATTGGGATCAACCCCAAAAAAAACCAGATCGAGTTGGTGTAATTGTAAGGCGATGATCCTGGGATTTGATCTTTTTTTCCGTGAGGAACAAAGTGATATGAAAAAAAAAACATACATGATATGATCGGATATACATGGATATACCGGAAAAAAAAACCGTTAGCCTGCAGTGAATTAACCCCGTTATATTGGTGATTAGTTGCTCATGAACATTTATGAACCATGAAATATCCCGTTAATCCCAGTTGGATCAAAGGTTTATACCCTCTGGTTATTTAACAGTTTGCTATGGAAGCCATGGCCCATAGAAATAGACTATTTATGATTATTTCCCGAACGTCGAAATGGGGATTTTCCATTTTGCAAACCGTTAAATTCTTATAAATCACCATTTCTAACTACATTTAGAAGATTGTTGCCAATGGTTACCAATGGCGATTTACCTATCATTTTCCAGAGCAAACCTACGTACTAATGTGGTTCAAACAATAACAAACCATTCCCAAAATCACCATAAATGGGTGGTTTAGACCATCAACAATGACGTGGTTTATGGCACTGTTTTACCCACAGATGGTTGTTTCAACCTACGAGTTGCGCAGGGTGACGCGATCTTTGGGCGTTGAGCTGCACCCGACACGAGCACAGCGGGGTCAGGCCGCTTGTTCGTGGAAATCCCGGAACGAAATGGAGGCTAAAAAAGCTGGGATCATCAACTATAGCCGATTTTTACATTGCCATGTTATATGTTTGATTACCATAGGCTGGGTCAGAAGCTATTTTTTTTTTTCTGGTGCGCATCTACAAATCCCAGCTATTTTGATGTGAAAACCAGGCGACCATGGTTTTGACCCATAGCCATATTGGAATATTTTGTTGGGATTTTGATGTTTGATATGTTTTATCATTACCCCTGTAACCAATATTAATCATTAATTACACACCATTGCTAATGGTAAATCGGACACCCCATGAAGAGATATGTGGGATGGTATTGGATCTCCTCATGTTGGGCCCGAAATAGAGGGGCATTTAATGTTAAGGAATTTACAACATAACCAACATGTTTAACCGTTTAACCAGTATGATGAACCATCGTTAGCAATTATGAACTAACCATTAAACCCAAAAAGGCCAGCAACTATTAAATCTATTAACAACCCTTACTAAAAACCATATAACATGAGAATTTTTTGGTCCTTTTTCATCCAATTAAAAAACATATACTCCCAGCTGTCCCAGCTGACTGGATACATTTTTTTGGCTCCAGGAGGCCCTGGCCATGTTGAAGCAGCTGGGTGACGTTCGGGATCTGCGGCGTCAGATGCTGCAGGGCGCTGTGCTGGCGCGACGGCCTCAGGCGGGATGGAGATTGATCCGTAGCGAAATGACGTGGGGAAATCATCGACAGAATGGCCTTGATGAGTTGGGAACTACTGGAAGTTGCCCAGAAAGAATCTGCGGATCTGACAATGGTTGGTGGTTGCTGTCAGATGTCGTGAAAAGGTAAAGACCAGCCAGAATGGAGGTTCGTTTCAAAGAGAGGGACCCACACAATTGCGGTTTCAAGGTGGACAATGATAATAAAGCACAAGGGGTCTGTCTTAAACTAATGGCAGGTTTAGGACGGACTGATGATGATGATGATGATGATGATGATGATGATGATGATGATACTGATGCTGATGATGATGTCGCTGATGATGATTATTATCATCATTATTAAGAATTAAGCATCAAATATTAGGTGTCCTATTTTGAGATAGACCCACATGTGTGACTTGAATTCTAGTGTCGCAGCAGTTCCAAAAGTAATGACAGTTGAATCCCAATTCTTCATAGATCACCCAGCAATTTGTTATGCTTCAATCTGTTTCACTGTAAAACCCACCAGTTTTCATCATTTTTCATGGTTAAACCACCATGTTTCATGGTTTAAACCATAGTAAACCGCCATTTTTTCGTGGTTTAAACCATAGTTTACCACAATTTTTTCATGGTTAAACCATAGAAAGCCACCATTTTTTCATGGCAAAATCCCATGGATCTCCTTGGTGCAGGCCCCCTTCGCTGCCAAGCTGCTTCGCAACAACCATCTGGGCTTCATCGACTTGCTGGAAGCCGATATGTTGCCTGGAAGCTGCTGGTGGAGCAGGGAAGGGAGCTTTAAGCATGACAAAAAGTGGGTGGTTGAACATGGAAAAAACCATGGAAACATGGTGGTTTAAACCCTGGTTTAATCTTGCAACATGGTGGTTGAAACATGACCAGTCCATCTCTCGTTTAGCTTCACAAGGTAGTTCAGCAAGATGTTTGTCTCAAGCCATCTCAGTCACCTGTTTGAGTAAGAACTTTAAGCCAATCGGTTACAATCACTCACCCACATCTTTTAAACACAATATCCTCCTGTTGGAACACCTCAATGGTATGCACCCATTTCATGTTGGCCATCCCATCCCAGAATTGCGGAAGAAACCTATAGGAAAAAACGTGAATTTTGCTGGGAAAATCATCAGTTTTTCACGCGTTTCGATGGACAAATACATCACCAAAAGCCTATCTTCATCCAAAACCCCTATCTTCATATTAGGACAGCAAGGCAAAACAACTCTAATCTCAGATTTTTCCCATATCATTCACCTCAACCAAGCTGTACAGTATCATCTCTCCTGTTCACCGTTACAAAGCAACGTTATAACTTTTCATCTGAGCCATTAAAAATGCCCTGGTGAATTTTTTTCTATAGGGGATTATACTACCTGGTTTACTGGGGATTATGATAACCCATTTGATCGGGAAACCTATCAACCAACTAGTGTTTCATGAGAGTTGATAGTCCCAAAAGTTGAGAGTGAAAAATACCAACTATATGATGCTATCCCTTTTTGGATAGCCATTAAAAATACCCCCAAACCATCTTTTTTGAGATGGGACAACACGGGAAAACGGGGTATTTTTGAATGGCTCATCTGAGGTTCGACTTGGATTTGTCGCAGTTCACCCACATCTTCCTGGCCTCCCTGACCTGGGGTACTGCGATGATCAATCGCTTGGCTGTGAAGCTGGTGACGGAGGCGGCAGAGCAGACATGTCGGAAAGTCGATTTAATATGATTTAATATGATTTAATATGATCTAATATGATTTAATATGATTTAATATGATTTAATATGATTTGATATGATTTAATATGTTTTGATATGATTTAATATGATTTAATATGATTTAATATGATTTAATATGATCTAATATGATTTAATATGATTTAATATGATTTAATATGATTTAATATGATTTGATATGATTTAATATGATCTAATATGATTTAATATGATTTAATATGATTTAATATGATTTAATATGATCTAATATGATCTAATATGATTTAATATGATTTAATATGATTTAATATGATTTGATATGATTTAATATGATTTAATATGATTTAATATGATTTAATATGATCTAATATGATTTAATATGATTTAATATGATTTAATATGATTTAATATGATTTCATATGATTTAATATGATTGAGTCTGATTTCATATGATTTAATATGATTTAATATGATTTAATATGATTTAATATGATTTAATATGATTTAATATGATTTAATTTGATTTAATATGATTTAATATGATTTAATATGATTGATTCTGATTTCATATGATTTAATATGATTTAATATGATTTAATATGATCTAATATGATTTAATATGATTTAATATGATTTAATATGATTTAATATGATTGATTCTGATTTGATATGATTTAATATGATTTAATATGATTTAATATGATTTAATATGATTTCATATGATTTAATATGATTTAATTTGATTTAATATGATTTAATATGATTTAATATGATTGATTCTGATTTCATATGATTTAATATGATTTAATGTGCTTTAATGTGATTTAATATGATTGATTCTGATTTAATATGCACAGGATTTAATAAAACATATGCATGGGTGATGATTGGTAGATGGATGTGGTTATTTTTCCTATCTTTAAAAACATCGTAACCCATTTGAGGAATCACAGATGGTCTGGTGATGTTCAGGACCGTAAACCAGCAGAATGTGGGAGTGGGAATTCCAGCATGTTCAGCCAGAAAAGCAACTACAAAGCGATGTCATCGACAAAGAGTTTGATTTCAACCAACTCTTAATTAAATGGTAGATATTTGATCAATTAATTGGTAGATATTTGTAGTAAACCATTAGATATCTAATGATTAATGACTTTCAATTAATTGGCACATTAGTCATTAGATCATTGATGTTGACTGTAATGATTCGAGCCCAGCCGAATCAGCTGAATCGTGGATTGATTGATGCAATGGCAAACCAGCTATCTATGATACCAACCAACCAACACCCTCTGGTAATATTTAACATAGCCATGGGCAGTTACCAATTTCTAGATGATGTCCATGCATATTACAAAAAAAATCATAGCCATTTCAAATGCCAAAGCGTTAGATGGTACCAGAGGGTATCCCATGAACAAACTTTCATCATGAATTTAACATATCCCACTCGTCGGTATGTATGTCCCGGTGTCCTCATGTCAGCATGGCTTGGCTGATGTCAGATTCCCGATTTTTCTGGTGGAAAAGTGGCATTTGAAGCCCATGTTATATCATCTGATAATTTTAAATGGAAGATCCACCATTTTCAATAGGCAAATCATCTATTTCTATGGGCCATCTAGCTAATAGCTATGTTAAATTCTTGGATAAGTCAGATGGTTTTTCATATGTTTTCCCATGTTTTCCCATGAAAATCGCCATTTTTCGTTCCGGGATGTCCCATTCCCCCGCGGCAAAATGGCGTTCCCAGGCATCGCGACTGCAGGTGGTCGCCGCCTTGGCGCGCTTCGAGGGGCTCCAAGGCTTTGAGGAAGAGGAACAGCATTTCCAGACGCAGCTTGGCGGAAGATGTTCTTGGCATAAAATTGGATAATTGTCACTATGACTATAGGATAGTAATGATAGTTTATGACTATAAAATTGGCATTATGACTATTAATTATGGTGGATACCCTCTGGTAAACTAACATAACTATGGAAAATGGCCATAGAAATAGTGGGTTTTCCCATTAAAAATGGTGATTTTCCATAGTTATGTAAACGTTTACCAGAGGGTAAATGGAGAATTTCATTAGTCATAATGATCATAATGATTATATGAAGATGATATAGCCATGTTCTTGCTATTATAAAAATTGGATAAGTTAAGAGTCATAATGATCATGTTTATATAGATGATATAAATGGAGAATAGTCTACTAATGATGATACTAGTAGTTGTATGATGCTACTATTGGAATTCCTGATGTGAGATGATATTCACAATGATGATTATAACATATTATTTTCATGGAATATTTTCTGAAAATAGTAGTAATGATAAGGCCAATAGTAGAATTCACACAATTTTTGACCATATCTTTAGTCTTAGGAACCGTGGCCCAACAAATGACCCCACCAGGAAAGCAACGGGAAGAGGATGTCACGGGAGTCAGCGATTTTCTTTCTCTATCTGTCAGAAAAGGTCCTGAAAGCCAGAGGTTTTGACCCAAACTCAGCTGGTCGTTCAAGCTCCAGCTTGATTCCAATTGGTGGATTCTCACCTGGTAATCTAATTTTTGTTGGCAAGGCTCTGATTTTGACCAATCAAAGGTACAGAATAGGTGAAGTTGTTGTTTTTTATTGGAAGTTGCTTTTTGACCAAAATCATGGCGAGATTTTCCCAGGAAGTCCACATTCCCAGGTGATTTTGGTGTCCCACATCGGGGGTATCCTAGGGCCATCCGGGGGCCATTGGGGGGATGAGGTCATGGACAACAAAGAGTCCTACCGGGTCCAGATTGCTCCTCGGATGAAGGGAACCTGGTACAGTGACAGATGGGTTTCGGGGTCAAGAGTAGTAACAGCCCTAGTTTTATTGTGTAATATTGTCGTTCACCCAACATAAACATCCCGCCGGAAGCGTTACCGGCGCGAGAAAATGATCAAAATTACGACGCCCTCACAGCGAGGAGCCAGATTTGAGCATTCGAAACCTTTAAGAAAAAGCTCCGTCTACTTTTGGAATGACAACCCTTCCATCACTTCAGCCTCAAAAAGGGCAACCGCAACTTTTTCTCACATTTTCTTCAACACGTCAGCGGTGGCTTCCATCAGGTTTTCCCTGTGCACCCCCACCGCCACTGGAAAGAGCGCATGCATTTCCATATTTGAGGATTGCGCGCCTGGCCCTTTTTCGATGGCAAACTTCCAGGGATGGTTTGCTTGAGGACCTTCCAGAAGCCATCTACGTGACCCGTGTGGATCTTGACTTCCCCCCTGTTCTTCAGGGTTTTTCTTACAATGTACACATCTACTGCTATTGACATAAGTTCATGTGTGAAACCGCAGTGATACAAAATATAACATTAACAGAAACGTCATGTAGCGTAGCATCTTCATGTTGCGTAGCATCGTCATGCTGCGTAGCATGTTCATGTGGCGTAGCATCTTCATGTCGCGTAGCACTGCGTACCTTGTCCCCTGCGGTTGCTGCGTAGAGATGTGAGTTGTGTAGCATCAACAGAAACGTAGCATCAACATCAAGATCATGAAAAAAATACGTAGAAATTCAAGTAGCGTAGTGTTAAGTGCAAGTGAAGATCATGAAAGTGCAAATGAAGATCATAGAGCGTAGCATCAAGTTCATGTAGAAATGCAAATGACGGTCATAGAGCGTAGCATCACGTTCATGTGGAAATGCAAATGAAGATCATGGAGCGTAGCGTCCAGTTCATGTGGAAATGCAACTGACGTTATTACCCCACCCCAGCCCACCCCACCCCACCCCAGACTACCGGATGTGGATTTGTGAGACGGTAACGGGTCCGTTAGCATAAACATGTAGTTCTGGTATCCAGTGACAGAATTCGGTGATGAATTTTGGGTCCTTTATCCAAAGTGTGACGATCCTGGTGTTGGCATAAGGGAGAACCCAAGGTTTGTCTACACGCGATCTGGCTGACCAGCTAGGGCCACTGGGCTGCAGAGTCTGGGGCATGGCTTGAAATTCACGGGTTGAATCCATTCGAATATGTGGTCTCTTTGAGCCAGACCCAACCCATCAAAGAATCCGAAAAAATCTCTAGGTTGTGGGTCAACTTCACCGCTGGGAGTTGGATTTCGGAAGTGCAAAAATGGTGGGGAGGCGGCCCATGAGCCAAAGATTATGCTGACCTATCGTGCCCTACCACTGGGCCCTACCATCATTTGTTGAGGGTTTCGAGCATATATTAAAGTGTCATTTTTTTGGAGTTTCGTTCGAACATCTTCGAATGATGCTTAGTCGGCTTCTGATTTTGACAGGATCGGTTGAAACCATCAACCAAGAAATGATATGATATGCTACGATGATATGCTATGATATGATATGATACGAGTATATTAGATATAATTTGATTTATATAATTATATTATGATATATATATATATATAATATAATGATTGTGATATGTTTCTAAAAAATATGATATGATTTGATTGGGTAGCAATGTTGCCGCAAAGATTCACTGTGTTGAGGGGGATGGAACTCATCGATGTGCATTGGCCAAGGCAGTTCGCCGTTGTTGAAAAAGAGCGGTCGAGAAAACGCCCAATGGACTGCAATTTCGATCCGCAAATTCCATGATTTTCCTCCATGTTCAATCATTTTCAATCATTTTTCATGGCGTTTTGGGGGGAGAAAAGTCGGTCCCAAGGTGCCATGAAAATGGCATGTCCCGTTGTTCTTTCGGCACAGGAAAGCCTCGTTGTGTTTGGCTCCAGCAGAAACCAATATGAAGCAAGCTACAAAAGCAACCAAAGGTTTCAGATGGCGAAGCTTGGTTCCCCAAAAATATATGAGCACAGCTTTTTGTAAATTGGGGAACCAACCTATGCAATTACTTTCTCTGTCCAAAATCTTGTTTCCCATGCTCCAAAGACACCGAGCATCAAGCATTCTATGGCCTCATCTAGGCCTATTTGAGAGGTGCGACCCACGAACTCCCAGTCGAAATTGCTGAATTTGCGGCCACAAATGCCGACGCATCTTTTAAAGTGTATGGAACAGCATTCAACAACTTTTACCCTCTGGTTCTTTAACATAGCTATGGAAACTAGGCCATAGAAATAGCTGATTTCAAGATTTCGAGAAATAGACAACAGAAAAACACACACACACACATATATATATATATATATATATATATATAATGATGATTTTCCATGATTTTCCAGCTCCTAAATCGTGACATATCCAGATGGTAGCTCGATGCCCCGTGCTCCAGGTGCCACGTTTTTGTGGCCCCGGCGTTACCCAGGAAACATGGACCCCCCGCGTGGGCGGATGCTTCTGCGTGGGAAAGGGGGGGTTGAGTCTGGATAACTATGTGGTTACTATATGGTTGATAAGCTGATAAATGTTCAATATATTTATAACATCAAAAAAAATATTATATAGGCAAAATGCGTTGAGGTTACCATGGCGATGCAAAGTGAAGTATTCTCATTGGAGCGAGCTGGTTGCCGACACTTTTCCTGGAAGGGTACTTGGATTGTCGGGATAATTCCACTTACATAGCAAGTAAAGTTGTATAGTTGATAACCCCGGCTAAAAAGCAGAGCGACTCCATTTGTGACTAGGTGATGATGGTGAGGAAGACTTTAAAACTGGGATGATCATGCAAGAGGCTTGACAGAGCTGGCTAATACCCACCGGCAGCCAGGCATCGCACAAATTTATCCAAACCTTCAACACCCAGTTGTGCTGTTTTTTTATTCTCCCTTGAAGCTACCACTGCGATGAGGATTCATCAATCATCATGAGATGAACAAAACTGGGTCAGCCAGGTGTCAATTGATTTCATGCCTTCGTGGTCATTCTATAGTTGATCTGGAAATAGTTCGTCATTGGAATCTCGAGAAGGGCCGCCGGCGGCTTCAGTGCCACCCTCCCGCGGCTTAAGTGCCACCCTCCCGCGGCTTCAGTGCCACCCTCCCGCGGCTTGAGTGCCACCCTCCCGCGGCTCCCTTGAGTGCCACCCTCCCGGCTTCAGTGCCACCGGCTTGAGTGCCACCCTCCCGCGGCTTGAGTGCCACCCTGCTTCCACGGCGCCAGCTTGCCACCCCCCGCGGCTTCAGTGCCACCCTCCCCGGCTTCAGTGGCCACCCTTGAGTGCCACCCTCCCGCCACCCTGGCTTCAGTGCCACCCTCCCGCGGCTTCAGTGCCACCCTCCCGCGGCTTCAGTGCCACCCACCCTCCCGCGGCTTAAGTGCCACCCACCCTCCTGCGGCTTGAGTGCCACCCTCCCGCGGCTTAAGTGCCACCCTCGTGGCTTCAGTGCCACCCTCCCGCGGCTTAAGTGCCACCCTCCCGCGGCTTGAGTGCCACCCTCCCGCGGCTTGAGTGCCACCCTCCCGCGGCTTCAGATTCAGTGCCACTCCCGCGGCTTCAGTGCCACCCTCCCGCGGCTTCAGTGCCACTCTCCCGCGGCTTCAGTGCCACCTTCCCGCGGCTTAAGTACCCTCCCGTGGCTTGAGTGCCACCCTCCCGCGGCTTGAGTGCCACCCTCCCGCGGCTTAAGTGCCACCCTCCCGCGGCTTAAGTGCCACCCTCCCGCGGCTTAACCACCCTCCTGCGGCCGGCGGCTTCTCCACACAGTCAGAGCAATGCGGCGTTGTAGAACAAGAAGGTAGAAGTAGCAGAAGAAGCAGAAGAAGAAGAAGAAGAATAAGAAGAAATAGTAGTAGAAGACTGTAGAAGGAGAAGTAGTAGTCGTCCTCGTCCTCGTCCTCGTCCTCGTCCTCGTCCTCGTCCTCGTCGTAGCCGCCACACTCCGAATCTCAGGGTTTGAAATCAGACACTTGTTGGCTCCCCTTGAGGTTAAAAGGGAGCGAGATGTTCGTTCAAGGAGCAACAATTTGGATCCAACATTTCTAGGAGTACCCTCTCACTTGACCCATAGCTAGCTGGACTCCACACAGGCAGAGTGCCACTGCGCGCCGTTGCCACTGATCTGGCTCAGCTTTTATTGATTTATTAGAAGCCGAACCCTTCAGGACCATGAGTTCATGTCAGCTTTGGCACGACTCGGCAAAGCCCACACCCCCCCAGCCCCCCTACCGAGCCAATCTCGTTGCACTGATTCTTCCTGACCTGAGGATTTTGACCTTTCCAAGCCATGTTCAGACCCATCAGAAACTTTTCAACAAGCGCACCGTCAACAGAAACTGCGCCTCCCGGGCGCCTCCGAAAAGGGCGCGACCCACGACCCACCTCGACGCCATGACGACCTGCGCGGATTTGAATGCTCCGTACAGTCGCGCCGAGCTGAAACGCGTGCCCTGGAAATCGCCTCACCAGGATGGTAACATAGTGATGGCTTAGTGACCATGGATATCAATGGATTCATGGCTGATAATGTGGTTGATAGATGTTTGATAAACGTTTTTGAAGTGGTTTGACAATGGTTGATACAAACGGGCGATTGGTTGATGATCCAAAGTTCGTGGGGCCCTGGGGGTTTGCTTGTTTCATCATCCACGGTATCCATACGGTGTACATGTGCCTAGATTTACCTACCACCAAAATCACCCAACATGTATATCTCTCTATATATACATATATTATACCGACATATACTAGATACAGTCAGTACAACATTATATATCATGATGGTATAAGTCATACAGCCTTCCCTCAATCAAACGTGGCATTGGGAAATCCTCATATATGTCACGAACAAACACCATCAGTAAAGATATCCCATAGATATTGATTACATCATAAATATGATGTTTATGGGACATCAGCAAATATATGGAGGTTTCCAGAAATGGTACCCAAATCATCCATTTATTCAGCAATTTCCCCTAAGTCACCAATTTTGATAGCTGGTTGGTGGTTTGGAACATGATTTTTATTTTTCCATTAATCATTAACCACTAGAAAAATCACCATAGAATCACCAGGAGTCACCAATTTTCATAGGATTTCCCATGAAATTTTCCATCGGTTGTGGGGATACCCAGATTTCGTTGAGGTGAAGGCGGTGAAATTCACCATGTTCGACGCCGACACCTTACAAGGGTCAGGGGCTCAGCTCAGCGGTACGGACGGTACGGGCGACCCGAACAACATGCGGATGGTAAAAAAAGGGACAACGTAGATGGCTATGTTAGGATGAAAATTGTAGCTTTATATGGTTTTATGCCATCCAAATGCTGATGCAAATCGAATTGAGGCGCTCTCTCAAGGATATGGGCTCGTACCATCCATCAATGGGGTTTGTATGGGCTAGTTATGCATCCATAACGGGAGAATCCAAGTGAACAGGGTTCCGAGAACCCATCATCTTTGGAGATTTCTGGGCCCACATCTAAAATCGCATCAATTGGTGACCACTTCCGCCCCAAACATGGGTTTTTTCTCAGGATTTTGCGAAAAATCTTAGCAACTAACTTGGTATCTCTGGTGAACACGGCCAAGCTCCATCCTGAGGTACTCGGTCGCGGAGATCAACAAGCAGGAGATCTACAAAGATGGCGTTCCCGTGGCCTGGTACGGGGCGAATGAAGATGAAGCCGTGCCATTTTGGGGTACCAATTTGGACCAATACCCACCTTTATTTTTTTTCAAATGGCAATATATTTGGCAATTGGTTAGTCATTTGTTGTTGGTTTGGATACTTGGTGTTAGATGTGCCGTCATTGGACTTTGTCCGCCGGCAATGAAAAACATCCATAACATCCTCCAGTTAGTTCGATGATTTTTTTCCCATCCATTGATATACCCTCTGATAATTAAACATAGCTATTGAAAATACCCCATTTATACTTAAGTTACCTATTCGAAATGGTGATTTTCTATAGCTATGTTAGTTTGCCAGAGGGTAATTTAGTTTGAACTAAGAATGAACACTACTAATGTTGAGTCTCGATTTAGTGGGTTTCCATTCCCCATCCCCATTTGAGGATTTTCCCAGCTACTAGAAATGGGATTTGCTATGGCCTTTCCAATGGCCATCCAGGTGGAGGGTGGTGTGAACGATCCCCGTCTGGGTCCCATCGATGTGCGTAGCAAGTGTCGCACCTGCGACGAAGGCGGTGCGAGCTTTTCGGGTCGCTTAAAAATGGTGCAAGTCCTCTAAAAGTCCAATGGATTATCATGGTTTATTGATGTTTATTGGATTTTATATTGGTTTATTTATAACTATTTATTGGTTTATCTATCTTAATGTTCAAAATTCTAACATCGCCGTTTTATGTGTTTTCTTTGTCTGATTCAGATCACATGTTTGAGGGGTTTGAGCACAGAACTAGCATGGGATTGAGGCTTTGTGGGTGATTGTAGGTGTGGTAGTCATGGAATTTTCGCATCACCTTACTTCTCATGGTCACATGGCTCGCATGACCAATCTCAAGAGCTATGGTTCCTTCACAAGCAATCCGGCTTAAACTGCTTGAACAAGACATGAGGATTCTTACTACAGTACACTTGGAATGAACCCAACCCACCCTTAGTTTTGAACCTATTCCGGTAGATGGAATCCGAATTGCACAGAGACTTGACAGCAATTTCGATGATCCTCTTGACTGGGGGATGATACAATTCGATGTCTCCATGGGTCAGTATGGGTATGGTTTTTCTTAGTAGACATCCAGAGACTGTTTTGGAACATGTTAATATACATGACTTTAGAATATTTTAGACTTTGACCGTTCTCAAGAATTGTCCCTCCAAACAAAACCTCGACTGTTTCCGGCATAGTTATACCCTCTGGTAATCACACACAGCCATGGACAATTCCCATTTTACAGATGTCTTTTCCATTCTTTTCCCAGAGTTTTTCCAGTGCTGCATATTTTTTCAATATTTTCCCACGATGTTGGCAAACATAGTTCATCATATTATATGTTCAACTGCATCTTCAACTATGTTCAAGTAGTTTCACCACATATCATATGTTGAACTTGTTGAACTATAATTCACCATTGAATGTTGAACTATATGCTATTATTAGATGTTGAACTATGTGAATAAAAACCCACATTTTCCCCACATCAACTCCCCATCTTCCGGGAGTTTCACCGCCGCAGTTCTCAAGAGCTGCTGTGGACACTGGGGACACTTGACGCTGGCAAAGCCCATGTGGGGACACCCGAAAACGCCACATTTGGCCATCGGTTCATTGTGTGGCCGTATGTGGCCGTAATGGCTGTCTTGATATTACCATATTATGGGGTATATGGTAACAATATGGCATAATATGGGAATGATATGATAATATGGCATAGTATGGGATTATTAATAGTTATGATTTATCTTTCTATTCCCATCTGACCCTGTGAAAATGGTGATTCAATGGAGATTTAACCACTATATATAAATGGTGATTTAGTGGAGATTTACCTTCTGGTAAAGGTTAACATAACTATGGAAAATCACCAATTTTAATTGGTAAGTCAACTATTTCTATGGGCCATGGCTTCAATAGCAAACTGTTAGTCATTACCAGAGGGTAATAGATAGCTAAAATCGGTGGTAATATGACGATGTATTATGGTTAATAGTAAAATTTTGGATTATGATTCATATTTTGGTTTTCATGGTTATCAAATGTTATCAAGCATTTTATATTACCAATAGAGTTGATAATGGTTGATGATGGTTTTCATGCTAGTTCTTGGTGCTTTCTTTTAAGCATCGATCCATAGGGGGACTGGGAAAAATCACCAAACAAATCGCCAGCTATGTATAGGGCGCCAGGCTACTCATAGCCATATAAGCCATATATCTACAGCTGATTTCCAGGTCAACTCCCTGAATTTTCTGAGATTCCTCGAGTCGGTGTCAGGATTTGATTACACACATGGCCCCATTTGGAAGTTGTCTGTTGGTGATGTTTGCTGCCATGCTATCTTTCAATTCGTCAGCTGGTGGGACTACAGAGGTTTTTTGGACGGAATCCTGCACCAGTTGGTGGTTTCTCCCCATGATAATCTCGTTACCACTTGTTTCATATTGACATGTATTACATGAGAATAGTTACCATTTGTTCCCTATCATATATAGATGGTATACTGGTTGGTGGTTTGGAACATGAATTTTATGACTTTCCATGGGAATAATAGTCCCAACTGACTTTCATATTTTTCAGAGTGGTAGGTATACCACCAACCAGGTACTCAATGATTTACATATATGGTGATATTAGATATCATTGATATATCATACTTGTATGATTAACCACTATTAATCACCATAGAATCACCATGATTTACATGTATTGACAGTGTTTCATAGTTACCAACTTGTTTCAGATGATCCGGACGTCCCGGGACACCTTAAAATTAACGGGCTGTCATGCGGTTTGGCGCCACCTGATGTTCCACGGCACCCTTTTTTCCAATGAGACGTGGAAAAAGACCCAAATTGGGGAGGGTTTCCTGTAGGATTTCCCTTACGGCAACTTCTCCCACAACAATAGTGCTAAACTCTGAAAGTACAACTCTACTACAACTTTGCAAAGTATCAGAATTACCAACTATAAACATCTAAAAGACCGAAACAGAATTCCATTGAAATCGATCCATTTTTCCGGGACTCTAAAAATCAACCCAGATGACGATGCTGAATCCTGCCATGGCATCGCTATCGACTTTCCTTGGCCGCCCCAACAGCCGCGCTTTCGAAGCGCGGCCGCTGATTGGCAGAGCGCCGGCGCCGTGGATCCTGCGGGCGCGGAGGGACGAGGCGGGGTCTTCATGGTGAGGGTTCAACACAGTAAGATATTTAGGATAGTTTTTCTAGTGATATGTCATGATGTTTAGTTATAGCATTTAATGATTTTACATTATATTTATATATAGGTCCTGCTAATTGATTTTTTGGTCCTGTTAGTTTCATGATCGACATGTTGAGCTTTGAACATGGGATATATTTTGATATGGCAGTCGTCAGAGGTGGACGTTGCACATACCCACGCAGAGCGCCATCACGGTCAGGTAACAGAAGCATGCATTGTCATAGTCCATAGTGTTGTCTTCCAAACTGGTCGTCCAAAGTATGCGTGAAAGATGTAGGCCATATCATCGAAATGGCAGGCAAGCAGTGCCATAATAAGGACCGTTGAATGCCATTGGATCGCGCCGTCAAGCGTTTGAACTGCCAAAGTGGAGATCCGTCAGCTGTCACAGCCATTTTCTCAAGCACATCTGCAGTCGCAAGCATCCTGTTATTGCGCCACTTCATTCTGAAGAAAGGCACGATCCAATTTTCGACAAAAGGTCACCGTGAAATCCGTTCCCAAGCATCTGTCACAACATACCAGGCAGGACTTGGCCCTATTTGGAGGTTTCCTAAGTCATGTGTTGTACCCCCAGTTATCATCCACTTTGTTTTGGGACTTTGAAATAAACATATAAACCATCCAGCTGAATCCAGCTTATTGGGGATCTCCATTTTCCATGAAATAAACAATCGAATTCTGATCGCCAGGCCCCGTCCCTCCTGTGCCGTGCAGCAGCGGCAGCGGCCACCGTCGCAGCCGTGGCGACGGCCAAGACGTCGAGGACGTCGAAGCTGGGGTGGAAGAAGAAGAAGGCGCCAGCGGTGAAAAACTGGTGGGAGTAGCCATTTTTTGTTCAAGGGGACATGGTAATATGATGGGAATATGATGGGAATATGATGAGACTATGATTGTTGGAAAATCTAAGTGAAGAATCTGGATAAATTAGAGTGACTTGGCGTTGTGGCGTCACTGGAATGATGGTGAATGTACAGGGGAATCATCCCCAAATGGCATTATTTCTTTGATTTTCAGGTTGGTGAATTATTAGAATTCAGCCAGACTCATTACCGTATAGGAAGAAAAACAAAAGCAATAACAACCATCAACAATATGGAATAAACCGTCAATAAGCATCCCTGTTTTTGGATACAGCCAATAACGTGGGGGGTATGTAAAATATGTAAATAATAATAAATAAATATATATATATATAGTATTTGTTTTTTTCTTAAACTATTCGTATCGAAGACTAGCCATGATTTTGTGTAGACATCCCTGGTTTGTCTCTGCTATGTTGCTGTGAGAAAATAGTTTACCACAATCTCCGGGATCGATATCATGTCTATTTATATATACAAATTGTATTATATTATATCATATCATATTATATTACATTACATTATATTATATTATAGATTTTTTATTTTATGCTATTTAATGTAACACGATACAATATGATATGATAAAATATGATGTAATATAATATAATATAATATAATATATTATAACATAATATAATATAATAATTTATAAATAACTATATATATATATATTATGTTATATTACATTATATTATATTCTGTTATGTTATATTAAATTACATTGTATATTATACTATATTGTATTATATTATATTATATTATATATTATATTAAATTATATATTACATATTAAATTATGTATTATTGTATATATTATTTTAAATATTACATATACAGTACATAATACTATATATATAATATTATATACATAAAATTATACATATAATATTATATATAAGATTATATATTATATATTAGATATTTTATATTTTATATTTTTAATTATATATTTTATATTATAAATTATATTTTATTACATATTACATATTATATATATATTATATTATAAAGCATATATTATATATTATATATTATATATTATATATTATATATCACATATATTATATTATATATTATTATTTTTTATTACATATGATATATTATATATTATATATTATGTATTATATTATTTATTATATTATATATTATATATTATATGATTTTAAATATTATAGTTTTTTTTTTTTAAATTATATTATATATTATATTATATTATATTATATATATTTTTTTAATATATATTATGTATTATTTTGCGATTTATATTTTATTATATTATATATTATAGTATATATCATATTATATATTAAATTATAAATTATATTATATATTATATTAATATATATTATATTATATTATATTTTATTATATATTATATTTTATATCATATCATATCATATTATATTATATTATACTATATTACATAATATTACATTATATGACATTATATAATATTATATTATATAATATTATACAATATAATATTATATTATATTATACTGTATTGTATTATATTATATTGTATTATATTATATTATATTATTTAATATTATATAATATTATATTATATTTTATTTTATTATATTATATGATATGATATGATATTATATTATACTATGCTATATTATATTACACACATATATATATATATATGTAGTGTATATAGATAGATGCATTCATGTTAGTGTGAATGTTACACTGATGATCCTCTGGATGTTCCTGGCTGTGACTGATGGGATTTTGCCAGCTACCAGGGTGGTTTCCTCAAATTGGGCTACCCCACTAGCTGGATGGTTTATTTCATGGAAAACCCTATTTATAAGTGGATGATTTGGGGTATCTCCATTTTAGGAAGCCTCCATATATATATATTTATATGTATATATATATGTACACACATGCACCGCATTGGTTTTAAAACATCGAAGGAACTACGCAGCATACATACCTGGTCAATCATTGGCTTGCATTTTTTTAAGATTTTCAGATCTGGTTTGTGATGAGTCAAAACCCTGGACCGTTGGTTTTTACATCAAAATAGGATCGACCCATCCCCATAGCAGATGAACTACATTGGGATCCAGACATATCTTTATATAATTAACATATCTCAGATCTCTAAATATTTCAACAAGGGCTGGACAGCCTTTAATAAACATCCTAGATTCAGTGAAACCCCGAGGCCCTTCGAATATTTATGAATATTGTACCAGCATTTCCGCAGCATCACCCAGTCATGTAGCTCCAGGCCGACCCTTGGGAGCGTAAGAAACAGTTCGACAAGGTGGATGTTGGATGGTGAAACGTTGAGAAAACTCAGATTTCTGGGAAATACCCTCTGGTAAACATACAACAAACTATGGAAAATCACCATTTTCAATGGGTAAATCCACTATAAATGGTCATTTTCAATAGCTATATTAGTTTACCAGAGGGTATGTTCAAAGGAGGATTCGAGATTTCAACATATTTGCTTGGATATTTTTTTAGAAGTGAAGATCCAATCTGATAAATAGATATAGGAGGTGAAACTTGGGGCTTTCAACCAGGAAAAAAAACCAACATCCTGGAGTTTTTTGGCCCTGATCATTGACAAAAAAGGTTTTGTCGAACAATAGGGGATACCCGCAATAGCCATTTTACCCTCTGGTAAATTAATTTGTTGACCCTGAAAATCACCAATTTTTAGAGGAAACTAATCTTCCAACCCCTATCTACCAGGGTCTATGTTAATTTACTGGAGGGTAATATGGATGACAATCCATTGGAATTGGGGGTATCCTATTTTTCAGACGAAACCATATTTTGGAGGATTTGAAACACTTTCTTCAAGTGGAGGGAGCGCACATCTATTCTTAGCCATGGGTAGCCAGTTGGAGCCCCTAGGAGATTCCCAACCACGTGAGATTTATCCTCCTTGGATCTCTGAAACGTTGAAAGTCACCAGATCTGCTTGCTAAAAGTTGGGGCAACTCGGCAAAACTGGGCGAGTTTTCGCAGGAGAATGCCCAGTGGCCCACCAAAGAGAGTCTTCTGGACTTCTTGAATTCAAAGAAGGCTGTGGGTGCCAGTGGAGTGTTGGGTGTTTGGTGCTGAGGCGATTTCGACTTTGGAAGAAAGGGGCCTGGAATCAGAAAACTGCGAAGTGGTAATCAGTGAAGCAGGGAGGCAATTTTTTTTCCCACATTTACATGCTGAAGAGCATGGCAAAACAATTGGAAGCCGCATTTTGGAACATATATAACATAGAAATATTTCTAGAAATATTGATCAATATGGTCAAGGAGGTTTAAACCTCCAATAACTAATAATGTGGGTAAAAGAATGTCATTTGCACCACCCCAAAAGAATGTCATTTGCACCATTTCTACATGGTGATGACTTGGGGCCCATCTTTGTCGGCCCGTCGCTTGTGCATGGCTATAAATCAGCCCATAGATGGATCTCTCTCTCTCTATAATATCCATGATTGTTACATCGCCAAGACTATTTATAGTTGATTTATACTATAAATAGCTATAAATAATTATGAATAGCTGATTTATTCTATGAATTTAAGTCGTAAATCCCAGGATTTTCACATGTGACTTTCCATCACTAGGCGGCCGCCCATCCGGGGCAGTGGGCCCGCGCGGTGCGGCACTGCGGACGTCGGGGCTGGTGGGAGGCAACTCACCTGC
This sequence comes from Cladocopium goreaui, assembly GCA_947184155.2. Taxonomy (NCBI): domain Eukaryota; class Dinophyceae; order Suessiales; family Symbiodiniaceae; genus Cladocopium; species Cladocopium goreaui. The sequence goes on along the minus strand of CAMXCT020000266.1, from coordinate 205,110 downwards.
CGCAACGTTGTCGCGGGAAAATCATTGAACTATAACTCTCTGGGTAAATTATAACGACCTCACTGCGACCGAAGCCTGGAATGATGGTTAGTAGGGGAAACAATAGGGAAATTGTCCTCAAATGGCCTTATTTCAGGTTAGTGAAATGTTATAATTTACCCAGAACTGTGGGATTGAGGAAGATCCCATATGGGGGTTTCCATAAATGGGGGTACCCAATAGCTGGATGGTTTACTGTATTTCATGCAAAATCCCAATCTAAGATGGATGATAACTACAGTTATGGCCCTCTACCAGTTATAAGTACTTATAACCCCGTTTATAGAATGTATAATCCCATTTATAACCAGTTATAACTAATAAATGGCCTTAACTGTAGGGGTACCCCTATTTTAGGAAACCTCCATATGGTCATGGTCACTTTTCAATGGGAAAATGTTCCGGATTTTCACATGATGGATTAGCGGTATGAGGGGGACATGGGGAAAGCCTCTAGAAATGGGGATTTGTAAAGGGATATAACATATATAACATGACTGGTTGGTGGTTTGGAACACAAATTTTATTTTTCCATAAATTGGGAATAATAGTCCCAACTGACTATATATATAATATTTTTCAAGATGGTTCAAACCACCAACCAGATGATATAACCATATGATGTGCCTCGCGTCGGAAGTTGGATTCCGTTCACTTACAAGACTTGGATTCCGTTGGGGGTGGTTGCAGGGATCCGTCGACCGGGCCTCCCTAACTGCTACCTGCTACCGTGGACTTCGTCGCTAAAAAAAAAGTCCAACTTGTCAGGCATTGCACTGAATGAGCCTATAAAAACAGCAGTGATTTGACACCTATGATTGTTTTTGAAAGGATACCGGAGCCTACAGCAGCACAGAGGCATAACAGGTATGCCTCTTTCATGAAGGCGAAAAGAAAGGAGAAGAAAGCAGTTGGAATGGATGATGATAATTAGGTGCGTGCATGACCTTAATTAGGAGGTCTATTCTTTTCTCATACCCGCCACCAGCGCATGGGGTGAGAGAACGTGCTGCGAACCAGACACATGCCTCGCGTCGGAAGTTTGATTATATACGACCCAGAGGGATAGTCATCAACCCATGATTAGCGGTTCATATGCCCTAGGGTAATACATCGTAAACTAAAATGGGACGAACATTAGAACGATAATATATCACCAGCAATTCAAGCAGGATGTAAACGGTTGGTGACAAATCGTTCTCTGGGATACGCTTTTATTATATTTAATGGTGTGCGAACTGGAACATCACCAACATCACCATGTTTCATGGGTAAATGATCTATAAATCATCTATTTCTATAGGCAATTTCGCACCATGTTCGTCATAACCAGAGGGTATCTCATGCCCGAGTTCTCCACCATCATCCCATAGGAGAAACCGCGGGGCCAGGTGTTGCATGAAGCTCCCCAAGCACGGCCCAGCACTTGCTTCCAGTCGCCTGGAGCGATTTTTTCTGGCAGTGCAGCAACATGACTTTGTGGTTTTTGTGAAGATCTATACCATCCATCCATAACTGGACCCGGCCTGGTAAACATACAAAAAGCTATTGAAAATGGCCCAGTCGAAATAGTGGATTTACCGTATTTACCCATTAAAAATGGTGGATCTTTCCATAGCAAACTGCGCTATTTTCTGCTATTTTCGGACACCAGGATTTCAGGGGCATTCCATGGGTGACTCAGGACGCCGACTTTGCCGAAGAAAAATCCCCATGGTGTAGCATCATTTCCGATCAAAGTGTACCAGAATTGCTATAGGCTAATTGTACCGGTATGGTATATATATATATATTATTATATATATTATACATACACCCATACTCTGTTTTAAACTGGACGAACACCATTAATGATGTAGACTATGTAGAGGTATCAGATATGGAACCATGATATACCAGGTATACCAGGGAATTAGGGCCCTGATAGATCCCTTAGATCAAGATCAAGATGCGTGTCTTGGGTATTTGATCACCTTCATATGGCACTTCCGAACTTCGTCCCTGAAGATTTAGGAGAAAACCTTGGGAAAACCACCCCAAACACCATTGGTTTATCAGCAATTTCTCTATGCCACGGCCATAAATTCCAGTATATCCCAGTAGATATTGGACAAAACCTCATGAACTTTCACCTTGAACTCTTTTTTTGAAAGCGCTCATAGTTTCCTGACCCATTTTGGTGGATTCTATCCCCAGCTGTATCCCATATGGTCGATGATTTTCCCATCAGTACTTTTCCTGGCGCCAGATCCTCAGTCAAAGCCCAATTTTTCTTGGGAAATCATGGTACACTTCAATCATTTCAATCATTTCAATCATTTCCCGTTTATTAAAAGGTGACATAAAATACACTTTTTGTTGCGCCAGAAATTGCAGTCCCTTGGAGAAGCCGCTCCACCAAGGGTCAGCACCGTGGCTACTGCTCTGGTTGACTGCATCGGGAAAGCCCCCAAGGTGCTGCAGGCACGGTGGGTAACACAAGGGGAAGTAAATAGGTATGTGTACCACAGGATGGTGCCCCTCAGTGATGTTTGTTGGTTTATGAGCCCCAGTAACTAGTTCGTTATATCTACCATAAACGATAGAATTCAGCCCCCATCCTGCAGTTTATGTACCTAGTTGTTTGGTTTTTGGTTTTCATCCTGTTTTATGTAATGTTGAAAAGGTAAGACTGAGTGATTTTTCTATCAAGTATGGGGACGGAAAATCCCCTCCAAAATTCGCATAGACTCACCCTGAAAATAGCATGTTCTGAAAGTGGAGAGAGTAGTCTTACAAACATCTGGCAGGGTCTATGGGAATTTTGGATAATTTTGGGCTAATCAGATTCAACCAGATTTAAGAAATTTCAAGCAGATTCCAACAGATTTCCACGTTCCAAACATAGTTTTCCCATCGGGAAATCTGCTGAGGCTGAACGCAAGGACAAGGCCCTGACCTTGCTGGGCGCTCTTTGGAGGCGGAACGATCGAAGTTGAGTCAGTTGAGGCAACTGGAAACAGCTTGGACATGCAGAATGGCCCCAATGGCCATGATTTTCATGGTTCATGGATGGCGAGTGAATTCATGGTGAATGGTAGTTCACAAATCCATGAACCATAATTATATATGATGTTTATAATTTATGGTTGTTAATTCATGGTTATTATGATGTTGTTAATGGTTGATAATAGATAATTAATCCCTTCCTCCGTTCATGGTTCATGCCCTCCAGAGTCATCATGGTGGATGTAGGGGATGGAACCACCATTTTTTTGGGACCATAGAATGGGGGTGCAACTAATATGAACGGGGGCTTGGATTCGCCCAAAGATGGTTGTGGATGGCTCTGGATGGTTGTGGATGATGGGTGTAAAAACTCAGGTCAGAATGATTTTTGCAAATGATAGCCATATATTTTTCGCGACCACCAGCCAGTGTTGGGTGTTGCGACATGATCATATAATGTCAACCCCGGATTAACAAACCATAGTTTATTAATTACGGGGGGTACTCCTGCAATAGTCATTATCTGATACTTAAATGATCTTAAATGGTACCCTCCCAATTAAACAGCCGTTTGGGGTTTATGAATCCAGGGTTGACCAGCTATGCATCAAGGACCCTTTTCATGTCCTTTGTATCTTGACCTTCCAAAATCGGGCCCAAGGTTGACCAGCGATTTCACATCGTCGGAATGACGGCTATTCCCATAGCATCCATGGTGCAGCTATATGGAGCTTGAAGCTCCACCATTTATAGTTTCCAATCAGCAAACCCCCTTTCGTTTTTCCGCAGAATGCTGGATATGCTGGTTCCCAGGAAAAAAAGAACCAACACTTCCGTTTTGTTTTTTTCCAGAGATCTAACCCTCACAGCCAGCAGCAAAAGCAAAAAATCTCAGGGACATGGAGCTGGAGAAGGCCACCAATGAGGATCAGCTCTATGCGTTGTCGTCCTCGTTGAACCTCTGTGTCTTGCTGGGCACGGATCGTGCGCTGGCCTGGGCGGATCAGCTCTGGGAGTGGTCTGAGGAGGACGACTGGGGACCTCTGGGATTTCCAGAACGATGAGGAAAAACCAGAGGTTTACATCCATCTATGCCTTATATATATACATATATACATATTAAATATAACATATTGGTCTGATTTACTTGGATGATATTTTTGAACAACGATTGCTCGGCAGAGGAGCATTAATGATTTTCTTTTCCAGTGAATGGATCTTTCCTTTTTCCCTTTTCACTTTTTCTTTCAACCTTCTCCCAAAATACTGCCCTTATTGTCCCAAACTTTGCAAAGGCAGCTGGTGTAGTGGTATCACACTTGCTGAGCATGCAGGAGGCCATGATTTCAACTTCCAATTTTGCCATGCTCACTGCTGAGGTTGCTGTGCTCGCTTGGTGATTTGAGCTGGATGTTCTTTTCACGCATTCTTTGACCTTTCAAAGAACCAGGTTTTTGCAAGCTGACCCGGCAATAGAGCATGGCCTATACAGGAAGAAGGGAAACTTCGAAATATGGAGCAAATAGGTGGATATCATCATCTATCATACACTACATCTTCGAAACATTTTGCAATCTTTTTGGGAGTTGCTATGCTGGTAGCAACCTTGTAGCATTTGAAATTTTTCAATGAGAACCAACGGCAGAAACAATGATGAACAACAACCATGTGCGGATGATGTATTCAAGGGGGAAGGCCGCCAAAAATGTGGGGTTTCAAAGTTTGATGGCTTGGAAAATGCACTTCAGGAGACCGACACGTCCAAAAACGAGGTGGTTTGGAGCACGTATCTCCAACTTCAGGAAACACAAGGCTGGTGACATAGTACTGATACGGGGGTATGGCATGGACCCTTGGTACCCCATACACAAGCACGACTTAAATCCCAAAGGGATAATCATGATAAGAAAGCTGATTAATTTATACCAGTAGGACCGCACAAGGCGGTGGCGGAAGTTTCAAAAATAGGAAACCTATAGGAGAAGTTGGTTGTTGTGAATCAGGGATGGCAGAGCGAAGCCACTGATTGACCGAAAGGTGGTTGGAGTTGTGTTTGCTGGAATGGTTGCAATGGTTGCAGTGGTCACCTCACCCACAACTGCTGGATGTAGTGTGATGTACTGCAACTGTGGTTGTAGTTGTAGCGTAGTGGAGTTGTAGTTGTGGTGTAATGTAATTAGTGTAGTGTAGTTGCAGTCATATGGTTGTAGCTGTAGTTGTTTTGTAGTTGTAGTTGTAGTAGTTGTAGTTGTTGTGTGGTTGTAGTTGTTGTGTAGTGCAGTTGTAGTAGTTGTAGTAGTAGTAGTTGTTGTTGTTGCTGTTGTTGTTGTAGTTGTTGTAGTTGTAGTTGTAGTTGTTGCTGTAGTTGTAGTTCTAATTGTAGTTGTAGTTGTTGTGTAGTTGTTGTAGTTGTAGTTGTAGTTGTAGTTGTAGTTGTAGTAGTAGTAGTAGTAGTAGTTGTTGTAGCTGTAGTTGTTGTAGTTGTAGTTCTAGTTGTAGTTGTTGTGTAGTTGTAGTTGTAGTTGTAGTTTTAGTTGTAGTTGTTGTTGTTGCTGTTGCTGTTGTTGTTGTTGCTGTTGTTGTTGTTGTAGCTGTTGTAGTTGTAGTTCTAATTGTAGTTGTAGTTGTTGTGTTGTAGTTGTAGTTGTAGTTGTACTTGTAGTTGTAGTTGTAGTTGTAGGTGTTGTTGTTGTTGTTGTTGTTGTTGTTGGTGTTGTTGTTGTTGTTGTTGCTGTTGCTGTTGCTGTTGCTGTTGTCGTCGAAGTTAGGGTAGTTAAGTTAGTGAAGTTAGTTAAGTGAGTCAAGTTAGTTAAGTTAATCAGTGTCTACTTTTTCGACATCTTCACGTCAAAAAAGGCTCAAAACCCTCAGTTTTTTACACTTTTGACTTCGAAATGTGCTTCGCGCCACAACGGCGTGCACTTTTTCGACACTTTTTCGACATCCGAACCTCCAAAAGTGGTCTGAGACCGTCAGTTTTTTACACTTTTGACTTCGAAATGTGCTTCGCGCCACAACGGCGTGCACTTTTTCGACACTTTTTCGACATCCGAACCTCCAAAAGTGGTCCGAGACCGTCAGTTTTTAACACTTTTGACTTCAAAATGTGCTTCGCGCCACAACGGCGTGCACTTTTTCGACATCGCAACTTCCAAAAGTGCTCCGAGCATGGTGTGTTTTGTACATTTTGACTTCAAAATGTGCTTCGCGCCACAACGGCGTGCACTTTTTCGACATCGCAACTTCCAAAAGTGGTCCGACCATGGTGTGTTTTGCACATTTTGACTTCAAAATGTGCTTCGCGCCACAACGGCGTGCACTTTTTCGACATCTCAACTTCCAAAAGTCGTCCGAGAATGGTGTGCTTTGTACATTTTGACTTGGAAATGTGCTTCGCGCCACAACGGCGTGCACTTTTTCATGTCTCATCTGGCCAGCTGGCTCCGCACCCGCCGCTTTAGCGAGCCTACTTTTTGACCCTCCGGAGCCACAAATCATTGGAAAAACACAGAGTGTTTCGCGACTTTCCTATCTTTTCGCGCATCTACCTCTTCTTTCTTCTGATCTTGTCTCTTCTGACTCTTCTCACCTCTGCTTTTCAACTGTCCATATTGTCGGAAGTTTCACTTCTAAACTTCCTTCGATTAATTTCATTCATGTTAGATTTCCCAAATGATCTCCGAATTGATAAAAACCACGATGTTGGAGCAATGCCAGTCACACTTCAAAGGACCATCCAGCCATGGTCCATGGCCCTTGGTGGGTGTTCCGGAGGCCGTTTCGACACGGTGAACGATGTCTTGATGCGTTCCTTGGCCTCAGAATCCCACGGGATTCACCAGATCTTCGATTCATGTTGGGATGGAAATGGGATGGGTTGCTAAGTTGGTGAACATAACTCCAATAACTATGGTTTATAGTATGTACTTACAACTATAGTTAATGGGGTTTATAAACCATCTTATAACTGGGGGGGCCCACATTGTACAAGTATTGCTGGGAACCAGATCCGTCAGATCCGTTTTTGTTTGGTGGTTGTATCATGTTGTATCCCCATGCGGCCCATGATTTCTTGTTTGATTTCCATGTTCTTGTTTGGATTGCACCTAGACCCTGGACGGCCGGAGGGCCTTTCTCTCAGAGGCGTTTTTGTGGAGAGAAAGATCAAAGCCAATTCCCAGACCGAAGGGGGGTGGGAAAGGCTGAGTGCCAACCGTGTCCACTGCTGGGGAATTACGGACATATTTCCTTTTTGTTTGGGGAAACACATCCAAGAAGATGCTCCAACTCTATTGAAACAAACATTTGGGAGTCAACTATGACCGGTTGGTATCTATTCCTTTTCCATCCATTTTTTTTCCGGCCTCATTGACACTTAATTTTGGGATACCCGGTATGTGGCCCTGGCAATAGTGGCCATCCCTCCCTAATTTCGACGATGTTCCGGCTGGGTACGTGAACTGATCCATCTGTGGGAACTCCGCAAATCTTCACTAAGATTCGAATGCCCTTTGGTAAATAAACATAGCTGACATAGCTATGGCTGACCACCATTGTGAAGAGGTAAATCAATCATCCAACTACTACAGCCAGAAATTGCATCCCCCATCTGGCGGGCGATTGTGGAAAGTTTCAATGCCCGGTTAATTTCTTGGTCGCATCAACTTGAAACTTTCAAGATTTTTGTGCCATAGATCCTTGATATCAATGGATTGGTTTAAGGGAACATTTTTACAGGAAAACACCCATGGAGACTCAATGGGAAATCGATGGTTTCCGGTTTTCAGATTTTCCCGTGATCACCGATCCATTGATAAATATATACATCATTATACATATATAATATATTATAATATAATATTAGTATGATTAACATTGATTAACATTGGTTAACACTGATTAACATTGATTAACATTGATTAAACCGATCCATTGATAATAGCCTTGTGAAAACCGGAGCCACGTTGCAGGATGTTAACGGCCTTGTTGGAGCTTGCAGCGCAGCGTCGGGACTGGAATCTGGGCAGGGCGCAGGGCGCAGGGCTGGGAGATGTTGGGGTCCCACGGAAAATACTGATGTGAATATATATATATATATGTATGTATGTATCTATCTATCTATCTATCTATCGGATAATGTACACATATATATCATATATAGTTGAATATACGTAATTATATATAATATGTATTTACTTATTAGATATGATAATTTATCCATAGTATATGATTATGTTTTCATGATTGGATATTACATGGTAATATCTAAACATGACAAGTGCTATATTAACACTGGTATCCTTGAGCTAGGGGATTGAAAAAAGGAGGAAATTCCCACTCATGCCATCGCAACACGTGAATGCTCATAAGCAAGCTCAGGAAGATGTTTCCAAGCTGAAAAATAACATGATGCCTCAGGCATCACGCAAACCATCACACAAAGGAAGGCTCCCAAGCAAGCTCAAGTACACTTCGGTCAGAGAAGTGTATATATATATATATACACTGTATATATACTGTATATATATACTGTATATATATATACTGTTATATATATATACTGTATATATATAATATACACTGTATATATATATACATACACACTGTATATATATATATATATATCTCTAGAAACATGTGAAACATACAAGGGCAGGCAAGGCATGAAGATCAAGCCCCGAACATGTACATGGAGTATCATGGAGTCAGCAGGGACACATCACAAAAATCCTCACCAACACGGAGAAAAAATCGCAATGCGATTGAAAACATATATGAAGTTCCCAAGCAAGCGCGGGGACACTCCAGCAAATTTCTATAGATGCAGAATCGAAAGGTCCTGGCAGGTATGAGACCTAAGCAAATGGATTGAAACTGCAGTGTAGGTAGGGAAAAGCCACTTACCATACATTTATCTTCAACAGGTGGTGCTTACTATCATGGAAACCCAGGATGAATAAACCGCAGGTGAATTAGTTTGAGTATAGAACTACTAATAGCAAGGAAGCAGCCAGGGTTTATTGATTTGTGTTTGACACTATTGAATATTGGGGTTATAAGATGTTATGAGGGGGCATTTAACTCCTTTTAATTTATCAATGGAAAGGAAGCACTATCTCCAAGCGATGGCCCCAAAAAGGTGATGGTTTTAGACACTGCTGAGCGGTTGTACAGGAGGACTTGGTGACACCACCAGACCAGATAGAAATCATGTTTTGTAGCCGCAATCCTTTCCGAGAAAGAGTTCCAGTTGCAGATAGTAGATCCCCAAAAAAAATCCGTCAGGCAGGAGCTTGGTCATTGCAGCATGGGCCCGTCAGGATGTCCAATCTTAAGTCTACAAGTTGCGCGTCCAAAGATTGTTTCTCTTCCCTTTCTTCTTCCACCATTCTTGATGTGTGCAAACAACTTGCAGGAAATTCATTCTTGATTTCGAGTGTGCGCTAATTGGATCTAGTTGGCGGCTTTGTTGTTCGATTCTCGCTGTTTCTCTGTCAAATCTCACATTCTGCTGCCAAGATCTGTATTTTTTCCATATTACCCATAGGATCCATGTATGGTATATATGCTAACATGACTGGGGTATATTGATGGTAAATGTTACCATATATAGCAGCACCATGGATCCTATGGGTTATGTAAATTATGTGTTGTCCACTTGTTGCACCACGGCACAATGGTCTCCTCCCTACAAACCCAGACGCGAAAAAACATACACATCACCTTGGAACCCCCGACTTCGCCTAGGAAACGCGCGGAGGACTTGTGGCATATTCTCGTTGAGCCTTGGCGCACCAGGGGAACCAATGGAAACAGGGGGTAAGAATCATCCCAGCCACGTGCTAACTAGTAGGTAATCGAGTGGATAATGACGGCTAAGAGTGGGTTCAACAATTGGCATGAATATGGCCTGGGAACTTTTCTCTGCTTCCATGGATTGAAATTCGAAAAAAACGAGTTGCTGGCTGTACGTTTTGGACTGCCGCACCAGTTGCATCTAGCAGCAAGTGGCAAGCGGGAAAACAGGTGACTGTTAGTGGGTTCGGGGATACACTCTCTAACTCTCTGCGATTTTTGTCGGGTTTACTGTAACACAACTTGCAAACAGGTCCAAAGCCGAGTTGTGTTTTTCCCATGACATGTTTGCTTTCGGTTACAGGGTTACACTTTCTTCAAGAAAAGTCATGGCCAACCATTTGGCGGGCTAACAAAGTGCTGTAGCCAAACCAAGCTGTTGGCATTGTGTTTAATCTGCAAAGATTCCCCGATTGAACTGTAGATTTAAACATATTTCGCATCCGCTACATTAAAAGAACAAATCATGGGATGATAACAACCGTAGTATATATAATATACAATAATATATAATATACAATAATATATAATATACAATACTATATAATATACAATAATATATAATATACAATACTATATAATATACAATAATATATAATATATAATAAAGATAAAAATAATAATAACAATAACAGTAATAATTACAATAATAGTAACAATAATGATAATAATAATGATACATATTATTATATATATATATTTATACACAGATAAAGAGATAAATACGCTCAGGTTGTTCTTTTTTTTTTTGTTTGCAGGGTGCAGCCCCAGGATAGCCTCCACGTGGAGCCAAATCTGCTGGCGCGCGGGGCTTTCGCGAAGGCCGGGTTTCGTTTTTTTTTTGCAAATCCTGCCGAAAGAGTGTGATTTGACAGATGATACTAACAATAGTATACTACCGTAGTAATCTAAAGCAATGATATTTTACAGAGATATACAATAGTAATAACAATAGTAGTAGTAGTATATAAGTATAATACAAGGCAACTATTTTTCGCACCCAGCAGGTTTATATTTTCATTCTTTACCAGCCCGTTAAGAATGTTTCATCGATTCGTTGGACCTTTCATTATCCTTCCATCCACTGCAGGCGAATAAGCGGGCCTCTTCCCAAAACCTGAAGTCATAGAAGATTATCTGGAAAACGGCATGCACCGCAATTTGATGGTGAGAAGATCTTTTTCATTTGGTTTCTTTTCTCTACTATTTCATGGCCATGATTTGTGGGTATATAAATCTGGTAAACGTTTACATAACTATGGAAAATCACCGTTTTTTAAGCTGCGTAAATCAACTATTCCTATGGTCATGTTCAATAGCAAACTCTTCGTTTACCAGAGGGTAATCATGATTCTTCACCATTATATTCCATTATATCACTATAAAATTTCCCATCATCTCCCATGTATTGTGATGACCATCGTGTTGCGCGTGGCGTGCCGTGTGCGAGGCATACTTCATGGCAGGGCGCCTCACTTCAGCGGAGGAGCTTCTAGCCGGCGAGGTGCCGTTTCCTCATGGGGATGCCCCAAATCATGCCATGGATGGCCATGCTTGTATTGAAACAAGCATGGTGACTTGGGGATCCCACATTTTTTTATTTATATATATATATGTACACATAGATAATAAAAATATATAATATAATATAATATAATATAATTTAATATAATATAATATAATATAATGTATATATATATATGTACACATAGATAATATAATATATATATAACATATATATATATGTATATGTATAATAATAATAATATATATATATATGTATATGTATATATATATATGTGTATGTATATGTATATGTATATGTATATGTATATGTATATATGTTCCAGGTCCTGGTTATATGGTATGGTGAAGATGAGTGCCCAAGCTTGGTTTGGAAATTGTGGGATGCAGACTTGTCAATCTTACGGCAGCTGACTATCCACCACTAGGGCAACTTTGGAATCGCACACTCTTGGGTTATTGGGATTTCCCCAAAAGTTGGGATGTTAGCCCTACACGTATGATTATATGAGTATACATATATATATACATATGTAGTATAATAAATCAACATATAAATATCTATTACATATTTTCTTTTACATATTTTGTTTTATATATTTTATATTGTTCATGATATTTTATATATGAACTATTTTATGTCATATATTGTATACATTATATAACAATATAACTTGCATTATTTATTAAAAGTTATATATTGTATTCTTTTACACTATATATTATATACTATATTCCACATTTTGTATTATATAGTATTTTGAATTTTATATATTATATATAGGTAAATATGTTTGATTTTCAATATTTCATTATTTGTTGTATTTCATTTTATTCATGTTATATTCTATATATGACATATTTTATATATGATATATTGTATGCGAAATATGATATATATTATATATATATTTATTATATTGTAGTTTGTAATATAGTATATATTTTTCCCGAATGCGTAGCAAGGGTTCCCGTTTCACTCTGGGGGTCTGGGGGCTGAGGGTGTGTTTGCTCGACGTTGCGTTTGTGGTCGCAACCGTCCGCAACCGTTCGCAACCGTTCGCAACCGTTCGCAACCGTTCGCAACCGTTCGCGCGATCCCCGTATGGCCGTGCCTATGGGAAGTTTTACAGAGGTGGTCCTTTTTGGAGGTTTCAGACGTGTCGTTGCTTCGTTTCGCGTGGCAGGCGTGGCACTTCGTGACATTCAGACGTGTTCTGGAACGTGTCGAAAGTCGTTTTGCGTGGCAGGCGCAATACTTTTGCGACGTTTTCAGAAGATGTGTTGCAGTTTTCGTGGCAGGCGCAGCACTTTGGACGTGTCCATCGCCATTTTTCGTGGCAGGCGCAGCACTTTAGACGTGTCATGTTGCGTGTTTTTTGCAAATCGCATTGGCAGGGCTGCGTCAAGTGGTGACAAGGTGCAAATTCCGTGGCAGGCGTGGCATTTTCTGACATGTGCTGAAAATTGACGGAAGCCTCGCACGAAACATCGATTTTGAGGTTGCAAATTTTCACGTTCTAAGGAAAACTCGTAGGAAAACGTCGATTTTGAAGCTACAAAGTGTGAAAATCGGAGGAAGTCTCGCACGAAATGCTCGTTTTGGCGCTCCCACCTGTCTCTTCTCGCGTGTCTGGTTTTCCCGTGGCCTCGCTGTGTCTATGGGGGAAGCTGCAAAACTTGTCCTTTTGTCATGTTGCCAACTGTGAAAATTGGAGGACGTCTCGTACGAAATGCTGGTTTTTCTGCATCCACGTGTCTTGTCTCGAGTCGCTGGTTTTCCTGTGGCGTCGCCGTGTCTATGGAGGAAGCTGGAAAACCTGTCCTTTTCGAATGTTTCCAGGCAGGCTGTGTTGTTGTTTTGCGTGGCAGACGTGGCACTTTCTGACATTCCAACCTGTTTGATGATGTTCACAAAATTTCAAAATTGGAGGAAGTCTCGTAGGAAATGCTGGTTTTTCTGCACCCACGTGTCTTGTCGCAAGTGTCTCGTTTTCCTGTGGCGTCGCCGTGTCTATGGGGGAAGCTGGAAAACGTGTCCTTTTCGAATGTTTCCAAGCAGGTTGTCATGTCGTTTTGCGTGGCAGGCATGGCACTTTGTGACATTCCAACCTGTTTGATAACATGTGGAAAATATCAAAATTGGCGGAAGTCTTGCACGAAATGCTGTTTTTTTTGCATCCACGTGTCTCGTCTCGAGTCGTTGGATTTCCTGTGGCGTCGCCGTGTCTATGGGGAAAGCTCCGCACTCCTCACTCCACACTTTACACTCCACACTCCTCACTTTACACTCCACACTCCACACTCTACACTCCACACTCCACGCTCTACACTTTACACTCTACACTCCACACTTTTTACATTTTACACTCCACACTCTACACTCCACAAACTAGACTTTCCACTCCACACTCCACACTCTACACTTTACCCTCCACACTCCACACTCCACACTTTACACTTTACACTTTGCACTCCACACTCCACACTTTACACTCCACACTCCTCACTTTACACTCCACATTCCACACTCCACACTCCACACTCCGCACTCTACACTTTACACTTTATAAAACTCCTCACTCCTCCCTCCACACTCTACACTCCACATCCCCCACTCACACTCCACACTCTACACTTTCCACTCCCCACTCCACACTCCACACTCCACACTCTACACGTTGCACTCCACACTCCACACTTTACACTCCACACTCCACACTTTACACTCCACACTCCACACTTTACACTCCACACTCCACACTCAGCGCTCTACACTTTACACTTTAAACTCCTCACTCCTCACTCCTCACTCCTCACTCCACACTCTACACTCTACACTCTACACTCCACACTCCTCACTTTACACTCCGCACTCCACACTCCACACTCCACACTTTCCACTCCACACTCCACACTCCACACGCCACACTCCACACTCTACACTTTACACTCCACACTCTACACTTTACACTTTACACTCCTCACTCCACACTTTACACTCCACACTCCTCACTTTACACTCCACACTCCACACTTTGCACTTTACACTCCTCACTCCTCACTCCACACTCCACACTTTACACTCCAGACTCTACACTTTACACTCCTCACTTTACACTCCACACTCCTCACTTTACACTCCACACTCCTCACTTTACACTCCACACTTCCCACTTCCCACTCCACACTCCACACTCCACACCCCTCACTCCACACTCCACACTCTACACTTTCCACTCCACACTCCACACTCCACACTCTACACTTTACACTCCACACTCCGCACTTTACACTTTACACTCCTTACTCCACACTCGACACTCTACACTTTACACTCCACACTCTACACTTTACACTCTACACTTCACACTTTACATTTTACATTCTACATTCTACACTCCACACTCTACACTTTCCACTCCACACTCCGCACTCCGCACTCCGCACTCCACACTCCACACTTTACACTCCACACTCTACACTTTACACTTTACACTCCTCACTCCACACTTTACACTCCACACTCCTCACTTTACACTCCACACTCCACACTTTGCACTTTACACTCCTCACTCCTCACTCCACACTCTACACGCTACACTCCACACTCCACACTCTACACTTTACACTCCACACTCTACACTTTACACTTCGCATTCTACACTTTACACACTCTACAGTCCCCACTCCACGCTTTACACTCCACACTCCACACTTTACACTCCACACTCCACACTTTACACTCCACACTCCACACTTTACACTCCACACTGCAGACTGGTAACAGGGGATATATGTACAAGACAGTTCAAATAAACTATTGCAGAAAAGTGTTGTGCGTGACTGCATATCCATGTGTTTTGACATCTGTACCATTAACATACGTGTGAGCATTCGGGTTCGTGGGCTTCATCTTGTATATTATATATTATTTGTTTTTTACTATATTCTTTTTATTTTACATTATAGATACATTTTTGGTTTATTGTAGATACATATCTATATTTTCAGAAGGGAGGATGAGGGGGGGTGAAGGCGTGCACATTGTAAAAACGCGCATGTCTTGCACTGTCTGCTTAAAATCATCCTGTTTGCTGCAGAAACTGTATGTCCTGGATTTGCACAAAGAGATTGTCATTGGTGAGGAGTTGACACCCGAATCCCTGCGTGCATATTTGATGAGCATCTACATGATCAAGTCTTCCCTCCTTCCAAGCATCGACGAGCCCAAGTTCATGAGATTGTGGGAGATGGTCGTGTCAAGGTGCATATCAAATGCGCCTGCCATTCGTCTCCAAAGCACAAGGGTCGACCTAGAAAAAATGGCATCGCGAAGCCCTATGGCAATGGCTGGTTCATGCTCGTCAACCCAACGAATTTGCGCGTTCTGGCAGTGAGCTGCATGGGCACGCCCGAGAGCAACCCTGTTGTGCGTGAAACTCTTGTCAAGGCCCTTCAGGGGCATGAATATGTCAGCAGCTGAACAGGTGCTCAGCTGGTTTCGCAACTGTGCCAAATTGCTCAATGAAACCAGACCTCTCCGGCATGCTTTCAAAGTCCTGTACTTCATCAAGGAGCACAATAAAGCAATTGATTGCAAGAGAGCTGTCTACTTGAACAAGTTTCAGGCCAAGAACAAGAAAAATCCAAGTCATATGCCTGCACCAACAACCCAGTCTTGAAGAAGGCCATGAAGAAGGTCATCAAGAAGAAGTAGACATCAAGAAGAAGTAGACTGTCCATCGCAGAGGTGAGGTGAAACTATGAACCATCTATTTGACACCCAGCTGTGTCTGTCAAAAAGTGGCTGCTGCAAGAGCATATGTTGCATTTGCTGCATCATTGCGTGATAAGATTGTGGCTTCATGTGCAAACCATTTCCATATCTCAAAAAAACTGCAAAATCAATACTTTGACCACTCCACCCCCCATGGTAAGCCGCTCTCCAGTTTTTTGTGTAGAATACATATTACATTTTTTTTTGAAATATATATTATATTTTCTTTTTTATATTTGCCACTATGTTTTTATAATATTATATGTTCTCTATTATACATAATTTATTTGATATTTTATTTCATTTATTATACATTATAGATACGTAACTTTTATGATAAATACATATTTTAATTTTCATCTTTTGTTTCTATATATGGTGTAATATTATATATTGCATTTTAAAAAACTAATTGTTAAAACTATATATATTGTATATTTCTTTTTCTTTATATATTATAGAACTTTTTTCCATATATTGTATTGTTTTTAATAGATATATTGTTTAATATTATATATTATACCTTATTCGCCATTTAATATCATATATATCTTATTATATTTTTCATTTTTTATTTTATATTCTATATTCTATCTAGTGTAGTATTTTGAATATATTATATTTTATTTAATATATTTGATTTTTACTATTATATATTAGATGGTTTTTTATGCACGCACACATTTTTTTGTAGATACTAACGTTGGTGTATTGACCAAAGAAGTCACAACCATCAACCGTTGCAAATGGAAACTCACCATTTCCGGATGATGAACCTCTTGAAACCGTCTGTCCCAGAAAGGCTGACCAACTACCGCGAAACAATTTCCGGACCTTCAACAATCCAAAGAGATTTGAATAACTTTTGGTGTCAAACATCCATGTCAATGTGCAAAACTTAAAGTCGCTAGCAAATGTTCAGTGCTTAACCACTTTCACCATGCTTAACCATCCATATCCACCCATCTGTTTTCAACCAATTTGTTGCACCTTCAAGAGCTACCTCTCCTGGTCGCGCCAGGCCGATAAAATGTCCTACAGGCCGGCGAGACCTGAATACAGATCTCCGGATCTCAGATCCACATGGTACATGTGATCCCTGTTGTGTTTTCATATCTGTTGTGTTTCCAATTTTATGTGGGACAAATGCCAGATCCCAAGACCTTGGAGGCTTGGCAACGATTACCTGCAGATTTTGCTGATCTTGTGCCACAGCTCTCCTACGAAGTCCAACCTGGAGAAACTCAAGGAGTTTGTCGAAAGACTCTTGGGATGCTGGTGATTGGAAAGCGGACCTTGAACATCTGGTGATGCCATGGCTGGTGGGCCAAAAAGGGTAGGTCTACACTACACATCCCAAGCAAGACTAGTTCAATGAACTATTTTTGGGCAGTTTCGCCAAGGGTGCTGGTTTCAACCCCGCAAACATATGGCTGTCAGTTTGATACCTGTAGATTCTTAGATGATCTCAGATCTATATAGAATGATATAAATCGAAATATGGGCGTCACGAATCAGCACGAATGAGGTTTTTTGGGTGTTTGGGATCCGACCAGGTCCCAGGTAATGGTGAAACCTCTTGGCCATGCATACAATTGTCACTTGAATCATGTTTTACAGTATCTTTTTTTATTTTTTATTTTTAACGATTTGAAGATATAGATGTATACAATGTGGGGCCACCCAGTTATAAATTGGTTTATAAACCCCAGTAACTATAGTTATAAGTACCATAAACCATAGTTATTGGAGTTATAAACCAACTTAGCTATCTAGGGGGCCCCACTTTGTATATATATATATAATTATATATATAATATGTGTGTATATAATATGTGTATATATATATACACACCAATGAGAGTTGGATTTTTGCAGCATTCTCACCAGTCCGGATGTTGGGCGTATATTTTGGGTACACAAAAACGCCAGATTTTCCTCTTGGATGAGGCACACTCTCCTTGGTTTTCCAACTTCCATGCAACTTTGCTACCCAAGCAACTTGGAATTTCCATTTTCCGGGGTCATTATTGGTAGAGGAGTTTGATGCTTTAAGAATTCTATGCCCAGTTATGTTTGTTGCTTTATAGTCCCATTAACTATAGCTATCTCCTTCCAATCAACATAAACGAAAAAACCAAGGCAAAGGCGCGTCAACTTAGCTATCACAAATACCACAATATGTTCGGTGCCCAGGAAATCGCACAGTGAAAAGATATGGCGGGGCCGAGGACGATGGAAACAGCGCGTCCACAACGTTTGTTGATGTGGTAAACATGTGGAAAATACAGGGAAACTATGGAGAAGTTGGGGAACTATCATAGTGAGTTGGGTTTGAAGACCCCCACAGTAGGGTCTCAAATATCTGATTTCAGCCCGTACTAAATCATTGTTTTTTTTGGGGAGGGGTGTTAAATATTGGGAAGGGATGATTCGCCATCCACTTCAAAATTGAGGATGGTATACTATCGCGTTTACCACATATAAAGCTAACAAATAAGTGGAGTATAATGACGAACATACGGAGGTAACATGAACTAGGCTTAGAATCAGCGCATTGGTTGCACTGCTTGATGCTGTGATTTCGACTTGGCAAATCCATAGAGCATGATGGAAGCGAGAGATGAACTTAGCTAAAAACAAATCGCGACAAGCCCAAACAACAATTTATTCTACCCATTCATGATATTCATTAAAACATATCCGCATCATGTGCGTGTATATATTGTATATTGTTGTACACCAGAATGTCACAGAACATTAATTACCATCAACGAATGGGACATACTTATAAGATACTTTGTAATTTATATAGTGGGTATATAAATTGGGGATATAAGCCTCATCATATTTCAATATATCCGATTGTAGATTATGTCTGTAATTGGGGATTCCAACATTTTTTGAGGATTGGCATATAAATTAGAAGGTGAGGCCCTCCAGTTCTGTTTGTTGGTTTATAAATCCACTAAGTAGTTGGTGATATCCTCCACAAACCCAAACGTTAACCAAGTTCTGTGCGTCAACTTAGCTATCCTTTGCAACCCTCACCTTGTACAAATCTGCCTATCCAATTTTTGGGATTAACATTCAAAGGCTATGACACTACCCAACTGATGTCCCTTTATATCCCCATCAAATCACCGTTCATAGATGGAATGTCACCATTGCTTTTGGTGTTTTACCTCTGTATGGGTCCATCACCATTAAAACATATTCGCCCCAACCCGGACGTTGCTCCACACTTACAATCGTCATGATGATGATGATGATCATCATCATCATCATCCTCATCCTCCTCATCCTCCTCCTCATCATCACCACCATCATCATCATCATATCAAAACAAAATAGAAACCCGACAAAACTCTATTCTTATTGGTGAATCACCATTTTTGGGCATTGCCGGTAACTTAACATAGCCGTGAAAAGTCGGGCCATGATTTTCCAGCTCGCAACCTGGCACAAACTGGCGTCATGTATGCCTGTTATATACCTGTGAAAAATCACGTGAGAAAATCCCAATTCTAGCAATCTTGGTTCCATCCCAACAAAACCATACCATGCCAATATATATTTGGTTGGTGGTTTGGAACATTTTTTATTTTCCATAATATATGGGATAATCCTTCCCATTGACTAATATTTTTCAGAGGGGTTGAAACCACCAACCAGATATATATATATATCAGTTATACCCTCCTGTAAATTAACATAGACATGCAAGTTACCCAGCATGGATCATTTTCCAAATGAAAAGAAAACAACATCTTTTTGTATGTTTACCCGTCTGGGTAATCACCATTTTCAATGGGTAAAATTACAATTTTTGATGGTTAAAATCACAATTTTCGGTGAGAAAATGGTGGACAATTCCACCATTCCAGCATTTATCCATGAATTTCCTAGAATTTCCCAATTTTTGGACCTGTCAATCTATATAAACCCCCATGGTGCAGGGGGAGTGGCGCCGGATGACCGACCTGGTTTTGCGTCTCACCAAGGAGGTGGGAGCACCTCTACGTGGCTTGGTGGGGTCAGATGCCTGGTTCAAAGGGGGGATTATATAATATCTATTTGGACCATAGAATAATATATACAGTATTTGGACCATTATATATATATATATATCTATCTATCTATCTATTGTTGAATATATATATATATATATGTTGAATCCAACACGTGCCAGTCCATGGATGCCTATGAACATATGTCAGGTGGCGATCTGGCAGGGACCTCTGGCTCAGGTGAAAACAGAGCGCCCATTTGTGCGTTCCTCCCGGAGGGGGATTGATTCCGCTATTGGTAGCGGAGCCTGCCTCGGCAGGCTCCCTAGCCATGGAGTGCCTTTGATCTTCAGGAGAAGATCCAGACAACACGTGCCATGACGTCTGTGGAAGGCCAACAAGGCCTTAGGTACTTTTCTGGAGAAGCTGAAGACGGAAAAGAATACTTGCGCTGGAAGACATGGACGCAAAACAAACTGGTCACCCTGGACAAACTTAGTGCTGAAGCCCGTGGACCATACATATACACGCTCTTGTCTGGAAAAGCCTTGGAGGCCGTTGAACACTTGCCGCATGAGGATTACTACAAGAAGGATGGAGAGAAAGTTCTGTTTGAACTGTTGGACGCTCGTTTTCCTCAGAAAGAAACTGCTGATGAAATGGCCGAAGTGCTCGGCGGTGTGTTTGCGCTGAAAATCAATGAAGGGGAGAACATGAAGCAATGGACGGCTCGTGCAACTGAACTCCTGGACAGATGCCAACGAAAAGTTGGGGTAGCCTTTCCAGATGAGGCCCGTGGATGGTTGCTGCTCAACCGTGCTGGCCTGAGTGATGGTGAACGGGCTGTAGTGATAGCTAGGGCAACTGGCTCTTTAAAAAGGGACAAGATCGCAGCCTCCTTACGGTCATGCTTTCCCGACTATGTCGCAAAGCGGCGATCTGCAGTGGCTTTGACTGAAGAACTGTTAGCTGTTGAACACGATTTGAGTGATGAAACAGCTGAAGAACATGATTTTTCAGACGTACAACAGTTGTTGCAGGATCATCCGGAAGCTGGTGCCGGTGAAGATTTTTCTGAGGCCTTTGCTGAGGCGGACGTTGCCGAAGTCCTTGCCCTTTCCTGGAAAGAGCGTAGATCAGAGCTGAGCAAAATTCAGAAGGGCCGCAAGTTTAATCAAAACACTGACCTTCGTCGAAGTTTCCGCATTGAGGTTGAAGAGCTCAAGAAGAAAACAAAATGTAACAAATGTGGAAAGATCGGGCATTGGGCCCGTGAATGCAGGTCAAACGTCAGCTCTGGTGTTAAGGGAACTGGTAAAGCTGCTCTAGCATCGTCGTCCTCTTCCACTTCGGGGGCGGCTACGGTGTCCGTGCTTCCTGCACCCTTTGAGGATTTTGTGGCTGCTGTGACGCCAGTGCCATCGATGTTGCAACAACTCCGACAGCTGCAGCAACAACGAACTGATCCAGGCTTCAAGAACTCATCAGTGCTGGAGACTTTACTGGTGTCAAGCCCTGGATATGGTGTCCTGGATTCCGGTTGTGGCCGTACCATCATTGGTGAATCGACACTTCGTGAGTTTGAGCAATTGTGGAAGGCTGCCAAGATACCATCAGCCGAACGTTCTGCTGAGGTTCATCATTTTCGTTTTGGAAATGGGCAGACCGAAGTTTCGACAATGTCAGTGTCTATGCCAATGGTGATTGCCGGAAAACGTGGGAAGATTTGAGCTGCTATCGTGAAGGGTGCTGCGCCGTTGCTGATCTCCAGATCCGCATTGCAAGCGCTCAAGGCCCAGCTCAACTTCTCTGACAACACGGTCACTCTGTTTGAGGACCGCCGTGAAGTTCCCTTGCAAATAAATGAGGCTGGCCAGTATGTGTTGAATGTGCTTGAAGTGCCCGACAGTGCCAAGACTGCTCCGTCTTCAGCGTTGAACTTTGAGGAAGTGATGATGTCCAGCCCTGAAGCCGATCCAGGTCCATCCGTGTCTCATGAGCCCCAACAGCCAGAGTGCGAGGTGCCTCCTCAGACACCTGACCAGGTAGAGCCCCTCAAAGTTTGGTATCAGTATGATTTTGGGAGTAGTGAAACCCCTCAACTGAGTAGTGACGGACCTAAGTGGAAACATGTGCATCGGCGTATCATCCGACACGCCGCCTCCCAGGAAATCATTCGTGATGACATGTGCTCTCACATGAGCAACCAGCAGTCAGTGCATTTTCGTTTGCCCCGCGCCTGTCAGGATGTGGTGACCGAGTTTTGGCATGATGATCCATCGGTGCCCACATGTGCTTCTGATCGAGAGGTCCAGTCCGATGCGCCCTGGCTTCCAAGTGTGCATCAATTAAGACAGTTAGAACCACAGGTGAAAGCATGTGCTCAGGTTGCCCCTCTGTCCAATCGATGTTTGGTCATGGAGGTATTTTCACCACCCAGGTTTACCACTCAAGCTGAAGCGGCAGGTTTTAGGGGAAGGTCTTTTGACATCAAACAGGGTTGGGATCTGTCCACGGCCAAACACAGGCAAGTGGTGGAGGATTTGCTGGTGAGAGACCCACCGGATCTGCTAGTGCTGTGCCCTCCGTGCACTCATGAAGGTGGTTGGTGGTATTTAAACCGACACAAGATGTCCCAAACCGAGTTCCTCAAATGTAGAGCCCAGAGCCGCAGTTTCATTCGTTGGTGTTGCAAGCTGTACCGCCTTCAAGTGCAACAGGGCCGACGGGCCATGTTTGAACACTCCCTGCCGTCCCAAGTTTGGGGATATGACGAAATGCGGACCTTGCTGCGACGCCACTTCACAGTCAAGTTGCATCAATGTCGCTACGGTTTGCGTTTGCCTGATAGCCCTAGGTTAATCCGCAAAGGCACACGTTTGCTGTTGTCACACGAAGACATGAAATGCCTTGGACTTGAATGCCCCGGTAAAGATGATCCCGAACATGTGCACCATGATGTTGTAGCTGGCAGCTATCCTGGGATTCCGTCCATCAGTGCCTTTGCAGGACAATATCCACCAAAATTTGTGGAAGCCGTGCTGCAGTGTGTGCCAAGGTACCGCCAACAGTGTGGTAAGCCAGTTGCTGTGTCTGCCTGCGAGTTCCTTGACTCAGAGCCTGTCAGTCAGGAATGCCTGGCAAATGAGGATGTATCGATGGCTGATCTGCAACCAATCATTGCCCGTTTGCATAAGAACCTAGGCCATCCGACCAAAGACGATTTGTTGAGAGTGTTGAGAAATGCCAATGCATCCGAACTGGCTCTGCAAGCTGCCAAGAAGTTTGAATGCGACTTTTGTCTCAGCCAAGCTCGACCCAAAGTAGCGCTGCCAGCGCAAACCAACAGGGTCTGCGATTTCAACCATCAGTTGGGATGTGATGTCAAGCATCTCACAGGGTGGAAGAGTGGCCAGAAGGTATCAGCAGTGAACATGGTCGATCAAGCCAGTAGTTTCCAACGCGTAGTGCCCTTTTTCCAGACCGAAACTTCCAGTGTGTTATCCCAGGTTTTGCATGAACATTGGATAGCCCCTTTTGGTCCACCCAAGGAGATTGTTCTTGACCCTGCACGAACAAACCTAGGTGAAGGTTTCGTTGGCCCTGCCGAAAGCCTTGGAATTCACATCCGTCCCATTGCAGCTGGTGCACACTATCAGCTTGGCAAGACGGAGTCTCATGGTGGGTGGTTTGACCGCATTCTTCAAAAGCTGATCGTTGAACATGCTCCTAACAATCAAGAAGAATGGCTCACTTGCGTTTCACATGCTCACGTAAAGAATCAGATGTTGCAGGTTCATGGATACTCTCCACACCAGTACGTGTTTGGTAAGAACCCCCATGTACCGTCTGATTTACTCAATGAGCCAATCCAAGTAGTGCCAGCCACCGTATCCTTGATGGATGATGCAGCCGCCAGAGCCCAAGCCTTGCGTCTCACAGCCAGAAAAGCAGTAGTGGAGTTGCAGGATGACAAAGCCATCCGCCTAGCCCTCAATGCACGCCCTCGCAAAGCTGTAGATTTTCAACCGGGAGACTACGTATGTTATTGGCGTAACCAAAAATGGGTTAAGGGGAAACTCCAACAAGGGGGAAGATGGTATGGTTGTGCAATCGTGCTGGGTACAGTGGGTCGCAATATCGTTCTCATGCATCGCCGGCAAGTCATTCGTGCAGCACCCGAACAGGTGCGTCCGGCGACCAGTGAGGAGCGTACAGTTATTGCGGCTCCTCAGGCTGAACTCCTGGGTATTAAAGATTTAATTGACAAAGGACAACTGAAGTCCCAACAATTTGTTGATTTGGTGCCTGAATCTTATCCTACGGAGGAGACGCCATGCCTTGACTCCAGAGAACATGCACCTCTTGTCCCTGCGGCAGGGGATTCCGCTGATGCCAAGGAAACGTCTGCAGGAGGTAGGACTTGTGATGTGTCAGATGTTGACATGCCTCCCTTGTCATCCCCTACTGCGGTAGATAAGTCTCCTTTAGACAGTCTCAGTGATGAACAGCCTGCAGTCCAGACCTTGGCTCATGATCATGCAGAAGGGTCCTTGCCCAGTTCAGGCTCAGCCGAGTCCAGCTATGGCCCCGTGCGGCGTAGAGTAACCGGTAAGAATGGTCCACCTTCCTTGTGGCGTCCCCCAGCTATGCAGCCAGAAGATTTCTCGGAAATTATGCAAGAGCTGATACCTCACCTAGTGGATGAGGCCACAAAGGGAACGAAGCGTGACCAGCCTGACACCGGTCCTGCTGCGGATGCTGTTCCATCCCCTGCCGGGCATCGCCAAAGAGTGAATGAGACCCTCAGCGTTCAGGACGTCGACCATTTGTTTGATGTGAGTGATGTCACCAGCCATGAAGTTTTTATTGCTGAATATATGCAGAAGCGAACCCAAAAGGAGCTCCCGCATAGCAATAACCCCCCAAAACTGCAAGCCATGGTAGACGAAGGCAAAAAGGTGGAATGGAACACAATGCTCAGTAAGCCAAATGTCATCAAAATTCACTATGGTAAAGCTGCAGCCTCTATCAAAGAAAAGTTTGCCCACCGTTTCATTGGTAGCAGGTTTGTGTTGACACGGAAAGCTTGTCATGAAGGTGAAGAAGTCAATCCTGATGACCTCAACAGTTTTGTTGTCAAAGGTCGCTGGTGCCTGCAGGGACACCTGGACCCTGACTTGGCCGAAAAGGCTGAATCGGGCTGTCTCAAGTCACCGACCCTTAGTCAGCTGGGTCGTATGACGCTCATGCAGATGATCGCCAGCCACAAATGGCTGCTTCAACTAGGAGACATTAGAGGTGCGTTTCTTGAAGCTGGACCGCTAGAAGAAAAGTACAGACCCCTTTATGCTAGGCAACCAGCAGGCGGCATCCCAGGTGTACCTGCAGATGCGGTCATTGAAGTTTTGGGAAATGTCTATGGACAGAATGATGCCCCAGCCTCTTGGTTCCGTGAATTCACTAAAGAAGCCCAGCTGTGCGGTTGGCAGCCAAGCAAGTATGATCCATGTCTGTTCCATCTCCGCTCAAGCAAGTCTCAAGCGCTGATCGGAGTGCTTGGTGTTCACGTGGATGACACAGCTCTTGGGGGTTTTGGAGAAGAATTTGAAGAGTCAGTCCAACGCTTGCGTGCAAGATTCCCTTACCGAAAATGGAGAACAAAATCTGGCGAGTTTTGTGGTGCTTGGTATTCTCAAGATGATGATTTCAACATAACCATGAATATGGGGTCCTTTGTTGATAAGATACGTCCTGTGAATGTTCCCAAAGATGCAACTCCCAGCCAAGTTTTGGCTCCTCACCAGATTAAGATCTTGCGTGCGGTGAATGGCAGTTTGAACTGGTTGTCGTCTCAATCACGGCCAGATTTGTCGGCCCAGACCAGTTTGAGTCAGCAATCGTTTCCAACGCCCAAAATTCAAGACTTGCGCATGGCCAACCATGCTGTCAGAAGAGCGAAGCAAAATAGGGATTTGAGTATCACTTTCAAGGCCATTGATCCTCAACAACTTACCTTAGTGTGTCATTCAGACGCTGCATGGGCAAATGTAGGATCACATACGCAAGCAGGATACATTGTTGCCTTTTGTGAAAAATCCCTTCAAGACGGCAAGGTGTCCAAATGGTGTCCAGCCGCTTGGCGTAGCTATCGCCTTCCACGGGCTGTCAGCAGCACATTGGCAGCAGAAGCACAAGCTCTTGCGACAGCCACTGGGACAGCTGAATGGCTTGCCTTGTTGATGTCCGAGATTTTGGATGGACCAACTCCTGCTCGTCAATGCCGCGAGATGCTGAAAAAGAGACCGCCTTTGTTCGTGACAGATTGTAAGAGCCTGTATGATCATTTGGTTTCTCCATCGTCTCCAACAGCAATTGAAGATCGAAGGACATCAATTGATGTCATTATCATCCGTGAAAGTGCCAAAGCCACCCAGGCCTTTGTAAGATGGGTTCCCACAGCACACATGTTAGCAGACAGTCTTACAAAAGATGCTGGAGAACCGGTTGAAACGTTGCGTGTGTGTTTAAAACACTCCGAATATCAAATTGCACCAGAATCCATCGTCCTCGAAAGACAAGCAGCGGAAAAGGAAAGACGGAAACAAGCCAAACAGAAACCTCAGCCAAGTTCCGAGTGATGAAAAGATCATCACAAACCTGTTAATGTTTTCGTGATCTCACAGTCTTTCATGTGCATTTTGCCTGACTGCAAGATATACTTAAGTGGGGTAATATGAAAAATCAATAAATAGGGGGTCCTTGAGTAATAGAGTTGTGAACCTTGCTGAGTCATCTCGACTCATTGCCGAAGTGTATCGATCGCATAGCACCTGGCTCCATAACTTGCGTTTGTCGTGAACGCCTCCGGGGTTTGACATCCGGGTTTTACTTGGAACGTTCGTGATTCCTCTCTGAGCCATGCCGGAGAGCAAGTCCAGTCGTCAGCTGTTGGCTGCGCTTTTGCAGCAAGCCAGCCGCGAAGGCCTTGGCGTTGACGATTTGTCCGGGATGTTTGCGGAGTTGACTTCCGGTGCCCATCCGCTGGACCAAGATTTTGAAGTCATCACGGACGGAGATGTTCTTGGTGCTATGACAGATGGGTCAAAGCGCCGCATGGTGGATGAAGCCCCAGGCACCACAGAGACCAAGACCAAGTCCAAGCCTGCGCTGTCGATTCATTTGCCCAGCATGCCAGTGGATCCCAAGCGCTTGCCTGTTGGCATTCCCTCGCTGGAAAAGTGGTCCAAGTGCTGCCTTGAGTTCGGCCGCTATGGAGGAGATGGTTTGTCCTATGCTGACTTGGTGGGGTCAACTGCTCCTGAACATCAGTCGTACGTGAAGTGGGTGAAGGACAATCCCAAGAAGTCCAAAGATCCGCGTTTTACTGACCTTGTCGAGTTCTTGAAGTTGCACGAAGAAATGGTCAGTGCCAAGACTCCCGGCGGATGCTTCCCTGGTTCATCCATTGCTCGCAGTTTTAAAGATTGAGAGCAGTGTTGAATCCAACACGTGCCAGTCCATGGATGCCTATGAACATATGTCAGGTGGCGATCTGGCAGGGACCTCTGGCTCAGGTGAAAACAGAGCGCCCATTTGTGCGTTCCTCCCGGAGGGGGATTGATTCCGCTATATATATAATATGCAAAGGGGACTATGAATATTGTCGGATAATTTAATATCTATTTGGACAATATAATATCTAGAATATCTATAATAATTAGCCCATTAACATCATATAAAGGGAGATTGTTAATTGTTGAACCACTATATAATACCTATATATATATAAATATTAATAATCTATATGGATGGTAATTGTTGGACGATCACTATATTTGGTGATGATCACATATTTTTGGGGACGTTGATGATTAACATAGGGAAACTATGGAAAAATGATTTGGGAAATAGATGGTAGGGAAAACGGTATATATATATACACATGATATACATGTATATATATATATATACATATATATATATATATATACATATATATATATATACACACATATATATATACATACATATATATATACATACATATATATATACATACATAAATTATATATACATATAAATACATACACACTCTATATATATATATGTATGGTAGATATGACAATATATATATATATAGATATTAATATTGCATAAGGATTTCACCTCACTTCAGCATGTTTCTGCCAGATCTCCGCTTCTCCCGGACTCTCCGAGGTCTTCGTGAGGTGCTGGTGACGAGGAAGGCGCGCTGCAGCGCCATGATGCGCTGGACGGATCAGCCAATGGGCGCGTGCTATGCGAAGTAAAATGGGACCCTTACGGCGGAGCGCCGTGCCATGGGGAGTCAACGAGTTTTTCACGGTTTTTTAAGGTGAACTGTGAGAAATAGACCTTAAGGCTGGGTATGAAATAATGGAATAAGGCTTTTACACGTTCACCTGGGTGAAACTAAACCAATAGTAGGCCAAAACAGGGGAGTTAGCCTCTGGAAATTTGTCAGAGTTTGCTATGTAAAATCATCAATGGTTTATTCATAAATCATTGGAGATACAATCATAAGTGGATATCAGTTTTACTATGATATGGATGAATGGGATATAATGGGATAATAGAATATGATAGGAGATAGTCGGATATTACTGGTGATACACCCAATACAGCCGTTCGCCAGTGATTCCCCTAAGCATAGCGTTCACGGCATTTGTTGCGGCGGCAAGTTCCCGTCCGAGGTACCACTGGGGGTTCATGAAAGCCACCCACAACGTGCTGCGTTCGGTGTGCTACAACTGCTCCAAGCTCTTAGCGGATCCCAAGGCGAGAAGTCACGACGACGGTTGTTCCGGTAAGGACATCTGCAACAGCACCTTTTTTGGCGTCATGAAACGTGGCAGGAAAATCCAATATAGCCGGCCTGGTAATGACTAACAGTTTGCTATTGAAAATGGCCCATCTATAGTTGATTTACCTATTAAAGATGGTGAGTTTCCATAGCTATGTTAGTTTACCAGAGGGTAAATGGAGATTTTAACATGTTTTAAGCGGAAAATCATCTATAAATGAGGAATTCTGCATTGCCATGTTTGATTACTGGAGGGTGGCCTGAAAAAGCAAGGTGATATAAGGTGATCAAACACATCTACACTCAACATATGTGTTGTTTTGTTGTTCCTTCTCAGGATTGTCATTCGCCACTGGACTCAACACGCGCGACAGGATCTCAAGATGTTGAATGCCATGAAGCTGATCAACAGAAAGAAGCGGCTTCAGGAAACGCGGGTTTGCACACAGAGACAGACAGCTTGTGGACCCGTGGACCCCAAGGAAAACGTATGGAAAACGGTGGAGACCCCAAAAACCTGGGGCGGCAAATCCCAGAGGTTCCTGTGGATCTTTGGGGTCAGATCTGGACTTCGTGGACGGAGCGACCACAACTTTTTTCTGGGCAGTGATAGACTAGAATTACCATCATTACCCAATCATGGTTTTGTAAAAATATATTACCCACTTGGTAATTACCATCATTATACTATATTTTTTTTGGCAAATAGTAGATGATCATTACCATCAAATATACCCAATATTTTTGTGAATCCTGTTCTGACACAATGTGGCATCAAGCATGAAAAGATCATCGACCGAAACGCTGATTCCAACATCAAAGATGGGCATATTGACCACCAACAAAGATATAAATGATATAAGTAAGCCAGGTGTACATCATTTATATACCCCGAGGTATCGTTTATATCGTTCACAAAACCCCCCAGGTATCGTTTATACATGTTTATACTAACCTTTGTTCCATGATATAAACGAGATAAGTAACCCTTAGGGAAGCTGGGATATCATGGACACCCCATCCTACCATGGGACCATGAAAATCGTCCCGTTGGAGGCGGTGATGCTGTGCTGCCGCGCCAAGCGTGTCTGCAATGTCAAGGAGGAGGCCAGTGGTTGATCTTGCCGAAGTCACTGCCATGGATGGAAGCAAAATTTGGGGTGACCTTACCCTCTGGCTATGTCAAAATAGCTATTGAAAATGGCCATAGACCTTACCCTCTGGTAATGACTAACATAGCTATTGAACATGGCCATAGAAATAGTGAGTTTTCCCATGAAAAATGGTGGATCTTTCCATAGTTATGTAAACGTTTACCAGAGGGTAAGCCAAAATTTTCGTCCCAAAATCCAGTGGTTGATCTTGGTCCCATTAAACTGATGGCCACTGGTATATTCCAATCCCGACCTAAAGCCGATATTGTACAGATCCAACATATGTCCCAGTAATATCCAACCAGGTAACCATCTCCTGACTCCTCTCATAGTATGTATGTATATATATATATACACACCATGATATCCCATTAGATATCCCCATTAATCAATGTGGGTAAAACAATGTCATAAACCAGCCCCCAGTCACAATGAAACCATTCCCAGTCATGTGCCATGGGTGGTTAGCCTGACATTGTGGAAAATACCCCCCAAAACATCAGAGGTCATGCAGACCATTAGAAAAACACCATGAAATATCCACTTATACTCCAACAATCTCCAGTATGTATATATATATATAATATATATATATAATATATTATATAATATTTGATATATAATATATAATATATAATATACAATATATAATGTATAATATATAATATATAATATATAATATATAATATATAATGTATAATTATAATATATATATATATACACCATTATATTCCAGTAGATCTCCCCATGATGCTATAACTGATATCCACTGATTTTTCAGCGATGTTCGACCCCTTGAGGTGCCTGATGCCGAAGGCTGGGATTTCTCCCCGTGGCCTAAATGGATTGTCGCGGGGAAAACATCATTTTTTTCATGGGGATTTTCCAGCAACCTGTGTTTGATTGTGGGAGGGTACATATTTCTGAACCAGCTGTTGTTTGTTCATAGATGGTCCCTTTCTGCAAAATTTTGGTCAATTTGAGTAGCAGTTTTTGTCTTTGTGAATGTCCTCATCGTAGTGATTAAGATTCTCAATGACCAAATTCGGTGGTTCTTCGGTGGTTCTTGGTAACCATGATTTGTTTTGCTAGTTACTTGTCCAGGTATGTTACTTGTCAGCCCTGCATTACAAACACTTGGAGAGTTGAAAATCATCAATGAGACTTTGAAAGCCTTGTCTGACAACAATCAGGGGGATGCCAGCTGGCTGGAATCTGTTCTCATGGGAATCATTCTGTTTGATTCTTGCCGGGACATGCCAACGTAACTAGTCAGCAAAAGCAATCGACATTGTTTCGACTTTACAGCCAATTGGTTGGTTGATGTTGCATGATAAAATTAAATAAAATTAAGTTATGTCCCATTCTTCAAACATTATTTGGGGGTTTCCTAAAAAAGTGGTATCCCCAAACCCTCATTTAGCCTGACGCATCCTGACACATGAATAGTGTCCCACTAGTCACACATGATTTACCCGATAAAATTAAGTTATGTCCAATTTTTTCCACAAATTATTTACCCTTTGGTAAACAAACATAGTAAACATAGCTATTGAAACTGACTATAGCTATTGAAAATTTCCATTGAACATGGTGATTTTCCATAGTTATGTAAACGTTTACCAGAGGGTAGAGCAAATGGACAAAAGGGGGATGGATCAAACCCATACTCTGCCAGGCGAGGGCGTCCACTTGAAAGGTGGCTGTGGGTCAGTGGCCCCAGGGCTGTCGAATATTGATGGATTGAAGAGAATTACAGGGAAGATTGAGAGACATATCAAGAGATATCAAGAGATACGAAGAGATATCTCTAGAACATCTTGACTATAAGATGATATAAGATGGGTTTCCGAGATTTTTGTCAAATTCTGGCAGATTTTTCTATGAGAATATGATGACTGAAACAATGACGCCAGCGTGCGCCAGTCCGAGGCACGTGCAGCCGAGATATTTCATAGACACCACTGCACCTGGGCCTAGCCATGGTTGGGACATGGCAACCATGGGATTTCACACGTTTTTTTGTTGTGGGATGATATAACTATATATAACTAGCGTTGTTACCAATTGCTGAGATACAAAAATAACTACCGTTGTGTCCGAATTTTTCCATCTAAAATCCCGCTGGTTGATTGATTTTTGACGCTGGGACATCCAATCGATAGCTCCTATAAATGGAGGTCATAGCTGGGAAAACATGGGAAAAGCATCTGTTTCTATAGGGCCATGGCTTCCATAGCTGTGTTAAATAACCAGAGGGTACATCCCATAAATACTATAGTAACTATTACTATTAGTAGATTCTATCCACTGATATGGTGGATTTCTAATTGTCACGTTTGATTACTGGAGGGTATGAAAAAACAGATAAGCTAAAACCAGCAGCCAAATGATGCCCAAAAGTGTGTGTTTGAAAATTGTGTGTAGCCCCATTTTTCTGGCCTGACAGAGTCGTGCAAACCAGCGTCTAAACCATTGTTGTGTGTTTTTGTTTCATCATTTTGAGGTACCCAAACCCATTTTTATCATATTGTGGGTTAAAAGTTACCCAAGCCTATTATCTCCCCACATCCCATGGTTTTTCCCCAATTTTCCACCAGGTCATGTAGGGATTCACCCAATGTCATAAACTTACCATCCCCATTTCACCAAAAATTCACTGCTTGTATAGGATTTTTACCATCAAAATGGGAGTTGTGTGTTTGGGGGCCACGAATCCCACTTCTGAATGCCAGATTAATATATAGTTATATATACCCTCTGGTAAAGGTTAACATAACTATGGAAAGATCCACCATTTTCAATGGGTAAATCAACTATTTCGACTGGGCCATGGCTTCAATAGCAAACTGTAAACGTTTACCAGGTTACCAGAGGGTATGTACATATTCATATCATATGGTTGCTTATAAGATTTTATGGCCCCAGGGATATTATTGTGGTTAATAAGCAACCATGTGATATAACCATATATCATGATATTATGGGATCACTATATATATATATTAAATTAATATTAATATCATATAGTCATATAGTTATATGGCCATGTATATCATCTATCATCTCCCCATTCAAAAATCTATCCCTCTTTCAGAAAGCTGTCCATCCCGGGCGTTTCGTGCCATCGCTGGGCCTCCAGGAACTCTACCAAGCTTTTCCTGAGATCGAAGGAGATCAGGTCGCATGGGTTCTAAGGCTCTTGGTACGTAAGCCATCCGTAATACCCTCTAGTAAACTAACATAGCAATGGAAAATCACCATTTTTAATGGGAAAACTCACTATAAATGGCCATTTTCCATAGCTATGTTAAATTACCAGAGGGTAGTGGGGCTAACCATCAAACATTCGGTTGTTGAATCTGGATGAATATGCTTGAAGCATCCTGACATTGGGATACGTTCCATTAATCATAGTAACAACATAGCAACAACTTAAAATATCAACAACAATCATAATAGTAATCTTAATAAGAATCAACATATCAATAATCCCATGATTGCTAATATTGATTGTTCATCCAATGTACATCTAATATTGATTGTTCATCCAATGTTTATCCTATATGTTGTTATTGTACAATCATCATAGTAATCTTAATATCAACATCCAATGTACATCCAATGGACGCAGGCCACGGGAGTGGATCGAAAGCGGAAGATGCCGGCGGAAGAGGCGAGGCGAGCCATTGGTCGACCTGGTGCCCTGGTAGATGTTTCGGGGATCCCGTGGGATCTCCATAGGAAAACCATAGGAAAACCATAGGAAAATGGAGGTTTACCCTCTGGTAAACTAACATAACTATGGAAAGATCCATCATGTTATATAGGTAAATCCACTATAAATGGTGATTTTCCATGGTTATGTTAATTTACCAGAGGGTAATCCATATAAACGTAATTAAACATATCAACATTATCAATGTCTATTTTAGGTTGTACTACATTTGTGAACTTCGTGAAGCAACAAACTGCAAAGATTTCGGCGTGCGCCACTGGTCGCATCACTGATTGGCAACTGGGTGCACATCGGGAGGTTATTGTGGGAACTCAACATTCTGGCGCCCCTTTTGATGACAATATTGATATGTATATAATATGTATATATATAATTATGTATTATACATATTGATATCTTGATGTTTTGATAGATTGATACACTATCAATACTGATATTGACATTAATGATGATCACGATGATGAGGATGATGATCGCCATTGTTTTATAGGTCTATTAAGTCTCATTATCATCCACTATCATGCTTATTATGTTTTCACAGAATCCCACATTCCAAATGGAGATGATTTCCAAAGAATCAGAGAATCTGCTGTTGATTTACCCCCTGGTAAATTAACATAGACCCTGAAAATCACCAATTTTTAATGGAAACTAGTCTTCCAACCCCTATCTGCCAGGGTCTATGTTAATTTACTGGAGGGTATCATATTCATTCATCATGAAATCCCTTCCGGACTCTTTTCCCTGCTGGACATCGTCGCAGGCGAAAATGATCTTCGATCGCATCAGCGACGAGCCTGGGAACCCTGAGGGATCAACGGAAGTCAGCCTGCTCGAATTGCAAAGCTTTGAGAATCTGAATGAATCCTTAATAGCAGTGGATAGCAGTGGATACATATATATATATAATATATGTGTATATATATATATTTCTAGGTGCAGGGTTCTAGTGATAGTTAAAAATCATCTAAGTCATCTATCCCAGCTTGAGGCTGCGTGGCTGTCACAATAGATATCTTAGATATCCATTGTGCAAGATCTTTTTCAGAGTACCCTCACTCACCGGATCTTTTTGTCACACCAGAATCAGGGACCCTGAAAAAATACCAAAGCATGGCTTCGAAGGTATTGATGAGTCTGGAAGGGATTACAGTACCTTTTTTTGGTTGATGGGGCAGGTTCCAACAGGTTCCAACGACCGACGCCAGGGATTGCATTCGCATGGGCTTTGATCCCAAGTACAACCATCCGCGGCAGCTGATTCTGGCGGCTCGGCTTGGCCATGACGATAGCTTACTGCAGAGAACCAAGGTGGTTTCAATGGCAATGTTAGACATTGGTAACGGGTTGACAACTATCAATGTGTTCAGCATCTTAGAGAACCAGCTGGTTAGCCAATGGTTCCATCTCCCTCCTGGAGATGATCCTCTACATTGTGATGGACCGTATCTCAACATTCTCAACCAGACAGTCAGAGGAACGAATTTTGGTCCATAGTTTTACTATGGGATTTCATCCACTTATCATTGGTTGGTTGATGTTGGTTGATGTTGGTTGATGTTGGTTGATGTTGGTTGATGTTGGTTGATGTTGGCTGATGTTGGTTGATGTTGGCTGATGTTGGTTGATGTTGGTTGATGTTGGTTGATGTTGGTTGATGTTGGTTGATGTTGGTTGATGTTGGCTGATGTTGGTTGATGTTGGCTGATGTTGGTTGATGTTGGTTGATGTTGGTTGATGTTGGTTTCAACCCAGATCATCATCCAACAGCCCTGCGCCGAGTCCCACTTTCCCATCCCGCCGCCGCACGTGCGGCCGAGCATCGCCTTCGGAGGGCAGCGGAGTGAGGACGTTTTTGGGGCTGTAAATCGTGTAGCGTAGCCCCGCAGTGATGGTTGAGTTATTTGGGGTAGATAATGATAAATATCCACAAGTAGCTTATTTCAGGTCAGTGAATGCTCATATTTCTTCCGACAAGGCACGTAACTCGCACTGCCCAAAATTGTGGTGGTTGGTACAACGGCCACAGTTTAAGATAGTTATGGAAAAGCTCATTCAGTTCGATCAGTTTCTTGTGAAAAATGGTGATTTCGAAATTAGCAAACGCTCTGAGTCAGTACCAGAGGCAAACCCTGGCCAACCTTAGCCTTCGATGGGTAGATGATGGGCCGATGGGGAAGCATCGGTAGTAGAACAGCCTCAGATGGACTAGATTGGATGGACCGAAGATTTGGGGAGTAAAACAGATTTTCCAGAGTCTCCACAAAGAAAGACAAAGGCACGATTTTTTTGACTGCTGCAAAAGGAGATGTTGATATATGTTGATAAAGGATATAGGCTGGAGGCCTGTTTCATCCAACTGTTTGGGCAGCCAAGCTTTCAAGTTTGGCAGTGCCTCTAGTTGGGTTCGAGGTGTATTGACTGGAGGGCTGATGCGAAGCTTCCCGACAATTCTCATGATGTGTGCTGCCTGTCTTGAGCTGTTTAGTATTGTTTAGTTCAGTTGAGGACTTGGGATGACACCATCTGAATGGTGGTTTGGAACATGAATTTTATTTTTCCATTCAGTTGGGAATGTCATCATCCCAACTGACTCATATTTTTCAGAGGGGTAGGGCTCAACCACCAACCAGCCGAACCAGCCATAAATAGATATAAATGGATCATTTAGACATGGACAGTGGGAATATTAATGGGACAATTAATGGGACTATGGTTATAATTATTAATGGGATGACACCATAATCTATGGTGAATTTGGCAATTGTTCACTTCATCCATAGATTATGTTGATCGGATTGCACCACGGCCAGCGTTTGGTTCCAACAGCTCAATGGTGCGACATGAACCCGGAACCCCAGTGAAGAGATTGCAGGAATTGTGTGGCCTTGCCATCCTTGAAACATGACATAGCCGAGAGTTGCATTCTTGATTTGAGACAATGTGTATTACTTCTTTGGCAGAGGTAAACTAGATCTTCACATCCACAGAGTCACAAGCAAAGACCATGCCACAGACACTGGACATGAGACAGGCCACCAAAGGATTTGCCACATCTTCACACACTGAAATCGCATGACATGCTTAGAAAACGGCGAGAACGCTGATGTCGCAAGAAGACGGGACTGTGCAAAATGCGGTTTGGGTGGGTCGGCAAGTGAATTGAGACTTGGGATACAAACACGGCATACTTATCTGATTGGTGGTTTGGAACCATGGAATTTTATGACTTTCGCATCATATTGGGAAATGTCATCATCCCAACTGACTTTCACTAACTCATATTTTTCAGAGGGGTAGGCTCAACCACCAACCATAGAATTAGTTATTAACACACCATAAACCATGGATATTCTATGGCGATGTTAAATTACCAATATATTCTATTATAGGCTCGACCACCAACCACGTGAATGGCATACTTACGGCTGGGCTGCGAAAGTCATGTCCTGGGAGAGTTTTCGTAGGATCCGATCATCCCAGCATGACAGCGCACGCCGGTGCTCCAAGCGCCGGTGGAGGTTTTTATGACTTAGATTTTGGTCCCCAAAATGTATCTGGGATGAAAAAGGTGCCCTACCCTGTTGAAGAGGGAAAAGTATGACACACACACAAAACTGGATGTTAGGTGTACCCCATTTGTGGACACACCCACTTTTCCTGACATATTTAGCATAGAACCATGGAATTCCCCTAGATTTTCTGGGGCCCATTGATGGTCAACCATTGGAGTTGGAGATCTTTCCCATGTTTTCACTAGTTTTGATCCACATTGTTTCCACATTTGGAGATCCCAACTCCACATGACTTTTCCCAGAAAATCTTCCCGGTTTTTGGTTTTTGTCATTTTTTCGGTGTTACACCTTCCACATTGTTCCGGCATGTACACCTTCCATTTCAGGACCAAAGTGCCGTCCCTTGATTTGGTGGAGGTCAACGGGACGTCGACGACCTGACCTTTTGCGACGTGGGGCGATGTTTTTCGCAGCTTGAGTTTTTTTGAACACTAAAGCAAGTAACATAGATAACTTCTGACAACACTAAAGTCACTAAAGAGATAAACATAGATAACTTCTGACTAATGTTATGACCAGTTATGACATATTTGACATGTCAATGACCCGGAAACTTTGGTATCGTACCTCCAGCCGACCAGGCGCGGGTGCACCTGGCGGCGGCGCAGTACCACAACAGCTTGGCCAACGGCAAGCGCGAACGCCATGGGGGAAGCGACACATCTTGGGGATTTTCCCACATTTTCCCATGATTCCCCATTATTTCTAGGGGATTTTCCATAGAGGATACCCTCTGGTAATTTAACGTAACTATGGAAAATGACCATAGAAATAGTGGATTTTCCCATGAAAAATGGTGGATCTTTCCATAGTTATGTTAGTTTACCAGATGGTACAACAAAAGGTTACAACCTGGCACTGGCAATGGGAAATCAGGGAAATAAATGGAAATAATTCATTCATTGCGTGAATGGATGACATGTTACAGCAAAACTCAACCAGCAAAACACCCATTGATATGTCATTGATAAGCGTTGATCAGTTCGAGAATATTAGTGGGTATAATTAATACCCAGGTATAATCCCATATTCCATAATAGAGGATATTCTCCCACTAGTAATCTGGTTGGTGGTTTGGAACATTTTTTATTTTCCATCATATATGGGATGTCATCCTTCCCATTGACGAACTCCATCATTTTTCAAGATGCTTATTGCACCACCAACCAGGTAACAGCATATCATTATGGAAATTTTTTCCACATTTTCCCATGATTCCCCATTATTTCTAGGGGATTTTCCATAGAGGATACCCTCTGGTAAACCAACATAACTATGGAAAATCACCATGTTTAATGGGAAAACTCACTATTTCTATGGCCATTTTCAATAGCTACGTTAAATTACCAGAGGGTAGATAAACTATAGATAACCATAGAATACCATGATATTCTGAACTTCCTTTGCCATTTTCCATAGCTATGTTAGTCATTACCAGAGGATACTCATCGCTGACCCAACACCCAGGGCTCCCAGGGCTCCCAGGGCTCCCAGGGCGCTGCCTGAGGTTGGTGCCAAGGCCTCCCAGTGCGCCGCGCTCCCGACCGGTTGGGCGGCCAAAAGGAATGCCGAGCCAGCGGGCGGAAGATGACGTCATCATTTTTTGACAAAACATTAACATAGGTATTGTACGCATCTCTCTATAGACTCTATATATATATTATACACATAATATAATGATATATATATATATTGTATATATGTATACATATATAACGATAGATCAGATTATATATATATAATATTTAAGATAGAACCATGTGTATAATACCAAACAAGATCCAAGATATTGCTTGGTTTATTGTATTATCATTCGTATCATACATATCTGTAATTATGGTTTATTAAATGGATATCATAGATGAGAACAAGTTATGGTTTTTCACTTAAGGTTTGCATCTCCCATTTTTTCAACCATGTTTTATTAATATCTAACCTATCATAACCACAATTGGCGTTTGATACTTATGATGTAAATGATCACAAACATCAACATTATGGACACACACACATATATATATGTCTAAGTATAAGCCATTGCATTTGTGGTATCACACTCATAATTCACAAGCCTAAATGACAATCATCATCATCAGCAGCTGTGACACTATATACATATATATATACATAATTATATATATATACATAATTATATATATATATATATACATAATTATATATATATACATAATTATATATATTTATATACATAATTATATATATATATACACATATATATATATATATATCTCCCATACACATCTTTAGGGCTTCAAAAGTGGGCTGGGATTGCTGAGGCCAGCGCCGGAGCGCGGCCTGGAGCCGGAGTCGTGGACAGCCCAAATGTAGGGGACTTACGAATGATGGTGAATCATGGGAAAAACATGGGAACATGATGGGAACTCATCTCTGGTAATGACTAACAGTTTGCGAACTTGAAGCCATGGCCCATTTAGTTCGAAAAGATTGACCGAACTTAGATGTTTTAGTGATTTCAATAGCAAACTCTCACAAATTACCAGAGGGTACCAACCAGTATTCAGACATGTGATAGGATACAGTAAGATTAACAGAAATTTCCCTCTGGTAAACTAACATAACTATGAAAATTAACCATTGTTAATGGGAGAATCCACTATAAATGGCTATGTTCAATAGCTATGTTAGTTTACCAGAGGGTAAGACATTCTATTTGACTCATCGATTTCTATGAAGCATCTCCAAGGCTCGGCCATGGTCCGCCCAGTCGGTGTTCCTTGGACGGTTTAAAAACGGAGGTCAAACTCTGAGATTCCGTGGCCCCGAGGTGAACTGTGGTGAACTGACTTGGGTTTTATGATGGGTTTATGATGGTTTTTATGTGCCATGATGTAACTACATAATATGATCTAAAACCAATAGATGTCATGTTATGTTTAGATCATAGAACCCATATTTAATGTTTATGGTAATTGTGAAACTGACATTTTATAAACAACATAAAATTAAAATGATATAACATGTATTCATGGCTTTACCTTGCCGCGAGTACCGGTCGGACCGGCGGCCAACTCGCCACGTCCGAGTTCTCGGGCGTCGGCGGTTGTGAATTTTCACCAAGGGTTTGGCCGCTATCGGCGATCCAAATATGAGATATAGTAGTGATATACCATTTATGTACCATACCATTTATATATACCATTTATATATACCATTTGTATATACCATTTATATATACCATTTGTATATACCATTTATATATACCATTTGTATATACCATTTATATATAGCACTTATATACCATTTATATATAGCACTTATATACCATTTATATATACCATTTGTATGAACTCATTTAAGCAAATGGACATGTCCAGGTATGGGGAAGATCTAAGCCCTAAGCCCCAAGGGTTCCTTTAGTTCTTGACATGTTGCTCCAGCAGAACTTGATCCCACTCCACGGCACCGGCCCATCATTGATGGATACACATCCCAATAAAAGCCATATTATATGTCCATGCTAATCCATGCGATCCAAATATGAGAAAAAGTGGGTTTTATTGGGATGTCTATCCATAGAAAAATCACTAAGATATAGGACATCCATGCTAATCACTGGTTATATCGCATATCAAGTGCATCTCATCTCCGTATGAATGGTACAAGTATTTTAGGGTCCCAAAATTTTCGACATCGCGAAGTTGACGAAGAGTTCACTAGCTTAATTATTGAGTTTATGCTAGATATATGTAATTTTTGATGGGCTTTATAAACAAACCAACATCACGTTCGGGGGCTCCACCTTGAATTCATGGCATTAATGGAGGCAAGGGCGCACAATGGGATATATATATATACACATATGGTATGATTCATGGGAAATATTGGGAAACCGCCTTTAGTTACATGACACCAATGGATTCTAAATGGTATCTAAATTGTATAGACTTTATATCCATTTATATCCACTTATATACCATTTGAAACTGGTTGGAGGCGGTGAAACCATTCCCATAAACTAATGGTCATTTTTTTGGTGGGGAGAACCACTCCAAACAGGTTCATTTATATATGTACAACACTCCAAACAGTACCATAATTAATGGCATAAGTGGCATATTTTTTTTGAACAAAAATGGATATCAACTTTATAGCTAACATCCATTCACACAATGTGATATTCTTGGATCTCAATGGTGTATTCCATGAGACAAGGGTGATACCATGACATTCTCCATTGATAGTGGAAGATTATATATAGAGTTTCCACTGAAAATTGCTAAAATGTTCAGGGTCGAACTGTGAATTTCTCCATTCAATCATTGAAATTTCTAGATCTTTCAAAGTTCCACTTCCTCTGGTACCATAAATTCCTCTTATATAGATATTCTCCATGGATTTCTCACAAGTTCCATAGGATTTCCATAGGATTTCCAGGCACAGCTGCCCTCCCAACAGCGGCAGCGCGCTGCGCCGTGCAGAGCTATTGGAGGCGCAGCGCATGGACAGCGCCACGGATGCATTGGCAGGCGGCTGTGTGACGCTTGGGATGGCGCTGGGGCGCTTGGGGATGGTTGGGGATGGGTGGGGATGGATGGAAAATTGATGTTTTTTTTTTCGGTAAAATGAGTTGAAGATGTGGAATTGACTGATGGACAACTTTGGATGGTGTGAAAAATTGATGTTTATTGCAGTTTGGGATGAAATTGGAAGCTTCTATCATGGTTCGGACACACGATTTATTTCGAAATTGATCTCAGGGATGCAATGGTGG
This sequence comes from Cladocopium goreaui, assembly GCA_947184155.2. NCBI lineage: Eukaryota > Dinophyceae > Suessiales > Symbiodiniaceae > Cladocopium > Cladocopium goreaui. Next base: position 162,848 of record CAMXCT020000266.1, on the reverse strand, counting down.
GGATCTCGTGGGCAAGTAGACAGTGGACCGTTTACCGCTTAGACATGTTCTTATGAATATATGGCAGATACACCACGACACCTTCTGTGTTTAGAGAGTTGCCCAGGTCGGGGAGGTCAATGGCAACATCGGCAACATTGCTAGGTCTATGTCAGACTCAGATTGCTCATAGATTGCTCATAGATTGCTCATAGATTGCTCATAGATTGCTCATAGATTGCTCAAAAATCCCCCCAAATCCCCAAAAAGTCCCCAAAATCCCCCAAAAAATTCCCCAAAATTCCCCAAAACCCCCAGAAACACGTGGCGACTCTGCTGGACCTTTGTGGCTCGAGTCGCTGTTCAGATCGAAATCGATGATGCCCAGGAGGCGGCAACCATTGGTACGAAGAATCACTGATTTTGGTGTCTGAAAATAGGTTACCCGGCCTGGTAATTTAACCACTATAAAACCATAGGAAAATGGTGATTTTATGGTGGTTTAATGGTGATCAAATGGGATTTACCCTCTGGTAATGACTAACATAGCCATTGAACATGGCCATTGACATAGTGGATTTTCCCATCAAAAATGGTGATTTTCCATATAGTTATGTCAGTTTACCAGAGGGTACCCAAAAAAAATCAAAATCGATCATCACGTTCTTACTGTGTCTTACTTCAACTCACGTTTTTTTGGTGCGTGCAAAACGTTTAAGACAAAGTCGCATGGATTGATCGATTTTGGCAGCACATAAACGGAGATATTACCCTATATGTGGCTAGGTTCTTAGTATCGTCCCCAGTTCTGAAATATGTAACCATCAAGCCAACCAGCAGCAAAATCAGCAAACATCAGCTATATTACATATACCCTCTGGTTATTTAACATAGCCATGGAAAATGGCCCATTTATAGATGGTTTACCGTTCTTAAAAATGGTGATTTTCCATGGTTATGTTAAATAATCAGATGGTACCCATACATATCCCATTGTATTCCATCATAATCTATTTTTTTTCCCATCACATTTCAGTATACCCTCGGGTAATCGAACGCTGCTTGCTGTTGATCAATCTCCGATTTAGCTCTCATTTTCCCAGAGGTTTCTCCATTTATCATTTCCCAACTTGACATGTTTGATGACATCGGAGGGTACCTTGTTTTTGGAGCTCCATGGAATGTGAAGCCTCGCCCCAAGGGTAGCTTTGTGAACCGCCAGGGCGGACATGGTCCGATGGATCCGGAGAAGCAGCTGTCCAAAGTTTCTGGATCTCCAATTGAGGATGTCCTGTGCCAATCTTGTTTTTTATATTGGCGCAGGCTGGTTATCTGGTTATATTATGTTATATTTGATAATGGTTGATGATCCCGAAACTTGGCTAAGAGTGGTCTTTTTGAATCATAGTTGATGATGCTTGACAGACCACTTTTGGTCTTAATATATATAATATTATATATATTACATATAATTATATATATATATATATGAATGTTCAAGAATGGCCAATGATACTGGTTATACTAGAATGTTGAGCAGAATCACCAACACCCCATCATATAAACGCTTCCCAAATGGGCACCAAAAACGAACAGATTCAATACCTGACCAGGGTTTAGTTTTTTTTTTTCCAATATGCGATTGATTCTATTTAACCAGCAAACATTAGGACTTCGTCTGGTTTCATCTTCTGATTCAACCAGCACACATTAGGATTGTTGTAGTCCAGTAGCAGGTGGGATTCAACCAGCAAAATAGGCAAACATGCAGTACCCTCTGGTAATTTAACATAGCTATTGAAAATTGCCATTTATAGTGGATTACCCCCATTGGAAATGGTGATTTTCCATAGCTATGTTAGTTTACCAGAGGGTACATGTTTCCAAAAAGATATCTTTGACCAACCATTCGTCTTGGTCAACCTGGGAATCTTCTCGCGACGTGTTGAAACCGGAGATCCCAACCGCAGATCAATGGTTGTGAAGCTTCGAAAATTAGATAAACTATAGATAACCATAGAATATCATGATATTCTAAACTTCCTTTGCACCTTAGATAAAGAATAACCTAATCACATTGGTTGGGAGCTCATTTTTCCCCAACAAAAATTCCCCACTTCCAAGGTTCAGGAGCTTCTGGTGACTACCGGAGACTTTGAGCAGGTGCCAACTTAGAGAATGGGATTTAAAATATATCAATATGATCTATAATGAAATATACCAATTATTTACAATAATGTTGATATCAATATTATATTGGTTATATATATATATTAATGTATATTATATTGATAATGGTGAATGGGAAAAACAGTAGCAATAAATGAGGATTTACCATCCTGTAAACTAACAGTTCGATGTGGAAAATCCACCCTGACTGTAGATCATTTTCCAGCGGTATATGGTATTATTGTTGGAAACAGCTTAGACAATGGACGGTCAGGGGATGTTAGGTAATATGTACCCTCTGGTTATTTAACATAGCCCATGGTATAGATGGCCCATTTATAGATGGTTTACCTATTAAAAATGGTGATTTTCCATGGCTATGTTAAATAACAAGATGGTAATATCCCATTATGATGTTTTGTTTGACAATGTTGTGTTGAAGTTGTGTGACACTGGTATTCTTATTGGAGAAACTAAGACCGTTAGTCTTTAATCCAACTTGTGACCATGCAAACATATACAAAACCATTTTCCCAACTATTTTCGAAGTTACGGGATGTTGACTATAAAGGCATGTCCCAATTACATCCCATTGATGGTTAATGATCCGTGATTTACCATTTGTGATGGTTCATTTCCCACAGATGCCATGCTCTGGGGATTGTTTTCGGGATTGGATGGGCGGCCAGGAGTGTTTCATGCGGTCGAAGATCCATATCTGCAGTTGGATGATTGTATCCTATGCCAATGGAGACTTCAATGCATTTTCAGAGATCTACAGAAAAATGTGTATGTTATATATATATACTGTGGTTAAAACAATCATAAACCAGCCCATTTTTGATGGTTTATAGAGGTTATACCATCTATTTATAGTGATTTGGGGGATCGTTTATTATTGTTTCAACCACATTGCTGTATTGGAAATATCACCATGATGTGAATGGATTTCCAATATGGGATGACCATAAAACATACAGTGACCGAATGGGCCCTTGTTTGCGCAGCGCAAGCAGCAACCGAATGTAGCATCCTTACTGCCTCTTAGCCTCTCGTAATATCTTTTCTTTTTTTTTTCGCAATATGGTATTTCGGTATTTCTATTCTCTCTATGCTGGTTATTGATGTCATTACCCTCTGGTAAACTAACATAACCACTGAAAATGGCCATTTATAGTGGATTTTCCCATTAAAAAATGTGATTTTCCATTGTTATGTTAGTTCACCGGAGGGTATTTTCAGTTGAATAGTTGACCGGTCGATGACTTTCCAAACCGCTGCCAGGGCAGACGACTGGCGGAGCAAGTGCTCAGCGATGCTCGAGGCAAGGATGATGCGAAGGCCCAACTGGGAGACCTGATATGCTGAAGAAGGTTGATATATCACTTAGAAATCATGGAAAAATCATGGGAAAAGGATGGAACATCAACAGCTACCCTCTGGTAAACGTCTACATAACTATGGAAAACCACCATTTGTTTTATATTTTTCTGTGGGTAAATCAACGAACTAAATGGCCATGGCTTCAATAGCAAACTGTTAGTTTACCAGAGGGTATCACTTATCATTTTTGCATCATATACAGATATTGATATCAGTTGGTTGATACGGTTCATGAAATTTCCGGGTTTTGCAAACTGGTTATGTAACGGGTTGATACGGCTGATCATGCGTGTACAGCAACCGACGAAAAGATGCTAAGTTAGGGTGACCCCCTGCTAAGTTATTGTGGTGAATTCGACGTTTTGTATCGTTTTGGGGGTTACAGTACTCTCTCTCTCTATATATATATAGACATACAACACATATAGATTCTCTCTCTATATAGACACATACACAACATATACAGTAGATCTATTTATAAGGATATATATATATAAGTCATTCACCAATGAGATTTCAATAACCCTGCTTACGAAGTCCCCCAAAAATAGCTCCATCATCCCATGCCTGGGTTATAAGAGAGGTGATGACTTGTAGATAACTTATAACCCATTCATTAATTTAACATAGCTATGGACAATCACCATGATTAATGGGAAAATCCACTATAAATGGTCATTTTCAATAGCTATGTTAAATTACCAGAGGGTAATCCATTTTTTAATAGATTATAAGTTCTCCAGAATCTATTAGCGGTTTCTAGATTATAACTGTCCCATAAAAATCGTCCCTTCTGAATGGCTTCTCCAGAAGTTATAACCTCCTTACCATTTACATCAGTGGGGTAATCCAGGTGTTTGGCCTTTGAAATCTCGTGTTTAACGATCGGAAACCCGGCAGAGCAGCGACCCTGATATCATTTCAAGTTCGTGAATATCACAATATTGCTTGACAGTATGATCATGTGATATTTTTATATATTTTTCCGTGCGCGTATTTGCAGTGTTACCAACTGACTTTCTAAGTTTAGTCAACTGGAAATCTGCACATATTATCACAGATTTAACTTCAACAGCATTTGATGCCCCAATTTTGGGGCACTGTTTTGATCTAAGATCTTTGGATGTCCTCGTCTCGATCTCCAAAGAACTCCACCAAACCGATCACTATCAGTGATCAGATCAACACCAAACCGGTTTTAACATAAGTTTTAACGCCTCAACACTGTTTTTTTTTGTTGGATAATTACCATATCTCTGTGGGTTCGTTTGTTGTTCGTTTCCAAACTTTACCGAGTTCGCCGCAGAGGTCGTAGTGGATGCGTCCGGGGGCCTAAAGATCGCGTGAGTTTGATGAATCTAAGTTGATGTTGAACCCAATATGTATTTGTTTAAGTATCAATATCAAGAAACCAATTCTTCATGAATCTGATGCATGTGTTTGTTCTATTAAGGTATATATATATACGTATATACATATATATATATATACTGTGGTTGACAAAATGTCCAGCCCCACTGGCAGCTTCCTCTCAACACAGCGACCTTTTCCTCGATCGCAAAGGCTCCAAGGTTTTGTGACACCCAAGCCAGGCAATGGCTTTCGGATTTCCAGCTTCTATGCCACCTTGCAATGCCGCTGATCCCTGTCAGTCTTTTAAGAGCGCCTCGCTCTTCCAAAGCTAAATGGCCAAGCACGAAATCCCTTCCCTACCCACTGACCTGAAAGTTGGGGCTCCCTGAGCCGGTAAAGGTGCTATTGGATCAGAGGCATTCTGATGGAAAACTGTGTTGAATGTCCTGGGCTTCCGCAATGCAACAGGGGCTAAACGTGCAGCAAATGGTATGATTCACACTCCCAAAATTCCAAAATTTTGAGACAACAAAAATTTCATCCAGTTTGCTGCACATGGCCAACGTCGCATCCTGAGATTTCCTTCTTTGAATTGCCGTCAGTGATTTCTTCGTTTCCTGAGCGCAGCCACTTCAATCTGTTGCGAGTCGTTGCACGGTCTCGCAAAACCTCCAGTTCATCATGTAATTTGTAATATCCATATTGAAGTGTTTCTCTGAGGAATGCATTCTCCATGATCTTCGTGAGGCCATCGGCCAGTTGTGCTCCACTGTGAACCCACCTAAGGGAAACACCCTCTGACAGATAGTCTTTGATTGATCTGGCATTCAATTGAGTACGGTACTCTGAGCAGTTTGGCATCGCAGTTCTGGTAACTAAATCATATAGGGACTTGCAATCTGTGGCAGTGATGCTGTCGGTCATGGTCTGTGCTTTATAAGTTGAAGTGGAAATTGTATTTGGTAATGACTTGAGAGTTTGTGCAGGTTGTTTCCAGTTTGTCGTGTGATCATTTATCCACGCCCAGAAAAGTCTCATCCATGACAGTTGGTCCAGGACTGAATTCAGCGACACGGTCTCGGCAGCCAGCGTACTTGTTACCACTCGTTGAATCTTCTTACATCCCCAAGCAAGAGGGCTCACTGGACAAGAGACATTGTTCTCGATGTCTTTATGAGTCCCCATGATCAACATGCCAGTATGGGAGTTTGGATTTGTTTTCGAAGCGAACGAGGCATCTGAAAAGGCAAGGAACCTGAAGTCTGCAATAGGTATTGATTGGACTTTGATGGTGGTATCATGATATTTCTTGGCTTCGTGAAGGGTCTGATTAGCTTGAATTAAGGTTTCCACTGTGGATTTGTTGATTTGAGACTGAAGGTTACTTAACCTACTGGAGAGGTCGGGTCTAGTATGTACTGAGGCATACTGTAGGCTTCCGATCAGGGCACGCAAATCTTGTCTCTCGTTCTCGGTCACCTCTGCATTGGGGCTTCTTTTGCGTTCGGCTGGGATTTGAATAGGATTGATGGCTCTGATGTATTTGGATTGACTCATGTGAATGCTGTGGTCTGGTAATTGTTGCATCTCAATCCCGGTGAAAGTAAATTGTTTCATTTTCTTGGTGCCAAACGGGTACTTTTGTTCCAGCTTGTCCAATACTGAAGTGAAATAAGGGGTGCCCCCACAAATTCCATCATCAACATGTAATCCTAAAACTCCTTCTACGGTACCGCTTTGAGGATGCTTTAGCACAAACATGCATGGATCAAAAGGACTTGAAATGAATCCCAATCTCTGCAGTTCTTCGGTGATCGCAACGTACCAAAGATATGGTGCGTCCACCAGGCCATATGCTCCCTTTTCCAGTTTGCATATTTCACCCTGTTTCAGGTTCATGGCTTGAATGATTTCTGGTACTGGCTCAATTGCAAGGATTCGGTCACCTTGGGTCTTTCCTTGGAGAAACGCTGCCTTGATGTCAAACGATTTGAGGTCCCATCCTCTTGAGGCAATGTACTGTAACAAGATCATTTTGGAGATTCTGCCCAACGTTGGTGAGTCACGAGGTAACTCTTCTAATTTGGGGTCGAGATATCCTAAGATCACCAGTCTTGCCTTGGCCTTTTGGGTGGTTACTCTTTTGGGATCATCAGAGTCTACATTTTTCCAAGTTAAAATCCATCGGCAACGAAGTACTTGGTCATAGGGGATCTTTTCCCGCAAGACTTTGGAAATTGTACCAGTTTTGATCCAGTTTTCAATTTCGGTTTCTTTTGCCCTTTGGAAAGCTTCTTTTTCTTTTGGACTGAGTGAGGACAGTTTTACCTCTGATCGTTGTTTCTTGGCTGCCGAAACAACGAATGCCATGTCCTGTGGGACCTCTTCTTGTCGCCATGCATCGATGTCCTTTTGGTTAACATCAATTTCCAGGCGCCATGCAAGGTCATGTTGGTCGGAGAACAGGCATGGGTCCAGGTCATGACACAGCAGGCTGTCACATATCAGGTCATCATCATTGTCTTCATCAGGAATTGGTGTTGTGATGGCGGGATCAGTGACTTCATCGGGGTTATTTGGAATGGCTTCAGGGTTTTGTGGTGTCTCTTGGGAATCACGTTCACTGGCGTTAGAATCAGGATTCTGTGTGGATGGAACTTCCGGTTCCAGGTCTGGTTGTACTTCAGATGTATTGTCATTTTCCAGGTTATGGTTATTTTGGATTGGATTAGGTGAGTCGTTATTCTGGGATGGCATGTTAATGGAAAGTTCTTGATGGTCATCAATGGCTCGGGAAATTCCTTGTCGTGCTCCCTGAGGAATTTGTTGTGCAATGATGGAAACTGATGGTTCATTCTGAGTCATCGGAATTTCTTTGGCCTCTGACGCAGTTACCGGTCGGACATGTTCTGGTGAGCTCCTAAACAACTTGCTAGCTACAGTGGTCCATATGGTCTGTTGGTTTTCCTGAACTACCACCTTCATAGGCCCCGACCAAATTCCGGGGTAGCTTCCTTTGCCTGGCCTCCATACCATGACCCACTCCCCAGGCTTATATGCTATGGCACCTGGGCGGGATCTTCTCAGGATGGCTCTTCGGAGTGCCGCATCATTATCGGCAAGGTGGTATGCTCGGCGAGCGCTTTCACGACAAGCCAATTGCTTTCTGAATTGGAGTCCATGTGCCGTCTCTGACTCTGCAAGAAGGTGAGCAGGCAAAAGTTCATCGCTACATACAGCCCCAGGTATTCTGGTATGTTTTCCCAAAACTAGGACCTCTGGTGCGTAACCCCGTTTTAGGCTGCAGGCATTTTTGGCTTGAACACGCCACCATAGGGCTTCTTGGAGTTCCCGGTATGTGGTGATTGGGTGTTCCGCTTCATACTTGGATAGCATAGTTTTCAGGATTGAACCGTGTCGCTCGGCTTTGCCATTTTGGTATGGTGCCTCAGTGCTGATTGTTGTCACTCGGATATTGTGTGCTTGTGCAAAAGTGGAAAACTCTTCGGAGTTGAACTCATAGGCTGCATCGACTATCATTTCACTTGGTGCCCCAGCCCAGCTAAACCACATTTGCATCAGTGATTGGATAAAAGCTCCAGAGGATCGATCAGGCGCACAACAGGCCGCTTGAAAACTGGTTGACCAGTCCACCACATGGAACATATGGAAATTAACCCCTTGTTTGTTGGTCCACTTTACCCCATCAACACAAATTCGATCGTTGAAATCCATTTCGTCTCGGATGGCACTCGGACGGGCGATCTTGGGTGCTGTTTGCGCTTGACACACGGAACACTTCATGTCCAGAGCAGCTTGTGTTACCTCAGGGCGAAACCCTTGTGTCCGAAGCAAAGTGCTCAATCTTTCCGGGCTAGGATGTCCCAGGTTTTTGTGAGCTCGAAGCAACATGCTTCGTTCTTCCGTTGATAGAGCTAGGAACCGACTTGACTGCTCTGGATTCTTCAGGTCTTGTGCCTGTGAGGGTGTCAGCATAGCTCCTGGACTTGGATCGGTCAAACGTGGCAACCCTGACAGCTCCTGGGAAGGTTCTTCGACCTTCTCATGATCGGGCAGGCTGTCTGAATTACTTGGCTCAGCAGTTGGTCCTACGGGCTCGACATCTGCGCGCGTGAGGTCTGAAGACTCTCTGTTCCCTGACCGGGGCACTTGACTCTTTCGGGCAAATAGGGTAATATTGATCCTACATGCATGTGATGGTCGGATGAGATTCCTTTTTGCAAGATTTTCCCATTCTTCCCATTCTTCCTCAGCCCTCAAGTTGCCAGTGCTCCTTTCAGTAAAGATGCTACGGCGAAAAGGGGCTTCTCCTTTTACCATGTTTGGTGGTGGAGCAATGGTTCTACTGGAGCCCCTACATGCAACCACATGCTGTACTTCCATGTGCGGTACCAAAACTTGGATGGCATTCACAACCGAACTTTGAGTGACATGGATCTTTCCTACACGAGGCAACATGTCGTTTACCTTGGTAAAAAAATTCGGTCCATTGTCCCTGAGCATCAACTGGAGTGGTCTTACCTGTGCATTTGGTTCTCTTTCCCCAGGGCAGAGAGTTCACCTCTCGGGCACGGCTCAACTTAGGCCTGTACGTCTGCGACAGGCGGGGTCGCTTTGGCAAGGATTCTTCTGGGTGATCGGCTGCAAACACTTGACATTCCAGGCTGCGATACGGAACTTCCTTCAGGAACTTCACTTTGCACATGAAATTGGCTAATCTTCTGGCAAATTTGCGAGGGTAATTTTCCGTGTATTGAGATCTATTCATGGTCTCCCCTTTATACCTCACTTGACCCTCTATGACTTGGTGTTCATGATTTCCAGGGCATCGGAGTGATGACAATTGCTCAACCATGTGTTGGGATGATGACAAAATTGTCAATGGTTTTCGAATTGGAAGTCCATTGGAAGGATCTCGCAAATTACCTGCCGTGCAAAGCTCCACATCAACTGCTAACAGGTGATGAAAGATTTCCTGAAGGTATGGCAACTTGAACATCAGTGACCCTCTCGGCTGTTCCCAATGAAAGTGACTAAGGTGTTTGAGCCGCAGGGTTTGCAAGTCATCCCAAGCTGCTAACGACTTGCTGCCATTCAGGTTTGAAAATCCACTCCATGGGCCACATGAGGGGCTGGCCCAGACATGTCTCGGCTGTTCCTGGACTAACTTGGTAAACAATGCTGTTCGGCCTGCAAAGGTTTGCAGGTCTCCTTGCTGCAGGCCAAAGCGCTGAGCTCTGAACCCCAATTGGTGACACTGGTGAGTTAACTGACTGTTTGGTCCGCAGAACATTTCCAAAACATCCAACCGAGGCAAGAGTTTTCCCTTTTGACTATTCTGGCTATTCACTTGTTCCAGTTCATGTGAATATTGATGTAATAGTTTCAGGAAAATTCCCCTTTCTCTGTTGGTTTCAGGAGCAGGAGATTCAGCGTGCAGACAGTCGGCACAAGCTTCGCCTGCATAGATCTGAGCCGTGATGCTGGGGCATTCAGAGCCGCTCAGTTGAGGTTCTCCTGGTTGGCGTGATTCTGCTCCAGGAAGTTCATCACCCGTGCCAGTGCATTTTCCATGTTGATGACCCGCATCTCCAGCTGGCTGGGGCACGGAGTCGGCTCTTCGGGCACTGGTCCCGTTGTCTCCACTGGATTGCTGATCAATTCGTACATCAGGGGATCTTCCTCTTCGTTCCAGAGTTCTGACTCGAGCTGAGTCACATGACGGCTCATTGCCTTGGCCTTGGCCAGGGCCATCATTCGACTTCGATTGATCACCTGTTGCTCTGGGCTGATGGTCGAATAGCCCTCGGATTTCTCCTTCACTGGGATCTTGGTCCCCGTGAGTTCTGCCCTTTCTACCTTGAGGTTCACGTAGTGCAAGAACTTCTGGTGAGAGCTCTTTCCCGACTTCTCGTAGTGCTGGACAAACCATGTGATCCACGGTTGATCCTCCTCCCACACTGTGGCGTAGGTCTTGCCCTTTTGCTGTTTCCCAAAGTCTATGGTCGAGACTTCGAGATCGGCCATCGACCACTGTGAGAAGTCTTCCTTGCTGGGCTCGAGGTTCTCTTGCACTCTCTGCAGGCGTTTGGACAGAGACATGGCTTTCTGCTTTCACGGATGCGTTTCCTGGATATGGGCTCTTGGACCTGGAGTGCTGCTCATTCGCATTTGTTTGAGGCTCAGAGTCTTTCTGGGCTGGCTGTGGTGGCATTACGGAGGTTTTCACATCGGCCGCATGATTCTTTACTAACCTATGCTCAACATGACATGTGCATGGGACTTCAGCTTCACTGGCTATGGCGGTTTTGGCACTTTCTATTGGGCATGTCGGTTCAGGCATAGAGACACAGGTGGTTGTGTGTGTCTCAGCTATCTCGGAGAACTGCGGCTGATCACCAGTTTGGTGGGCAAGCTCATTTAAATCCAAAAGAAACAACCCTTTGCTGGTAAGCACGAGAGGCACTTCTCGGTTAATCTTTCTAGAAACCAAAACTTTTCGCTCTGTGTCTATTACGGCTCCGATTGCTCTCAGCAGGGTGTTTGACAAAAGGAAGGGCGTGGCGCCCGGCACAATTGCAACTTTCAGCAAAAGACCATGTATAGGGACCACCAAAGCTTGTTGACTCTTCAAAACTCCATGATTGCCAAAACGAAACGTGATCTCGCAAGCACACCTCGTGACCTGTTTTCGAAGTGAAGGATTTAAACTGTTGATTAACTCAGCTACCTTATGACTTCCTATGACGGTCTTAGTGGCCCCAAGGTCTACCACCCCATAACTACCATGTGATGCAAAGAGGGCCGATGCACTCTCAGGAGGGTCCACAGGCACTTCAGGTCGTGACTGTCTCAACTCAGAGGCAAAACGTTTCAGGCGCGTCCTGATCTCAGTCACGTCGTCGTCATTCCTGGCAGTGGTGGCATTGCGATGATTGTTGTTCTGCCATGACTGTACTGTTCTCATGAGTCTTCTTTTGGGATTTTCCTCATTCATGGTCATGAAAATGTGTGCATTAACATGAGTCTGAGCTTCATCTCTGGTTTCCATGTCAGCTCGAGGCAAATTCAGGAATTCGATGGGCAGGGCATCAAGGTTGAGTTCTTCGGCTTCCATCTGTGAGCTTTGCACAAAGGTCGTAGGAGCTTGTGAGCTCCTGGCATTGGATCCTGAAGAGTCGGTCCGATTTGGGCACTCGGCCTTCCAGTGTCCGACCTTGTTGCAGATCCTACACCTGGACTCCAAGATTCTCTGTTGCAGGGATTTTCTGGAGGATCCATGACCCTTGCTGAACTTACCCTTTACCCCTTTACTGGACCCCTTATATTTTCCTTTTACATGAATTGGCCAAAAACCTCTCGACCGCACCTTCTCATTCAAGCGCCTGCGCGCATCTGCATAAGTTGTATATGCAGACGCTAGCTCTTCATCAGATTGCAGAAGATCCACAGCAGCTGTTTCGAAATCTGACACTAACACGGCGTCCTCATCTCCCTCTTGGGCTAAGGAGTCGATCCACGTATCATCATCTTCCATCTGTTCAGCTGCAAAAGTGAAATTTTCCTGGTCTTCTGATTCAGTGGCGTCGGCAAGAAGTGCCGTCTGATCATAAGTTTTCAGCTTTGCATTCCTTTTCCCATGTGTCATCTCATGAAAGAAACTGGCTCCCAACATTCGAATGGATGCGCCGACACGTTTGACTGTCAGCGAACCACCATCAGTCACATCTGCATCAACCAAAACTCGTTTCTTGTCATCTGCAGAAAGGTTGGACCCTCGGAGGGTTATGTATGCCTGCAAATCGTCAAGTTTCAGTTGCTGATTTGTCAATTCAGTCCACATGATGTCTGCACGGGCCAAATACGAATCTGCACTTTCATCAGATTTCTGCTGGCATTTGAAGAGCGCCTGTTCCGCATGTTCATATTTTTGTTCCAAGTCTATCTGTCCCCAGTGTCCCCCAAGAAGCTCCACGATCTTGGCGATGCATTTTCGATCATTCTTCGTGATCTGTTCCTGGTGCAACTGAAGTTTCTTGAAAGCTGAGCCGCTGCAGTTCAGGATGAGCCTGGTGGCAAGTTCTGTGTACCTACCTGATGGCCATGCTTCCAGTAGCAACATCACTTTCTGAGAGTAAACTTGAAGGTCATCCTTGCTTGAGTCAAAGGTGGGCACCAACGATGCCAACTGGTTCGAAATTGGCTGGGAAGCTTCAGTTCCATCTGATGCTTCTGACATGTCTATTTTGGTTCACACCTAGGCAGCACAACGAAGGTCAACAAAGGTCTTTCCCCGGATGTCCGCTCAGGCTTTCTGGTTTTGCGGTAGCTCCGCTACCAGTGTGGTTGACAAAATGTCCAGCCCCACTGGCAGCTTCCTCTCAACACAGCGACCTTTTCCTCGATCGCAAAGGCTCCAAGGTTTTGTGACACCCAAGCCAGGCAATGGCTTTCGGATTTCCAGCTTCTATGCCACCTTGCAATGCCGCTGATCCCTGTCAGTCTTTTAAGAGCGCCTCGCTCTTCCAAAGCTAAATGGCCAAGCACGAAATCCCTTCCCTACCCACTGACCTGAAAGTTGGGGCTCCCTGAGCCGGTAAAGGTGCTATTGGATCAGAGGCATTCTGATGGAAAACTGTGTTGAATGTCCTGGGCTTCCGCAATGCAACAGGGGCTAAACGTGCAGCAAATGGTATGATTCACAATATACGTATATATATATATGTAGTCTTTGAGCATTTTTGCAACGATATGCAGCTTGACAAGCGTTGAACAGTCCTGGGGAGCTGCGAAGGAAACACAACTCGTTCCTGTTGGCTGAAACCGCTGCTTCCCGTTAGGACAATGATCTACAAATGTTGGGTTGAAAACCACACTGAATATGTTAGTTTACTAATGTTGGGTATATCCCGAGATATGAACAATATATTAACATGCACATTCATATATTGTTATATATTATTGTTAACAATATATGTTAATATATTATTAATAACAATATATCCCGAGATATTAACAATATATTATTGTTATTACCATTTATTGTTGCCTTTAGCTGGTTACAACCAGCTGTTCACTGGTGGCAGTATCAGGCTGCGCAGCATCGTGCTCTGTGAACGCTGTCGTGGATCCAGCCCCAGGTACAAGGTGAGTCCATGGGGAAGAAATGGGACCTTTGGGATCAACGAAGATGGTTAATTCATAGAATTGGATGATGGGAAAATTTACAGGAAAACCCTATATTTGATGGTAAAAACCATGGTTTCCTGTAGATTTTCCCCTTAAACCAATCCAATGATTAATGTAGTGTTGGCAACTCAAAGGCTATAGAAAATTACTGGGGATAGAAAAATCCTCTGAATTCAGAGAGCCCATTTTGAGTGGAAAGTCGTCCAAGCCACAACTCAGAAGTCAGGGTCTCCAAGTTGATTTGATTCAGTTTGGATGGTAGACCACACTGAAACCATATGCCGATCATGGCCGATATATTGATGGAAGGGCGGAAGGGGATCTCATACTTCGTATCAATGATGGGTAAATCAATCTTTAGGCCAAAAGGACCACCTCAACAGGTGGCATCACTGCAGAAACACCACCGTTGACCCATATACCCGATGCTTGCTCCCAGCTGAGATCTAGGAGCTCCAGCCCCTGGGGTGCATGGCTATTTTTTTTAAGCTTTTTAGTAAAAATGACGATAGGTCCCTTGATTTTATCTGCAGACATGCTAGATTTTATCTCGATCATAAGTGTGAGATAAATTCCAAGGGGCTAGACCCCTCATAGGTCACTTCAAGGGTACTCGCTTCCAAAGAGGACCCAAAGGGGGGTCAAGCCCTTGGATTTTATCTCATTCCAATTTCATGTCAGGCACCTTGATTTTATCTTTGGAAAGTTGGGTTCTTTGAATTTTATTTTCATCCTACTTGACGTTTGGTACCTATCTTATTTTCAGATGTCAGCCCTTTCAATTTAGGTCCAACCTGCACCTTTGATTGGAAAGGAAGAAAAAAAAACATCCTTGATTGATGAAATCCCCTGCAAAACTGGCATCAAACTGTAACAAAGGTGCATGGAGTTTATTTTGCTGAGCATTGCTGCCATGTTTATCAAACTCACCGTTAAACATTTCCTCACCTTGAAACCTTATTGGTTTTGAATTTTCAGGTCAAGAGATTGAATTTGACCCAAACAAAAAGGTTGCCAAATCCTGTGCTTCTTCTGTTCCCGCATAGCTGCTTCGATCTAGCGGGACCAAGCTTGGAGGAAAAACCAAGAAATAAAATCTATGTCCCCAACCTTGATAGATGAACCCCTCTGCAAAACAGGCATCAACCAAAGGTGCACATTTTATTTCTTGGACATGTTTATCAGCTTTTGTACCACAGAAACGGAACCCTGTCAATATTATCTCCTCTTTAAATCAATTTTTTGTTGAGCTTTCAAATCAAGGACAAATATTGAATTTGATCCAAAAAAAACACGCAACCAAATCCTGGATACCAACGTCTTACCCGGTCCACCTTCAGCTCCCGGATAGCTGCTTCGACTTAGCGGGGTGCTAGACCAGAAATGCAGGAAATAAAACCTGTGTCCCCAACCTTGAGATATCAACCCCTCTGCAAATCAGCATCAAAAAACTTGCACTAAGTTTATTTACTTGGGACGGTGCTGAAATGTTTACCTTTATCATATTTGTAAAAAAATCAAATCCAGAACAAAGTCTCCTCACTGAAATCCGTTTTTTGAACCCGTACATGAAGGACAAACACTAAAATTGATTCCAAAAAAGGCTACCGAATCCAATCTTTGCTCTTGAAGCTTGGAGGGAAAACCTGAAAATGACATCTGTATCCGCTAACCTTGATAGGTGAATGATGAATCCCTCTAAAAACAACTGGCATTAAAGGTGTGCAAAAATTGTTTTCTTGGGCAGTTAGTTGTGACATGTTTGTCAATTTTATCTTTGTTGAGAACCTTTCAAAGTGGCCAGCTTATCTGTGGCATGCAGGGGGAAAAAGAACTATGGCTAAAATCCAGGAGGTCCATGGTTTCATAAGATTCACAGATAAAACATGTATGTCCAAAATATTCACAACATGCCCAAAATATTTTGAGGGGCCTGACCTTTGACCATTTTGGAACGTCCAAATTGCTCCAAAGTATTGGTTCCCTTGTCCAAGTTGAGTGTTAGCAAAAATGTTTGGTTTACGAATGCTAGACTGCTAGACTTGGGCCCCTAGATTTTATCCATTCAGAAATGCTCAAAATGGGTATGGGGGGGGGTCAGGCCCGCCTGGAAAACAGCCAGTGGAGACTACTATTTCAGGGGTTGGACCCCCCCTAGGAGCAACCAAGGGGTATGACCCATATGGTAGCACTGTCCATATGGATGCCAGGGGTCCCAAGAAACGGGTGCAGAAATCGATACAGAAGTCGACTCAAAATAGACCCTGGATGTTTTGTGACTATGAAATTACAATGCATCAGTACATGTAGCCTCTGGTAAACATACAAAAAACTATGGAAAGATCCACCATGCTATTAATGGGTAAATCCACTATTTCTATGGTCATTTTCCAGTTCGCTTTTTGTATGTTTACCAGGCCGGGTAGCCTTTTTTTTGCCGTTTGTTCCAGATTGATTTTGGTGAGAAAATCTGGATCCGGATCCATCACGAAAATGGACACCCGTTTAGGGATGGTCCGCAGGAGAGCATCCGGCGGAAGCTGATCTTCAGCGAGGCGGCGATGTCTGTTTTTTTGGGCATAGCTATGGCATAGCTATGAGGGACGCAGATCAATTGACAGGAGATTTGGAGTTTGGGTCATTTGTTGTCCAAAGTTGGATGATATATGATGACATACTCATATTTAATGGGATGGTCACACTACCATCAATACGGATGTACCCAGCATGTACCGATTCCCATGAATTCATATAGCGAATTCCCATTATGGATGGATGGCCATAATAATCAGATAGCATCTGTCGACCATGGCACACATGCTCTCTGGATTTGCGATCTCAGTTCGATCTGTTTTGGTCAAGTCAACCATCAGCATCACCAGATGGATCTGCAAAAATGTTCGATGTCACGCTTAGATCCAAAGTTACGTAGCATTCTTAGTCGCCTCATGATCGTTTTAACACCCCTATCTGGTTGGTGGTTTGGAACATTTGGATTATTTTTCCATATATTGTGAATGTCATCATCCCAAGTGACTTTCACTCCATCATTTTCCAGAGGGGTGGCGAGCTCAACCACCTGGTAGCATCTGGCTGTTTCTGTTGGATCTACCGTAAGGTTTTTTTGGAGAAAATCCCCACCAACAAATGTCTTTGTGGCTTCCAAAAATATAGAACGCATAGGGAAAATATGGGTAAAATGATGTCTTCCATCCAAAACTCTACTTCCAAAAAAAAGATAGAGTTGCTTGCGGTCTGTGAACCTCAATTTGATGATCAAAAGCCCTGATCCAAACTTTAATTACTGCTTAAAATACCTAAAAACTCCATATGATTTCGGATCTTTACATCTATTAACATTATTCATATGTATATATATAATATAATATGTATAATTAATACTAATTAATACAAGTATGTATGTATATAGAAAATAAATAAATAATAAATAAATAAATAAATAAATATATATATATATATCTATTAATATCTATTCACATCACATCATCCATCCTCCATGACCGGCTCCCTGGAGGCGGAGAAGCTCTGCCGTGCGGAGCTGCCACTTCTGCGGGAGAGGAACGACCTGCGGGGCGAGGCGCTCCTGGTGCTGTCGGCCGTCGAGATGCTGCTGGAAAGCCGCAGGCGCGGGAGCTTTCAGCGCAGCCATGGCGAAGCGGAGCTGAAAGCCATAGGTTTTTAAAGGACTATGGGACTATCCCAATGATTGGGAAGATTCTTGCTAATTATATGACTTATTTTTCTTATATGATATTATATGTTTTATTTTTCTGTATTACTTACTTTTTTATTTATATGTATGACATGAGTATTGCCATTTGATCGTTGGTCAAAAACGTCGCCAGGCTGCCTGAGACACGTCGCGGCAACAAGAAACGCCAGGAGGCGTGGTGAATCAACGGCGTGATGGTGCTGGTGGCAGTTTAAGGTCAACGTTGAAAGCCAAGGAGTCTAAGATAGATTCATATAGATTCACTATGTATATATACCCTCTGGTTATTTAACATAGCCATGGAAAATGGCCCATTTATAGATGATTTTCCCATTGAAACCTCCATTTATAAGGGATTTTCCATGGCTATGTTAAATAACCAGAGGGTATATATATATATAATCAACCCCGTTATCTTAGAATATCCGTTTTTCCAATTATGCAGTTGAACTCGAACAAAACTCCACTTAGAATATGCCCACATTTCGTGCTCATCTGTTTTCTCCCCATTTGGCCTTTGCTCTGGAAGCCTTTGTACACCTCTATGCAGCCTGTTTCTGTTTTTTTTTTCAAGCAGTTTTCACATACTAATTTGATTTTTTATTACTTTGTGTTCTGAAAAGTAGATTTTTTTCTACCGCAAAGGGTCCCCCCCACGAATGGTGGAGATCCATGGGAAATGGTCTAGGTTGGGTAAGTGCAAGGAATAGGGCCCCCTTCATGTATGATTATTATATACGTAATTCCCTTTGGGGAGCAGCAATCCTGGATGTCTGAAGTCCGTAAACTAGAACGTTTCAACAAAAAAACAGCTCCCCCGAAATGATCAATTTCTTTTCATATTGTGTTAAAAAAATGAGTTTTTCAAGCTCACCGAAGGGTACCCCCCACGACCGGTGTCGGAGAACTATGAAAAAAACTAGTTTGCAATGAAAACTAATGGAATTAGGTGGCATTCCTTTAAAAAAATGATGAATATTTTCACTGGGGACCTATATTCTATGTACGTAGTTTTGCAAGGAATAGGGCCCCCTTCATGAATAATTATTATATACGTAATTCCCTTTGGGTAGAAGCAATCCTGGATGTCTGAAGTTCCTAAACTAGAAGGTTTCAACAAAAAAACAGCTTCCCCGAAATGATCAATTTCTTTTCATATTGTATTAAAAAAATGAGTTTTTCAAGCTCACCGAAGGGTACCCCCCACGAACGGTGTCGGAGAACTATGAAAAAAATAGTAAAAAACTAGTTTGCAATGAAAACTAATGGAATTAGGTGGCATTCCTTAAAAAACCGATGAATATTTTTCACTGGGGACCTATATTCTATGTATGTAGTTTTGCAAGGAATAGGGTCCCCTTCATGAATAATTATTATATACGTAATTCCCTTTGGGTAGAAGCAATCCTGGATATCTGAAGTTCCTAAACTGGAACGTTTCAACAAAAAAACAGGTCCCCCGAAATGATCATTTTTTTTTATATATTGAATTAAAAAAATGAGTTTTTCAAGCTCACCGAAGGGTATCCCTCACGACCGGTGTCGGGGATTATGGAAATGTGAAGGATTTATGGAGAAAATGAAGAAACGCATATGGAAAAAGTGAAGAATTTGACTGAAAAGGGAAAATAATTTATATGGAAAAGAATCTGTATGGCAAAATATGGTAAACTGAAGAATTTGTATGGAAACGTGCAGAATTGTTATAGGAAAGTGAAGAATTTATATGGAAAAATCATGAATTTGTCTGGAAACATGAAAGAAGTTATATGGAAAAAATATGGAAAAGTGAAGAATTTGTATAGAAATGTGAAGGATTTATTAAGAAATATATATATATGGAAAAATGATGAATTTGACTGAACAAGTGAAAGAATTTGTATGGCAAAAATATGGAAAAGTGAAGATTTTGTATGGAAACGTGAAGGATTTATAAAGAAAAGTGAAGAACTTCTATGGAAAAATGACGAATTCGTCTGGAAAAGTGAAAGAATTTATATGGCCCAACGATATTCTAAGTATAGGTTTTTTAACGTCAACTGTATTCTAAGTAACTGTTTTCAAGTTCAATTATGGGGATGCCCTGGGAAGCCAAAATTTCAATTCTATATTCTAAGATAACGGGGTAGATTATATATATATATAGTAAGTATATATAGATTTCGAAGCTAAACATTTTTGGATTGATTCATTATAGCAAGTACAATTTTCTTACCCACACCTTTTCCGATTGATTTTGGGCAGTGGCAGATTGTTTAACTTTATCTGTAAGTGAAAAATTCTACAGTACATAGTAACTAAGATCCATTAACTATGGTTAACTATAGTATCCATTAACTATACTTAACTATATTTAGATCCAAGAAATTCCATGAACTTTGTTTTTAGTTAACTATAGGTTTCTATCCCCCATTGCCATCACCTTTTTTTTTTTGGCCGCTGGCCTTAGGCGCGCTTGTCCTTGGAGAAGGCCATTGGAACCTTTCAGGATCTCAAGGAGATCGCCTGGGAGGCGAGCGAGGGATTGGTTGGAGGGAAATTTCTGTGAAAAAAAGGACGAATATTGATATTTGTTGAACCTGGTTTTTTTTCATGGTGATTTATGTGGCATTCTTTGGCATTTCATGGGGTTGAATTATGAAATTATGGCAAAAATGAGTACGAGAATGAATCTAATGTCTATATTGAATGTAAAGGATGAATCTAAGGTCCAAAACATCTTGGATTTCTTGTTTGTTCCTCTTTTTCGGGCCCAAAATGGGCTGGAGTGAAATTCCAGACTGGATGAGATGCCTTTCCAACGATGGTTGGAGAAGGCCAACAAAATCATAGCTGAACAATCCCACAATATTTGGTTATAGACTATTAGTAATGATATTTGGTACTTATTCATTATTGGACATTTGATATATTCTTCTTTATAAAGACTCCAATTTGATTAATGATATTTTCGGGTGGCGATTATTTCAGGTTGACTCCAAAAGGAATGGGGAAAAACATGGACGCGTGATTTCCCACACATTTTCATGTTGATGATATAGTTGACATGTCAATATTTTTTTTTTTTCGGGAGACCATATCATAATAATCATAATCATTTTCAACAACAACAACATCAACATCAATTAAGATAGTAATATACAACAATGTAAGATACCATTAGATATAATCATAATAATACTCAACATAGCAACAGTATTATCAATGATATTTATTACCATCATCACCAATAATGATAGTAATATCTTACAATGTAAAATCATAATTCCGATAAGACTAGCAATAGTAACAATGGTAACAATAGTAAGAATAGTAATAATATTATCAATAATACTCATCATCATCATCATCATCATCATCATCATCATCCTCGTCGTCATCGTCATCGTCATCGTCATCATCATCATCATCATCATCGTCATCATCATCATCATCATCACCATCATCATTTTCATCAATCATGATAGTAAGACCTTATAACAATGTATAATACTGTTTAATAATCCCAATAATCATAGTCATAAAAAAATCATAATCATCATAATCATCACAACGATAATAACCATAATAGTACTACTATTATCAATGATATTCATCGTTTTTGTCGTCGCTTGCGGCCCTCCAGGCTGAAGCCAATCTGCTCCTTTCCAGCACTTGTCTCGCCCAGAACGACCCTCGGAAGGTGGAATTTTTTTCGGAATGGCCGGCGCCTGCAGGTCGATGGCATCTTTTCCATGGCAGTCCCTAATTGCTCTATATTATATATATGTATATTTCCAACATGTTAATAAATATAGAATATATAATATATACATCAATGTACTGGAACTGATAATATAGTCCAGTAATTATATTTACATATCATCTGTAATATATATATATGTATTCCAGTATTCCCAGACATACATTCCGAACATTTCTTGCTAATCACATATGTTATATGTACGAACTCTCACGATATGTTCCACAGATTCGCCGGGGAAACCCAGGATTGTTGGGGCTAAAGACCATGTTTCCAGGTTGTTTTCCCATGAAACCAATCCATGAATCAATTCCTGCTCAAACCAGATTTCAGCCCATTTTGAGAAGAGTTGAGAAATCATGAATGATGGCCATATGGCCTGATTACATATTAGAAATGTATATCTATATCTATATATATATAAATATTATTTATATGTATATACGGTTGCCCATATATACACAATGGTGATGAACTAACCGAAGCCCCGAAGGTGACCGTTTGGTTTTGAGGAAAGCCATATGTCAAGCTGTGGAAAGCCTGGTATTTATTGGTATTATACCCTCTGGTAAACTAACATAGCTATTGAAAATTGCCATTTATAGTGGATTTACCCATTAAACATGGTGATTTTCCATAGTTATGTTAGTTTACCAGAGGGTACACCAGCTGGAAACGGGGGACGCAACATGTTGAAGTCCCACCTCTAGGAAACGATCCTTGCCGCTTGTACTATCTCCTGGCGATTCCAACCGTACGAAACATCATCCCCAGTATTTCTTGTTTCATCATCCATCATATCCCCGGAACGAATCCCTGTGAATCCCTGGAAACCCACAGAAGACATGAAGCAGTTGAAATGCCGGCAATATCATAAAATCCAATACCATCACCATTTAAAGCAGCATGATGTATACATATATATAATATATATACATATATATATATATATACACATCGTTATACACCCTTATATATATATCCATAAATACCTTAGTCTTGTACCCCCAGTGATGGTCATCACTTTATACCATAAAACTGCCACTATACACACATATATAGATAGATAGGTAGATAGATAGATAGATAGACAGATAGACAGATAGATATATAGATAGATAAGATAGGATAAGATCAGATTAGATCAGATTAGATAAGACTAGATAAGATTCGATAAGATTAGATAAGATTAGATAAGATAAGAATAGATATGATTAGATAAGATTCGATCAGATTAGATTAGATTAGATTAGATAGATAGATAGATAGATAGATAGGTAAAGATAAATATATAGTTCCCATTGATGGATATTGATGGTTATCTATTATTATTAACTATTATCAACTATATATAGACATTAAAGTAACTATTATCAGCTATTAACTATAATCAATTATAGATAGTCAATATAAATATTTTATAAATGACCAATGGTATAGTTACTATATATATATGTTATATGGTTATTGATGCTTATTAACTATGTCAATAACCATACAACTATCAATATATATATATATACATGGTTATGGTAACCGACAGAATTATGGAAAAAAAACACACGTTCAACTTAGACAGGCGGCGCCTGCGTCCGATTTTTCCATAATTGGGTTTTTCCCCATAAGGGTTCAAAATATCCCGGAAGTGATCCGAACCTTTTTTTTTCTCCATAATTCTTGGAGGTGGCCATTATTTCCATAATTGATTTTTCCTGTAAAATCAGGGGGCTAGGGTAGATTGACCGGTTTTTCCATAATTATTTTTTCCATAATTATTTTTTCCATAATTAATGGTTGGGGGTTCCACCTGTTGGACATGTCATGGATCCACAATTCAAACCCCTTTTTTTGAAACAAAAATAATTATGGAAAAAATAATTATGGAAAAAAAAAGGTTCGTAACTTTTCTATCATAGACAGGCGGCGCCTGTAAATTGAAACGTTTTTTTTTCTCCCATAATTCTGTCGGGTGCTGTAACTATTTATTAACTACTATGGTTATTATTAGACATATTCATTAAACATGGTTATTAACTACTATGGTTATTATATACATGGTTACTGCTATACATATATATACATGGTTAACTATTATTAGTTATTAATTATGGTTAACGTTAATTATGGTCATTAACTATTATTAACTATTATTAGCTATTATTATCTATGATTAACTATTATGGTTATTACTTATCATTATTAACAGATATTAGTTATCATTATTATCTATCATTACTATTATTAGTTATTTATTATTAGCTATTATTATTATCTATTATCAACCATTATTATTATTTACATTAAACATTAAATTGACTATTATTATCTATTATTAACTATTATTATTTAACTATCATTAACTATTATTATCTATTATTAATTATTATTAACTATCATTAACTATCATTAACTATAATTATCTATTATTATCTATTATTAACTATTATGGTTATTACTTATTAAACATGAATTCTTCTATCTCCAGCATCGCCCGGAGGCCCTCCGTTTCGCCCAGCAGAGCGCTGAGCTCTACGAGCAGATCGCCTCGCCGGAGCGAGCGCGGGCCTTGAACGCCTGTGCCGTGGCAGACGTGGATCGTTGGGGATGTGGGTTGGGGTGATACTTATGGATTTATGGTATGGATGTAATGGTATGAATATGGATTTATGGTATGTTTATGGTATGTTTATGGATTTAAGCATCCAAAAAAAAGGTGGATCTAAGCATCAAACATGGTGGATTGAATAGAAATTCATGGATGCTAATGGATGTTAATGGATGTTAATGGATGTTAATGGATGTTAATGGATGTTTATTATAAATGTAATTTTTAATTAAATATATCATCCTCAATTATGATAATAGTTATTAATAATATGGATTTATGGTGTACCATACCATTATGCCATTACTTAGTAACTACTTCAAGAGACGTTGATATTTATATATTTATGATGTTGAGACATCCATAGACATAACTTATGGATTTATGGATGTTTCATGGATGTTTATGAATGTTTATGGTAGAAATATCATAAACATTCACTAAAAATATCTATAGATTCTATAGATTATAGGCTTTATAGACCAAATATCTGTAGGTTGACTGGGTGAGGTCCCCCAACGTGATAAGTTTGTGATACAGCCATAGTTAACTATTATAGACAATGTTTTTTTAGGGATATAAACCCATAGAATGGTTGGTTTATGATAGAAACCCCATAGTTAACTATTATAGGCATAGTTTGTGATATAAACCCCTATGTAACAATAGGTTGGTTTATAAAGCCATGAATACTAGTTCG
The DNA here is from genome assembly GCA_947184155.2 of Cladocopium goreaui. Lineage (NCBI taxonomy): Eukaryota > Dinophyceae > Suessiales > Symbiodiniaceae > Cladocopium > Cladocopium goreaui. The sequence goes on along the minus strand of CAMXCT020000266.1, from coordinate 137,974 downwards.
TGATATCCACCATAAACCATAGAATACTAGTTCGTGATAGCCACTCAATCGTCCCGGCGTTGAATAATCATGACTGCACCTGTCTGACGGATATTGTTGGTGCAGCAAGTCTGCCGCACCTGCCCTCACTTGTTGGGTGCATCCTCGGATCCACTTCGACATGAATGGGTTCTCGTTGGTGTTATCGTGATGTGTCTTTGCCTTGCTGGAAGGTGTTTGCAGGAGCTTTCAAACGTCCTTCCTTTGGAAACGGTGAAGCCCCTTTGTGGTCAGTAGCCGTGCGTGTCTCTGGAAGGTTCAATCTCTCTTGCCACAGAATCAACTTCCATGTTGGGGAGAACCAGGACTGCTCTTCAAAAGTGTGCATCTCTTGCGAGCGAGTTCGGCCCAAGCCGCCTTGGTTGCCATGGTGCATGCAAAAACTGGGTCCTTGTACACTTGTGCACTACGGAGTGTTTGCTTGCATTGCTTGAGCTTGTGACCTTTTAATTGTTGTTTATTGATGTTTATTGTGAGATGTTGTGTGCACAGATTGGCTTGCATGCACTTTGAGGACTTGTCACTCTTCATCGCTTGTCATGCAACTTTCTTGTGCAGTGTGGCATTGTGTCGTCAAGGATGACAGCAATCTTTAATCCATTTTCTGAAGCTTTTGCGCCCGCCGCAGATCGCTGAAATGTGTTGCCTGGTGTGCTCTGGGTGTATTGGCCGCTATGGTCAGTGGGCTTAGTCCATCAGGGATCCTTTCAGATGACTGGGGCAGCGGTTGCTAAGCACAAGACGTAAAGCAGCTGGCTGAAATTTAACGGCGCAATTGTCCCAGCATGTCATGATCATGGTAAGACATGGTAGGACACATTGACGGATATTGACAGATATTGACGGATATTGCTGATGCAACAAGTGTGACGGACTTGCCTCCACATCTTGCGCATCTTGAGTGGTTGGTGTTATCGTGATGTGTCTTTGCCTTGCTGGAAGGTGTTTGCAGGAGCTTTCAAACGTCCTTCCTTTGGAAACGGTGAAGCCCCTTTGTGGTCAGTAGCCGTGCGTGTCTCTGGAAGGTTCAATCTCTCTTGCCACAGAATCAACTTCCATGTTGGGGAGAACCAGGACTGCTCTTCAAAAGTGTGCATCTCTTGCGAGCGAGTTCGGCCCAAGCCGCCTTGGTTGCCATGGTGCATGCAAAAACTGGGTCCTTGTACACTTGTCCACTATACGGAGTGTTTGCTTGCATTGCTTGAGCTTGTGACCTTTTAATTGTTGTTTATTGATGTTTATTGTGAGATGTTGTGTGCGCAGATTGGCTTGCATGCACTTTGAGGACTTGTCACTCTTCATCGCTTGTCATGCAACTTTCTTGTGCAGTGTGACGTTGTGTCGTCAAGGATGACAGCAATCTTTAATCCATTTTCTGAAGCTTTTGCGCCCGCCGCAGATCGCTGAAATGTGTTGCCTGGTGTGCTCTGGGTGTATTGGCCGTTATGGTCAGTGGGCTTAGTCCATCAGGGATCCTTTCAGATGACTGGGGCAGCGGTTGCTAAGCACAAGACGTAAAGCAGCTGGCTGAAATTTAACGGCGCAACTGTCCCAGCATGTCATGATCACGGCAAGACATGGTAGGACACATTGACGGATATTGACAGATATTGACGGATATTGCTGGTGCAACAAGTGTGACGGACTTGCCTCCACATCTTGCGCATCTTGAGTGGTTGGTGTTATCGTGATGTGTCTTTGCCTTGCTGGAAGGTGTTTGCAGGAGCTTTCAAACGTCCTTCCTTTGGAAACGGTGAAGCCCCTTTGTGGTCAGTAGCCGTGCGTGTCTCTGGAAGGTTCAATCTCTCTTGCCACAGAATCAACTTCCATGTTGGGGAGAACCAGGACTGCTCTTCAAAAGTGTGCATCTCTTGCGAGCGAGTTCGGCCCAAGCCGCCTTGCTTGCCATGGTGCATGCAAAAACTGGGTCCTTGTACACTTGTGCACTACGGAGTGTTGGCTTGCATTGCTTGAGCTTGTGACCTTTTAATTGTTGTTTATTGATGTTTATTGTGAGATGTTGTGTGCACAGATTGGCTTGCATGCACTTTGAGGACTTGTCACTCTTCATCGCTTGTCATGCAACTTTCTTGTGCGGTGTGGCATTGTGTCGTCAAGGATGACAGCAATCTTTAATCCATTTTCTGAAGCTTTTGCGCCCGCCGCAGATCGCTGAAATGTGTTGCCTGGTGTGCTCTGGGTGTATTGGCCGCTATGGTCAGTGGGCTTAGTCCATCAGGGATCCTTTCAGATGACTGGGGCAGCGGTTGCTAAGCACAAGACGTAAAGCAGCTGGCTGAAATTTAACGGCGCAATTGTCCCAGCATGTCATGATCATGGTAAGACATGGTAGGAGACATTGACGGATATTGACAGATATTGACGGATATTACTGATGCAACAAGTGTGACGGACTTGCCTCCACATCTTGCGCATCTTGAGTGGTTGGTGTTATCGTGATGTGTCTTTGCCTTGCTGGAAGGTGTTTGCAGGAGCTTTCAAACGTCCTTCCTTTGGAAACGGTGAAGCCCCTTTGTGGTCAGTAGCCGTGCGTGTCTCTGGAAGGTTCAATCTCTCTTGCCACAGAATCAACTTCCATGTTGGGGAGAACCAGGACTGCTCTTCAAAAGTGTGCATCTCTTGCGAGCGAGTTCGGCCCAAGCCGCCTTGCTTGCCATGGTGCATGCAAAAACAGGGTCCTTGTACACTTGTGCACTATACGGAGTGTTGGCTTGCATTGCTTGAGCTTGTGACCTTTTAATTGTTGTTTATTGATGTTTATTGTGAGATGTTGTGTGCACAGATTGGCTTGCATGCACTTTGAGGACTTGTCACTCTTCATCGCTTGTCATGCAACTTTCTTGTGCGGTGTGGCATTGTGTCGTCAAGGATGACAGCAATCTTTAATCCATTTTCTGAAGCTTTTGCGCCCGCCGCAGATCGCTGAAATGTGTTGCCTGGTGTGCTCTGGGTGTATTGGCCGCTATGGTCAGTGGGCTTAGTCCATCAGGGATCCTTTCAGATGACTGGGGCAGCGGTTGCTAAGCACAAGACGTAAAGCAGCTGGCTGAAATTTAACGGCGCAATTGTCCCAGCATGTCATGATCATGGTAAGACATGGTAGGACACATTGACGGATATTGACAGATATTGACGGATATTGCTGATGCAACAAGTGTGACGGACTTGCCTCCACATCTTGCGCATCTTGAGTGGTTGGTGTTATCGTGATGTGTCTTTGCCTTGCTGGAAGGTGTTTGCAGGAGCTTTCAAACGTCCTTCCTTTGGAAACGGTGAAGCCCCTTTGTGGTCAGTAGCCGTGCGTGTCTCTGGAAGGTTCAATCTCTCTTGCCACAGAATCAACTTCCATGTTGGGGAGAACCAGGACTGCTCTTCAAAAGTGTGCATCTCTTGCGAGCGAGTTCGGCCCAAGCCGCCTTGCTTGCCATGGTGCATGCAAAAACTGGGTCCTTGTACACTTGTGCACTATACGGAGTGTTTGCTTGCATTGCTTGAGCTTGTGACCTTTTAATTGTTGTTTATTGATGTTTATTGTGAGATGTTGTGTGCGCAGATTGGCTTGCATGCACTTTGAGGACTTGTCACTCTTCATCGCTTGTCATGCAACTTTCTTGTGCAGTGTGACGTTGTGTCGTCAAGGATGACAGCAATCTTTAATCCATTTTCTGAAGCTTTTGCGCCCGCCGCAGATCGCTGAAATGTGTTGCCTGGTGTGCTCTGGGTGTATTGGCCGTTATGGTCAGTGGGCTTAGTCCATCAGGGATCCTTTCAGATGACTGGGGCAGCGGTTGCTAAGCACAAGACGTAAAGCAGCTGGCTGAAATTTAACGGCGCAACTGTCCCAGCATGTCATGATCACGGCAAGACATGGTAGGACACATTGACGGATATTGACAGATATTGACGGATATTGCTGGTGCAACAAGTGTGACGGACTTGCCTCCACATCTTGCGCATCTTGAGTGGTTGGTGTTATCGTGATGTGTCTTTGCCTTGCTGGAAGGTGTTTGCAGGAGCTTTCAAACGTCCTTCCTTTGGAAACGGTGAAGCCCCTTTGTGGTCAGTAGCCGTGCGTGTCTCTGGAAGGTTCAATCTCTCTTGCCACAGAATCAACTTCCATGTTGGGGAGAACCAGGACTGCTCTTCAAAAGTGTGCATCTCTTGCGAGCGAGTTCGGCCCAAGCCGCCTTGCTTGCCATGGTGCATGCAAAAACTGGGTCCTTGTACACTTGTGCACTACGGAGTGTTTGCTTGCATTGCTTGAGCTTGTGACCTTTTAATTGTGGTTTATAGTGAGATGTTGTGTGCACAGATTGGCTGGCATGCCATGACCTGGAGGACCTTTTGTGAGGATATCTTGATTCTGAGACATCCGGTTGGTGGTTTGGAACATGAATTTCATTTTTCCATATATTTGGGAATTATGATCCCAACTGACTTTCATATTTTTCGGAGGGGTGGCTCAACCACAAACCAGGACATAGTTCCCACGTTTGGGTGACAGCACCTTTTTCGGATGTGTCCTAACCGCGCGGCCTTCGGGCAGGAACCAGCGAACCAAGTACCCTCTGGTTATGACTAACATAGCCATGGGAAATGGCCCATAGAAATAGATGGTTTACCTATAAAAATTGGTGATTTTCCATAGTTGTGTTAGTTTACCAGAGGGTATCACATTTAAACTTCAATTACTAGCTATGAAAGAGTGAACTAGTTTTGAAGCACATGGTCTTCCTATGATCTTCCAATCACATGTATAACATCATAGTAGCCCCGAAAACGATAGAACACGAGCCAGGACTTTTCCAGGTTTCTCACTCTTCGGCATTTCTTTGGGGGTTACCAAGGTTACTACACGACCATCATTTTCAATCATTTTCACCATTTTCCCATGATCTTTCCATGGAAGAAGAGTTGGTAAGTTTCATTACTATGATCTTCCTATGATCTTCCTATCACACATATAATTAATTTTTACTATCATATTTTCCCATCTTCGAAAAACATGCTGAGTTTCCAGTTCCCAGGTGCAGTGGCTATCAGCTGTGGGCCCAGTTCCAAGGAATGCTTCGAGCAGGGCCTGCGCTTTCACCAGCGACTTGAAGGGCTGAAATCTGCTGGGTTTTTTGGATGTTTTTTTTGTTTTTTTTCAGCAATTGATAGGGATTTTCTGGGATTTCACCATGAGAAATTGGGATTTTGGGGGGATTTGTCATGATTTAGTATGATTTAGTTATGATTTGACATTGGGATTGGGGATTCAAGCAATCAGAATGACATTCGGAGTGTGCAAAACCTTCACTACCTAAATTAGGGACGAGTAATTTGTCCGCCACACGGAAAAAATGCTGGCAAGGGTGTAATTTGATAATCATTGAGGGTATGGACAAAAAATAAGAACCTATAAATATATTGTGGATTTGATATGATTTAGCCACAATGGGATTTGACCTCATTCATGTGCCATGAAAAAGTGGGGATATAGCTGATTCTCACAAGGTGGTGCGCCCCAGTTGTGAGGTGGTTTATAAACCCGTTTAATACAATATATATAATTATAGACTATAGATGTATAATTTAATTATATATATTTATAATTACTATAATTATATATGATTATATATGATTATATAATTATATATAATTATATATCTTTATATATCTTTATATATCTTTATATATCTTTATATATCTTTATATATCTATATATTATATATATATCTACCATATATCCTGCTTAGCCTCGTTATAAGCCCCCTTGCACGGAAGATTGACCTTTTGGTGGAGGTTTCTAGCCGCCATGACAAGCCGTGGTGGACGGCATCCAGTTCACCCTAAATTTTTCAACGTTTAAGAATTGGGGATTTAAAAGTGGCTCAGAAGGCTTCTTAATGCTTTACCCTCTCGTAAACGTTTACAGTTTGCTATTGAAGCCATGGCCATAGAAATAGTTGATTTTCTCAGCTAGAAATGGTGATGTTCCATAGTTATGTTAGTTTACCAGAGGGTAAGTGGTAGTGCTGCCTGTTTTTAGGAATCTCACCCTGAACCAACCATGGCAGCTCCAGAGCGCCTGTGCCACTTATGGGAAGCAAAGTGGCTTAAGATCATTGCAACAGACCATAAAGACCATCGGCCAGCAGCGAGTTTTTATTTCATATCCAAATTTAGACACCCCGAAAAGGAGTTTACGATGAAAACCATACAGTCATGTTTAGTACAAAACCACGCATTTTTTGGGGTTCCAATTCAACACATGTGACTTCTATCGAATTTGGATAGCACCAAGAAACACAAACATTGGAAAGGGTTTTCCAAACAAAAATCCTGAAATGTTTCCCCAGTTTCATTATATAAAATCTTCCCAGCCATTAAACACAAAGATATTAAGAATAATAATAGCAATGGCTTCCCCAAAGATTCACCCAGTTTCCGTTCTAACCCTGCGATTTTTATTCAACATTTTTTCCCTCAAAAAACAAAGCCAGTGAGAAATTCCAATGTTATAACTGGAATTGGAATTTCTCACTAACTATTTGGAATTGAAATTGACTACTGGAAATTCCAAATATTATAGTATAACTATGGTCTTTCCACTACACTTTAGTAGTCAAACATGGCAGTTGACAATTGACTATAAATGGAGCTTTAATGGGACCATCATCGAACTAAATGAGCGATTTCCAGCAAGCCATGTTTGATGACACCGGAGGGTATCCCCAACCATTAAAGTGAAAAAATCTCAGAAAATTGAGTTAGTTATAGTTATATTTAGCTATATCCATATATATATATATAATAATAATAGTAATAATAATAATAATAATATATATATATATATGTATGCATCATTATGTACATATGAGGATATATAAGCATCATCATCATCATCATCATCATCATCATCATCATCATATTTATTATGATATACATCATCATTTATATATCCCCATATATGCATCATAATATGAATATAACTATAACTAACAGTTTTATGAATCTCACTATATGTATTAATAATGTACATCATGATATATAACTATCATGGGATGTATATAACTATTATATAATAATCAGTTCTATATCTCACTATATGAGATATATCATATTATCATATATCTATCACTATAAATCACTATAAATCACTATAAATCACTATAACTATCACTATAACTATCACTAGAAAGATCTCCATGATTTGATATGCCCCGAGGCAGGCCGTACAGCACTATCGCCACCTTGGATGGCACCAAGCTTTGGCCATCCAAAGCGCCTGGGCGGAGCTGGGTGGCGCAATGGCCGGGGCTGAATTGGGGGGATATTCCCTGAAATGTAGGCCTGATATATATATATATATATATATAGATAGGCCTTATATATATGGTAGGTAGCAAATATCCTAAAATGGAGGTACCGTACCATATAAGACCATATTTTATGGGGATATTCCCTAAAATTTAGGCCTTTTTGATGGTAGGTAGCTGCAATTTTTATTGGTTCCTGAGTCATGGCCATTGAAACGATGGGAAAACTGATGATGAAGATTCTATAGCAGTTCTTTTCAGATTCTCACACTCTCATCTTCCAGCAGCAGTTCATTGGGATATCTTAAGGGAGGCTTTTCGGAAGCGCTTTCGGAAGCATGACAGTCTCAGATCTGGCGCAAGAGGGATACACACCCTTGAAATATAGCATAGCCAATGAGGCCAACAAATTTTGGGCTTGCAATCTTTATTATCCTTGGGGACACTTAGAATCTTGGGTTTCTGGCCACATTTTGGGATGTAGCGACTGTAGTGATCTGTAGTGTTTTTGAGGCAACCGCATGCAACAATTGTTGGGTTTCCTTATTGAATTTGGGTTGTGGATCTGAGAGCCCCACTTTCCTTCCCTGAGGTCTGGCCATGTCAAAGTGGAGCTTGCAGATGGATCGCGGTAGAGATGCCATGCAATCCGCCAGGGACCGGCTTGGGGGTTGACAAAGTGGGCCACCTTTGCTTGGAAAGTCACTTCACATTGCAGATGCTCTGGAAGCATCTGCAGTACTTGTAGCATCTTGTAACTTGTATTACCCTCTGGTAATTTAACATAACTATGGAAAATCACAATTTTTCATGGGAAAACTCACTATAAATGGTGATTTTCAATAGCTATGTTAGTTTACCAGAGGGTATCATCTTCGGCTTGTCGTTTGGATGGGCCGGCAAACCATGGCCAGAGAGGAGAGCCTGCAACTCCTGACCGAGCCCCTTGCCTCCGAGTTTGCTGCAGTTTTTGTGCAGCCGGGGTTTGGCATCACATCTTCCTAATTGGAACACTAAGAACTATGATTGAACCACTACGAAAAACACATTGTTGGTTTAGTTCTTGTCTAGTTCTTGTTTAGTTTTTGTTTATTAAGACCCTATTAATATTGATTCTTCTTTATTGAGACCTTATTAACCAACAACTAACAACCACAAACGCGGGGCTGATTCACCAGCTATCGTTGGGTGTGTCACCTTGTTTGGGGGGTGTTGAAGGTGTGGAAGCTCCCCACCCGGCCATGTCCCAGCCACAGCCCTGCGAAAACAAGGAATGACCAGTGTCATGTCAATCATTACAGCCTCACAGTCTTCAATATCAACTAAACTGAAGATTAACTAAGAAGACTAGTCTTCAATAAGACATGATTGACTATTCATGACTAATCAATAACAGTCTTCAAAAACAGTTTAGATGTCAGCTGCGAAGAACAGTAAGACATGTTCTTTTGCTCAGAATCTGCAGTGATACATTCTTTGGCCTGACACATTTGTCTCCGCTGTTCGTTATCCCCCTTCAGCCGGCCGAATCATGATAAAACAGTCCAGCAAAAACCCATCTCAAAGCTGATACTTCAGGCCTTCAGGCCATGAAATTCATGGAGACGTTGTGATTTGGGGATGGAAGTCAAGTTACCTATTCTTACCATAGGTAGAATAACTCAACATCATACTCTATCCATGATTTCCAGCTATGACCTAGGGTATGAAGTTTGGGTACCAGGTTTTTTTGGCCCAAAATTCCATTTCATCCCAGATTCCAAAAGCAACCGAGGATCGGAAGCTCCGACTGGCGACAGGAGGCACTACACCACCTGTCTCCTGGCTGAAAGGTCGTCCCCGATTTATGCTCATTATCATAGAATTGGATGATGGGAAAATTTACAGGAAACCCCTATATTTGATCGTAAAAACCATGGTTTCCTGTAGATTTTCCCTTCAACCAATCCATTGACATTATCATGAAAGTGTGGACCAAGCATCAAAATTTGGGGTCCACATAGATTTTTTTGCTATAGTTTCAGACAAGCCCGCTACAAGACAAGCCCACATAGATTTTATGAATTTTTCGGAATTTCCAGGCCTGCGTGATCCATAAAAAACACAGCATGCTGTGATCCGTATCGTGATGGGCCGTCAATCCCGCGTTGCGTTTCCCAGTCTCAGCCACGAATGGAATTTGGAATCTACCCTCTGGTTATGACTAACATAGCCATGGGAAATGGCCCATAGAAATAGATGGTTTACCGAACTTAAAAATGGTGATTTTCCATGGCAAACTGTTAGTCATAACCAGAGGGTACTGGCAAATAGGCACCAGATCAGAAAAAGATGCACAATTTTTGGAATGTCAGACCAGTCGGACCCCCATGAATGGATGAATTCTTCATGTTGATTTTATTCCTTTCTACTTTTTTGGGAACCTCATTTTGACCCGTGCCGTGCTGTGTCAAGTTCAAGACCCCACATTCGAAAAACCCAGATGCTTGGTGTATGATATATCCATGGGTTGGTTTAGAGATACATTGTGTCAATGGGAATTTCAGGAACCTAAATTGGAGGTACCTACCATATATAAGGCCTATTTTTCAGGGCTATGTAAGGGGATATCCCCACAAAATATGGCCAGAAATATGGTACTAACGTACCTCCATTTTAGGATCCTGGAATTCCCATTGATTGTGGCACATATTCTCATGCTTGCAGTGGTTTTTTCAGATATGGAGCTTTCCGAAGTCATGGGGGCACCCAGTCATCATCCAAGTCATTGGATAATTTTAGGTTTCACAGAACCCCTTTAGCGCTGATGGATGTTGATACCTTGCTGTAATCAAAGTAATGGCGGCTTTGGAAAATCCCCCAGCCACATGGTTAGATGATTTTCCCTATAAACAGAATTTCTATATAGATATTTCGTTCGTGGATTTTCCAGCCAGCCACATTCATAGAACGTTTCATTTCCAGAGGTTTTCAATGGAAAATCAACCAGTTGTAGTTTTTTTTTTCATATGTTCCCACTCAAACCCTCCATTTACAGATGATTTTCCATGATTTCCCCCATATTTTCCCACTCAAAACCCTCCATTTATTGGGGATTTTCCATGGGTTTCTCCCTTCCAGTTATGGATTTTCCCATCGCCGGCATCGAGGTGTCGAGTGCGCTTGAGCTTGGCCGATGTGAAGGGAGCCCGAAAGGCGGCGCAGGACGATGTTGGAACATCTGCACAGGGAGGCCCCCCAGTTATAATCCTACCATAAATAGTTTATAATGGGATATATCTACCATTTAATGTTTATAAAGCATGAAATAATCCCCATTAACTAGTTCGTTATATCTACCATAAACCATTGAATTCAGCCACTTATAAACCAACTGAACGCTATCTTGGGGGCCCCATCCTGCAGGGATTGTTCCCATTTTTCCATGGAAATGACGTGAAATCTTCATGGGGGTAAAACAATGCCACAAACCTATGACTGGGAATGGTAAGCATAGCACCTATGGTGAAATTGGGGGTGATTTATAACACCATTATAAACCATATAGGTGTGAAATTGGGTTACCAACATTACACCATTTAGCCTCCGGTAATTTCGCTAACTTCGCCATTGAGTTCCATGATTTTCACGAACGAAACCTCCATGGGGCGGAAACCTGGGGCGGTTGGGGGTTTGGCGGCCAGTTACATAGACAACACCTATTCTTGACCGATCATCTTTGGAATAATCGAAGTTGACAACATAACAAGAATAATCAATGTTGACAACATCTATGTTTATAATCAAGAAACTCTTCTGTCTTGTTGAGGAATAACTTAGAATGAACAGAAACTATATAAATATTTAAAATCCCACGCTTAGGGTTGAATATCCACCCATTATCATCATCACCACCACCACCACCACCACCAGCAGCAGCATCATCATCATCATCATCATCAGCATCATCATCATCATCATCCCACCTAACTGGGTTTAAGCAACCAGATACCGGCTTAATCCCAGATTTTGCGAGTTCAAGCAAGCTGATTCAAATCCCTAAAAACTAATCTGACTTGAAATCCCCCCAAATTCGCTGATTTGCTAAATTTACAGTACAAATAAATCTCATCTGATTAAAATCCATTATATATATATATCCATATCAAATTCCCATTTTTGCCATGTGTAAAACCCATGTTTTTAACATCCCCAGGTCCGCGTAGCGTCGTAGCGTCCGCCAACATCAGGACGCCCAGACTTCAGCCAGAGAGGAGCCAGCACTGCAGCTACTGGCCATCGATACTAAGGCCGGAGCTTCTCCATGAGAATTGATAGGGAACACTTACTGGTGCGTTTTACGTAGGGAATGGATGGGAATGATCCACTGGCTCCCTAGTAATAATATGTAATAATCATCCCAGCAACCCCATTCCCAACCCATCCAGCAACCCTACGTAGTTTAGCAACAGTAAGTCATTGGTGGAATAGTTGAATCTACTATCGATGATTTGATCCACCAATGATTTTCCCATGATTCAATGATGATAGTAGATTACGATTAATATTGATGATAAATGATGATTTGATCAATGATTCACAGGTTTAGTTTATTATCACCATTGGTAAAATCATTGATTACCATCAAACCTATGATTTGTCCTGAAGCTATATGGTCACCCATATGGGAATTCTATGAGACTATTCCATTGGTATAGTTTATGGGAACTTAAGGGAATTATGAGATTACCAATGATTATTCATGATTCTGGGTACTCCTATTAGGAACCACGGGAAATTTATAGGAACTTCAGGGAATGTTTTTTTTTTTTTAAATGGGAACTCAAAGGGACGACACTTTCCCAGAAGTGTACCATAAGTTTTTTCAGCACCAGGAATCAAAACTTCTTCAAACGTGTGGGAAAGTTATGGTAAAATTATGGTAAATGTATTGTGCACGGACATTTTAATTGAACTTATGAGAAAATTATGGGACGCTTGTGGAACTTATTGCCAACCTTATGAAAACTTATATACTGGGGACTGACAAATGGACACTTCTGGTAATTTTTTTGGTATAATTTGCCCAGACGATGGTAAACAAAACCTGGTTTCATTGGGCAATATACAGGGGATTTTTCAGTAGCGTAGATAGGATTTCCAACACATCTAGCCCATGACCTCTCGGCAGCTTTTTTTTGAGTGTCTCAGGTGGTTTTGAACATGGAGTTGGACAGCATGTACGAAAGCGGCAACTTGGAGGAGGCTGTTGAGGCGGCCAAGCAGGGCTTGACACTCTGCAAGGAGATGCAGGAGCGGGGGAAAGAGGAGTTTTTGCAAAGGATTCGGAGTTTCGACCAATAAGACTTGGGAGTTTAAGCAAATCAAAGAATAGAAATTAAATAGTCAGATTGTTTGGGATTAAGAACTTAAGAACAAAACAACATGGATTTATCATGAATTATCCCCCCAAAAAAGAGAGATAGCCGAGATGACGTGCCGAAACCGTATTTTCCTAACAGAAATGGTGAAAACATTCAAAATAAGCCGGAACATGTACCGTGAACTTTGTTTATCCAACAACAGAATGATAGGACACAAATTTCGGATGATCACCAACACTATCAGTGTTTAAGTATCAACACTCACGCGTCAGCCTCATAGCTTCCACGTGAAGCAATGCCTTTGGAGCCCACCAAAAACGGGCAGTGATTGTTGATAGCTGATATTCATTGATATTCCACATCCTCAATGTAGATCAATAGATCAGCCCAGTTGAGATTCTGAGGATGGAATGTGAAGATTCAACATATCCATATTCTATTCCAGTTTTTCTGGGATTCATCTTCTATTCCAGTACATTAGGGGTTCCTTTCATGGGAAGAACATATCATCTGGTTATTTAACATAGCCGTGGAAAATGGCCCATTTATAGATGGTTTTCCCATTAATACCTCCATTATAAGGGATTTTCCATGGCTATGTTAGCCATAACCAGAGGGTATCATTCCATGTTGATGGCAGATCAGCCAAGAATCCCATAAAAAATCCCCCGGTCTTCCCTGACGTTCCGAAACTCCGCGACCCCCAGGGGGTTCCAAGCCAGGACAAGCGCTGGGAAGCTGCGATGTCTCACAGTCTGGCGCAAGCCAGCATCAGGCGGGATGGCTGAAGCTCCGATAATTTGGTGATAATATGGTGATCACTTTGATACCATTTGAGATCAAGATAATCAATTATAAACAATTAGAATAATTAGAATCAATTATAGTTATATTAGTATCAGGATTGTCACCAGATGTGTAAATGTCTCCCGGCCTATGCCAGCATTTTTCTTGAGAGAATCACTGTTGCTTCCCCTCCTGTAGTCAAACATGGCAATGGACAGTTCCCCATCTATGGATGATTTTCCCAGCTACGTCCCTCCATTTGTGGGGATTTTTTCCAGCTTGCCATGTTTGAATCCTCAACCATTGGTGCTTGAATCCTCGAGGTTTATCCCATGTTCATCCCATTTTTTTCCACATCCCTATTGAACCATATAACATAATATGCATAATTACATAGCCATACACAACCATACAAACCACAGAAAAGCAAGCAACAAAAACCATGCTAGACACCAATTTAAGAACCTAAAACCCACCCAGAAACACCAACAAAAAAAAGAACCTAAAACCCACCCAGAAACACCATAGAAAGCTATCTAAATCCACCATATAACACCATCTAAAAAGATCCTGTTTACGACATCAAAAACACCCAGGTTGCGGCGTGTCGATGAAGCTCTCGAGGCGGTCACCAATAGCTCCACGTGCCTGGCCCAACATGGTGGATTTCAGCAGCGAAAATGGTGGGTTTTCTATGGTTTTAACCATGAAAAAATCGTTTTTTTTGTGGTTTGGAACCATGGACTTTTATATACTTTTATGACTTTCCCATCATATTGGGAATAATATATCATCCCAACTGACTTTCAGTCCATGATTTTTCAGAGGGGTAGGTAGGTATACCACCAACCATAGAATTGGTTATTAACACCATAAACCATGGATATTCTATGGCGATGTTAAATTACCAATCTATTCTATTATAGGTATATCACCAACCAGTAGCTATGGTTATGACACGTGAGAAAATGGTGCTTCACTATGGTTCACCATGGATTTTGGCTGATTTGAACCTCAGAAATCTATGTTTTTTTTTCACATTTTTTTTTCACCATGAAACATAGGAGATTTCTTGGGCATTTCGGCATGAAAACTGTAAAAAACCATCAAAAACGGGGGATTTAACTAATGATACAGTTATCAATGAGTGATATGATATTTTGGATGGATGTAGTTATGAATTAGTGATAGTTGAAGATCCTTTGATCTTTCGGATGGATATGACATGATCCGCAAATTCATTTTGATTATATAATCAATTAATGGGTTGATCATTCGTGAATATAGTTCATTAATCATGATATAAAATTATCATTTATTCGTGGACGTAGGTATCAACGAGTGACAATACATTCATGATGATTTATTGAATTGCAAAAACAACATTTTTTTCAAGGATACCAACTTTTGGCCATTTAACATAGCCATGGAACATCATGACTGGTAGATAAAAAAATCGATAGATTATTCTACATGGCCCATTTTCCATAGCTATGTGAAATAAGCCAGAGTGTAACTTCAACCGCCTCCACCATGTGGAGGTTTCCTAAAATGGGGCATCACCAAGTGAACCATGGTTGTTTCAATACTAACATGGTCATCCGCGACTGGGATGATTTGGAAACCTCCAATGCCATTGACTGCCAGAATTTCCCCATATACTCACATTGATCTTTTGATCATATGTCCCATATATCAATGGGAAATCCAGGATCCTAAATTGGAGGTACTGTACCATATAAGGGCATATTCTGTGGGGATATTCCCTTACATAGGCCTTACATAGGCCTTATATATGATAGGTACCTCCAATTTAGGTTCCCGAAATGGCCATTGAATATATTTCTCCATAGTTTCCTATAATTCATCCATAGTTCATAATCTCCATATATTTCCCATATACATTTCCCACACCCTCTGGTTGTGACTAACATAGCCATGGTATAGATGGCCCATAGAAATAGATGGTTCACCGTTCTTAAAGATGGTGGATCTTTCCATGGCAAACTGTTAGTCATAACCAGATGGTATGTATATGTCCCATCGATTTCTCCATAGTTTCCTGTAATTCATCCATAGTTCTATATTTCCCATATATATTTCCCATATATATTTCCCATGGATTTCTCCTAAATGTCCCATAATTTCACCAATGTTATTTCACACCTCCATGTGGCGCTCCGCTTTAAGGAGCCTGGATGACCTGGGAGAGCAGTCGCAGCGCTGCGAGGTGCTTCAGCCCCTTGGCGCCATATGATTTTTCATGTGTTCCCAAAATCGTTAACTGATAAGTTATATATATAATATATATATAATATATATAATATATATAATATATATATAATATATATATATATAATTATATATACATACATACTACTGTATAGGTTACATATAGTTATGACCAAAGTATACAGTGTGAATCTGTGAGTTTTGATCACATTTTTATCACATGTTTTCTGAACTGGAACTTTTTAGTCATCCATCTGGTGAACAAAAACCATCTGAAGAACCCCGCTGGGACCTTAGGACCGCAGTGGAAATCCTGATGGTGAAGGCGGATCGGATCAACATATCAACTACGTCTATGGAAGAAATAGCTGAAATATCAGAAGTTTAGCTAGCTGGGATAGATATTTCATCATATAGGAATCATAGCCATTTAATATTTCTAGAAATGTCTGAAATCTGGCTGGTAAATTCAGACATAGATGGTAATTCATCATGAGATTTCATGGGAAATAACTGAGATATCTAGCGAATCTCGCTGAATTCAAAGGCCCTGAAGGCTGAAGGTTGTCACTACAAGATGATGCTTAGTAGGGGAAATTTCCCAAGCGTGGCCTGAATGCAGGTGAAATATGATAATTCGGCAAGGTACTACTTGAAACATCACCCCCCTTAGATGGTTGTTATTTTTCGGGATTCCCCCGAGGTTGGGACTTGCTTCATCTTGATTTCCCTTGCTGCCGCAGGGGGACGTGCGTGCCGCCTTAGAGGTTGCCCAAGAGATTCGGCGACTGACCAAAGATCTAGGGAAGCCCTCCAAAGAGGCAGAGACACAGCTGGGGAGGACCTGTGAATCCTTGACTGCTTTTGTTTTACGTGCACGATACGCAACAAGGCCAGGGCCGCCACAAGGCCAGGGCCCATATTAGTGAGTTGCTTCAGAATTCCTGTATTTTTGCAAGCCATTTCATGGAATGAGATTTGATATCCCACTATATCCCATTGAAAATCGGATTTCTTCTTGAGGGGGTCTTACACGACAGGCTTGGGCTGAAGCTACCCAGATCCAGGGGTTCCCTCCAAGGTGGCAATGGAAATCCACCATTTTTGGTGGATTTTCCCGTAACATCCAGGAATTCCACCATTGATAGTTGATTTATGGTTGATTTTCCCATGACCTCCATTTCCTTCGGGAAGCTTTCAGCCACGGATAAAAAAGACAGAGGCTCGTCCAAGCCAGATCATCGCAGTGATTCATGGATGTTCATCCAACCAGGTCTGTATTTGTAGCTATTGATCCATAGCATTCCATAGCCATTTGGGTTTGCAAATGGAAAAGAAGCAAAATGATCCGATGATACATCATGATCTTTTTTGGCAGTTCAAAGAAGCCATTGAAGTCTTTTTCCCTGCAAGAACAGTGTTCTTTTAGCAATGTCCTGTGACATTGCTGGCCACAAAAGTCACTACTCTCTGGTAAACGTTAACAAAAAACTACGGTAAATCACCATGTTATAGCTGGGACAATCCACTATTTCTATGGCCATTTTCCATAGCTTTTTGTATGTCATTACCAGAGGGTAGATCATCCAATGGATCTGTTGTTACGTCGCAAGGGCAATGCGATCCTGACGGAAGCCCAGATTCACCATGCCACAGGCGTCCGGGACGGGTTCGGAAGCGGATGGGGCAAAGGATGCAAGGACTGATATGAGCAGTGTGTAACACCCCTGTTGTTTGATGATTATATGGGGTTGTACTATACAATATATATATATAATATTGAGGATTATCGCAATGATTCTGTTGTTCATCTATAAATCCAGAATTCGGACGCAAGAAGGATGGTCGACAATAGGCTGCGACACTTTTCTCATACACTTATCATACGATCATTACTAGCACACAAGAACTATTCATTGGATTGGTTTAAGGGAAAAACTACAGGAAAACTCCACGTTTGGTGGGAAAAACCGTGGTTTCCGGTTAATATTTCCCCTTAAACCAAGCCATTGGCTATTGAAGAAATCATCAAATCCTTATGGTTTGGTGGCCTCAACTCCCATCGACGACACTTGGACGAGCTGCATAGGAAACACCAGCCAAGCTTTGAAGCTCGTGCGCGAAGCACAGGCCGCTTTTCTGGAAGAGTTGGGGCTTTTGGAAACGTGGCTGGTTGGGAAATCCCCTAAAAGTGGAGGTTTATAGCTGGCAAAAGAATCAATGGTGAATTGTCCACTGCCACGTTTGGAGGATAATGGAGCCATTAGATTTATATTCCAAGTTATGCACATCAAAAGCTGAGGATCATCATCGACTAACTATCCAGTGGTGAGGGATTGCTTCAGAGCTATGGTGGCATCAATCTTCCCTAAATGGGCTTCTCCTCTTGGAACTATGATTTGAGGTTCCCAAGCAGATGATAGTCAATCATGACTGGTTGGTGGTTTGGAACATGAATTTTATTTTTCCATATATTGGGAATAATAATCCCATTTGACTAACAGTTTTCAGAGGGGTTGAAACCACCAACCAGATGACTGTTTTGAACATGGATCCATTACAATCAGATATCTAATCATGGCTGATTTCCCATATTTTCCCATTAGAAATGGGAAGAATGATAGCGACCATACAGGCCAACACCAGTTCGATGGATAGGATTGGATTGTGGTCACCATAAATCAACGGATCACAGGTAGGACTGCAGGTGGAAGAGGACTCAGTCATGGATACCCTCCTGCGTCATCAAACGTGGCTGGGGAAATCCATAGAAATCCCCAAACTAAATGGAGGATATCTATAAATGACAGTTTATTATGATGGTTATATAACCCACTATTTGTAATGAATCCCACTATTTATACCATCTGGTTATGACTAACAGTTAGCCATGGAAAATCCCAACCATAAATGGAGACCACGGTTATCGCTGGGAACATCATCGAACTAAATGCCACGGCTTTTCGGGTGCCACGGCCATGATGACACCCCCTCCGGGTCATCTGCGATTTCGTTCAGCATCACTGAGTTTTCCGCCGTAGAACTTATTCAAAGACTATGAAAAACCAGTGAAAGTGAAAACGCCCTCATGTTTTTCAAGAATTGGCCAAAGAACTTCTAATGATTCTAATGATTCTAATGGCTCAAAGAAAAATATTGGTATGCCACCAAAACAAATGTATGGTTTGAGTTCCCCAAAAAATATGACACACCCGCAATTTCCAGCTAACGATCCACCTTTTTTGGATCGCCCTCGACGCGATGCCAGGTGACTTTCCGACAGGTGGATGATAAGAAGGGCGAGGCGAGCCGCTGAGAAAACCTGTGGCGATTCCATGGTGCCAATTTAATTCCATTCATCAATTCACATTAGGATGACATGGCTTGTTTTTTATTCATATCATAATCATTATATTTTTATTAATACTGTATCATCTTCATGATATATCATAATATATATATATATAAGTATATATATATATTATTATAATATATATATATATATTATAATATATATATATTATAATATATATATATATTATAATATATATAATATATTCTAAAATATACATAATAATACATATATTATAATATATCATAATACAATATGGACAATCAGCCATTATTCATGGCCCATGATCATATTACCAAAGCCATTGTCACCGTTGGTTTACATATCGGGATCCAGGGGATGAGTTGGAGCATCATCTCGGAGATCCAGAAGAGCACAGGGGAACAGGAGCGAAATCGCGAAATCGGCGCAGGATGGAGAAATTTTAGGAGGATTTCAGGATGGGATTACCCTCCGGTAAACTAACAGTTTGCTATTGAAAATGGCCATTTATAGTGAGTTTTCCCATTAAAAATGATGATTTTCCATAGTTATGTTAGTTTACCAGAGGGTATATATTATGATACCTATTTATAGCATCATTACATCCATGAATATTGATAGGTATCATTGATTATACCCATTTATGATTGTTTCTTTTTATACCCATCATCATAATATACCCATTGGGATAGGTATTAAGATACCAATTATACCCATTATTATCCATTATTATCATTCTGGTTCGTGGTTTGGAACATGAATTTTATTTTTCCATATATTGGGAATTTCATCATCCCAACTGACGAACTTTCATATTTTTCAGAGGGGTAGATCAACCACCAACCAGCAGTGTTAGTGTTGTTGTACCCAGCACTACTCTCGCAGGAGGATGCCTTGCGGGCCAGCCGCAGCACCCGGGCCTTGTACCAACAAGCTGGAGACAAGCGCTCGCAGGCGAAGCATGGAGACCTCGCTTGACGGTGAAGCCATGACACATAGAGCCATACCCGGCCTGGTAAACGTTAACAAAAAGCTATGGAAAATGGCCATTTATAGTGGATTTACCCATTAAACATGGTGATTTTCCATAGTTATGTTAGTTTACCAGTTTATGGAAAATCACCAAGCTATGGTAATGACTAACAGTTTGGTAATGATATGTAATGATCTACCCGGCCTGGTAATGGGTAAATCCAATGGATGATCTACCCGGCCTGGTAATGACTAACAGTTTGCGACATATTTTCAATGGCCCAGTCGAAATAGTGGATTTACCCATTAATAGCATGGTGGATCTTTCCATAGTTTTTTGTTCACGTTTACCAGGCCGGGTAGTTGATTCAATAGAATGGTCCGTTAAAATGGAGATGGAGAAATTACAACTATTGAAACTCTTGGATTAATAGGTTTCTATAGTATGTTCTGACTATAGCTATGGTTATTGTGACCAATGGCGATTTTTCATAGCTATAGTCACCAAAAAAGGGTACGGGAAGCCTGGGGAAACGACCTCACCATGCGAAGATAAGATGAAAGGATGGTTGGGATATGTTGACATTGAGGGAACCACCTGAAAATGGGACAAGAAATCCAGTTGGAGAATTGGAATGTCTCATCCGATGATTGAATTTGAAAGGAAATCAGGCAGCAAGTTGCCAGTTTTGAGATATTCCCCGCCACCAGGGTGAGTTTTTTTTTTTTTTTAATAAAAGGAACATTTCACTACTAGCGTGTTGCTGGTGTACTAATCGTGTCCTTGGTCATTGTCAGGCATATGCGATGAAGTGGGGCGCTCAGTGTTTGAGGAAAAGGAACTCCACAGATGTAATTTCTTGGGAGTATTTACTTTTTTGGTTCTTTTGCAAATTTACTCAATCTTCTAGATATCTCATATATCTCTAAATAGTCCGTCCAATCTTGGAGCTTCATTTTCAGTTCCAGTAATTTTGCACCAACGTTCCCGCAAGGAACACGAGCATCACTATGTTTTTTTTCGTTGTCTCTTCAATATATAGCTACGCATATATATATATATACACATATTATCATTATACATGTGTATATGTAATTGTATATGTATATGTATATGTATATGTATATGTACATATACATATGGAACTGTCACCATCATTTCTTCGTGATCTCCTAAAATGAAGCCTGGAATTGTTTGCAAATATCCGGATTTTTCTCCCTCAGATCCCAATTGTCGATGCTCGCATGTCCATCTTTGTGATACAGTGCATGGAAGAAATCCAGCGGTTGGTTATAATCCCATGATTTTTCAGTGTTTCATAGTTGTCTATACCTACTGTAGTAGTTACCAACTGGTGCAGGATTTCTTCCATCTATGTTGACTATAGTTGGTTGTATATATATATATAATTACGTATATATATATATATATACATACATACATACATACATACATACATACATACATACATACATACATACATACATACATACATACATACATACATACATACATACATACATACATACATACATACATACATACATACATACAGTCACCGACAGAATTATGGAAAAAAAAACGTTTCAATTTACAGGCGCCGCCTGTCTATGATAGAAAAGTTACGAACCTTTTTTTTTCCATAATTATTTTTTTTTCCATAATTCTGTCGGTGACTGTATTACCATCGATTCGCAATTTGAATGCATTTTAAGGGGGAATATTGAATTATAGAAATATTGGGTTGATACTACATACTTGCATTTGCATACATATTTCCATAACCCCCAAAAAAAACGGGTTTGAATTGTGGATCCATGACATGTCCAACAGGTGGAGCCCCAAACATTAATTATGGAAAAAATAATTATGGAAAAAATAATTATGGAAAAACCGGTCAATCTGCCCTAGCCCCCTGATTTTACAGGAAAAATCAATTATGGAAATAATGGCCACCTCCAAGAATTATGGAAAAAAAAAGGTTCGGATCACTTCCGGGATATTTTGAACCCTTATGGGGAAAAATCCAATTACGGAAAAATCAGACGCAGGCGCCGCCTGTCTAAGTTGAACGTTTTTTTTTTTCCATAATTCTGTCGGTGACCATACATACATACATACATTACATTACATTACATTACATTTACATTACATTTACATTACATTACATTACATTACATTACATTACATTACATACATACATACGTACATACATACATACATACATACATAATACACAACTCTACACAGCATTAAATCCCCATTATTCCCCATTAATATCTCATTTCCGTGCAAATTCTCTCTTTGCATCTCTGCTTTCTCGTCGCCTCAGGACGAGCACGGCTCTATTTGTGGCCACCTCCAGCGATGAAGAGGCACAGTGCGGCGCTTGCCCCACTTGGGCGGTCTGAAAATGGGCTGCCAGTACCCATGAAACATTGTAAATAATTGAATAGTGGGATCATAAGGGGACAAGCCATACACCAACTGGTGCAGGATTTTGCAACCATCCACAGTATGTTCGCTATTTTTTCACGCTTTTTATCAGATAATCTGATGATGTTTTCATTCAAATGGCCATAGGATAGCCACATGTTTATATATTTGTCATCATTTCTGCACGCAAATGGCTATGGCTATGATTGACCAGGGTTACCTGGGATAATTTGGGAAGTTTGTAGCCCATTTTCAGATCCAGTTTGATGACTTTCGGCCTGGAGACACGGAAGAAGTTTCAAGCCCAGATCAATCGATCCTGACGGAGTAACCCTGGTTAGCAAGTTCTCCATTTTGTGGGCTTGTCCCATTATCATATATATAAAGAACTGACTATATATATATATAAAACTATACAGTATATATATATATAAATACAGTACATATATATATATAAATACAGTACATATATATATAACTATACAGTACATATATATATAACTATACAGTACATACATATATATAACTATACAGTACATATATATATATTATATATAACTATACAGTACATATATATATATATACATAAGTGATTACATTTACTTATAAGTGGCTTTTCGCACCCCAGTTACTAACCAGTTCCGATTCGCGGGATGATCCTCAGGTCATGTGGGGAGGGCTTGACCCTGAACTCTGCGTGAGTTCTCCATGTTTGTCAACCAAAAACGGCGCTTTCACCAGCAGTTTATACACCGTGCTTTACATAAGGATATATATGGATATATATATATACATGGATTAATAAGGGCGATGTTCGCTTGTAACTCCTTAGATTTTGCTAACCACCCCACCCTGCCCCAGCCCAACCTTTGGATCGAAAAGGGGTGCCCGGTTCGTCGCAAGTGATCTTATTCAAATCTCCACTTTGACTATACAAATCGTGATTTATACACCATTAAGTCTCCGTTCATATCTCATTCATACACTGGACTACAATATATATATATATATAGAGTTGTCCATCTGCAAAGGTGCCGTGACAATGCGAAGATGCTCCTCATCGGCTCATATGTTTGGACTCGTCTATTTTCTTAGTTGATAGACTCATATCAAATGACCATTAGATGACCGTAACTAACTATACCTCATATGTAATCATACTAGACCATATATAACCAGAGAACACACATACATATATATATATATATATATATATATGTATATATATATATGGTATAGTTAGTTATATATTCACATATATATATATATATATTAAAGGGCTACGCCCTCTGCCGCCGACCCCTGGACACTGGAGGGTCATGCCTGCCTCTGTGTCGTAAGCATGAAATGAACCCTAAAGAAACCAGAAACTGACCTAAACAAACCATTTGTATGTGCGTTTGGCACTGTGCACATGCAAGCAGCATGGACCCCTGCAGGATGACACGCACAACTATGTGCTCTGACACTTTTTCATGGCTCAAGAAATAGGAGCTTTCGTCATTGGCCAGGTGTCTTGGGGACCTAAAGGGTTGCTCTAGCACTTAAGACCCATACCCGAAGCCCCCGTTCGTAACCGCAGTATGAAACTTTAAATGGCACCCTAAAGAGACCCGAGACGACACTGCACTGCCAACTGCCACCCTGCTCGTGTCCTCCTGGAGCCGGCTTTCGTTCTGCACCGCTTCGGTCCAAGCTGGAGTCCAAGGACCGTGTCGCAGGGCTAAAACACCATGGCAGTGAAGGACGGATTGGGCCCGCGGCCCGTATCCCAGACTGCCAAACGTCACTTTCTGAACCGAGTAGAAACTAGCTCCAAACCTTGACTTTCTGCGTTTCTGCACTGCCAACTGCCACCCTGCTCGTGTCCTCCTGGAGCCGGCCTTCGTTCTGCACCGCTTCGGTCCAAGCTGGAGTCCAAGGACCGTGTCGCAGGGCTAAAACACCATGGCAGTGAAGGACGGATTGGGCCCGGCCCGTATCCCAGACTGCCAAACGTCACTTTCTGAACCGACTAGAAACTAGCTCCAAACCTTGACTTTTCCTGCGTTTCTGCACTGCCAACTGCCACCCTGCTCGTGTCCTCCTGGAGCCGGCTTTCGTTCTGCACCGCTTCGGTCCAAGCGGGAGTCCAAGGACCGTGTCGCAGGGCTAAAACACCATGGCAGTGAAGGACGGATTGGGCCCGTGGCCTGTATCCCAGACTGCCAAACGTCACTTTCTGAACCGACTAGAAACTAGCTCCAAACCTTGACTTTTCCTGCGTTTCTGCACTGCCAACTGCCACCCTGCTCGTGTCCTAATGGAGCAAACGTCACTTTCTGAACCGACTAGAAACTAGCTCCAAACCTTGACTTTTCCTGCGTTTCTGCACTGCCAACTGCCACCCTGCTCGCGTCCTCCTGGAGCCGGCTTTCGTTCTGCACCGCTTCGGTCCAAGCTGGAGTCCAAGGACCGTGTCGCAGGGCTAAAACACCATGGCGGTGAAGGACCCCAGACTGCCAAACGCGTCATTCTGAACCGATATAAACTAGCTCCAAACCTGGCTTTTCCTGCGTTTCTGCACTTCCAACTGCCACCTGCTCGTGTCCTCTGGAGCCGGCTTTCGTTCTGCAATCGCGTCGGTCCCAGCTGGAGTCCAAGGACCCGTGTCGCAGGGGCTAAAACAACCATGGCAGGGAAAGGACGATTGGCCCAGCCCGCGCCCTACCCAGCCTGCCAAACGTCACTTTCTGAACCGACTAGAAACTAGCTCCAAACCTTGACTTTTTTCCCCGCGTTTCTACATTGCAACCTGCTCCACCCCTGGCTCGTGTCGCTCCTGGATGGCCGTCTTTCGTTCTGTCTGGCGCCCGTGTCCCAGACTGCCAAACGTCACTTTCTGAACCGACTAGAAACTAGCTCCAAACCTTGACTTTTCCTGCGTTTCTGCACTGCCAACTGCCACCCTGCTCGTGTCCTCCTGGAGCCGGCTTTCGTTCTGCACCGCTTCGGTCCAAGCTGGAGTCCAAGGACCGTGTCGCAGGGCTAAACCACCATGGCAGTGAAGGACGGATTGGGCCCGCGGCCCGTATCCCAGACTGCCAAACGTCACTTTCTGAACCGACTAGAAACTAGCTCCAAACCTTGACTTCCTGCGTTTCTGCACTGCCAACTGCCACCCTGCTCGTGTCCTCCTGGAGCCGGCCTTCGTTCTGCACCGCTTCGGTCCAAGCTGGAGTCCAAGGACCGTGTCGCAGGGCTAAAACACCATGGCAGAGAAGGACGGATTGGGCCCGCGGCCCGTATCCCAGACTGCCAAACGTCACTTTCTGAACCGACTAGAAACTAGCTCCAAACCTTGACTTTTCCTGCGTTTCTGCATTCCCAACTGCCACCCTGCTCGTGTCTCCTGGAGCCGGCTTTCGTTCTGCACCGCTTCGGTCCAAGCTGGAGTCCAAGGACCGTGTCGCAGGGCTAAAACACCATGGCAGTGAAGGACGGATTGGGCCCGCGGCCCGTATCCCAGACTGCCAAACGTCACTTTCTGAACCGACTAGAACTAGCTCCAAACCTTGACTTTTCCTGCGTTTCTGCACTGCCAACTGCCACCCTGCTCGTGTCCTCCTGGAGCCGGCTTTCGTTCTGCACCGCTTCGGTCCAAGCTGGAGTCCGTGTCGCAGGGCTAAAACACCATGGCAGTGAAGGACGGATTGGGCCCGCGGCCCGTATCCTAGACTGCCAAACGTCACTTTCTGAACCGACTAGAAACTAGCTCCAAACCTTGACTTTTCCTACGTTTCTGCACTGCCAACTGCCACCCTTCTCGTGTCCTCCTGGAGCCGGCTTTCGTTCTGCGGCTCCAAACCTTGACTTTACCTGCGTTTCTGCACTGCCAACTGCCACCCTGCTCGTGTCCTCCTGGCGCCGGCTTTCGTTCTGCACCGCTTTGGTCCAAGCTGGAGTCCAAGGACCGTGTCGCAGGGCTAAAACACCATGGCAGTGAAGGACGGATTGGGCCCGCGGCCCGTATCCCATACTGCCAAACGTCACTTTCTGAACCGACTAGAAACTAGCTCCAAACCTTGACTTTTCCTGCGTTTCTGCACTGCCAACTGCCACCCTGCTCGTGTCCTCCTGGGGCCGGCTTTCGTTCTGCACCGCTTCGGTCTAAGCTGAAGTCCAAGGACCGTGTCGCAGGGCTAAAACACCATGGCAGTGAAGGACGGATTGGGCCCGCGGCCCGTATCCCAGACTGCCAAACGTCACTTTCTGAACCGACTAGAAGCTAGCTCCAAACCTTGACTTTTCCTGCGTTTCTGCACTGCCAACTGCCACCCTGCTCGTGTCCTCCTGGAGCCGGCCTTCGTTCTGCACCGCTTCGTCCAAGCTGGAGTCCAAGGACCGTGTCGCAGGGCTAAAACACCATGGCAGAGAAGCACGGATTGGGCCCGCGGCCCGTATCCCAGACTGCCAAACGTCACTTTCTGAACCGACTAGAAACTAGCTCCAAACCTTGACTTTTCCTGCGTTTCTGCACTGCCACCTGCCACCCTGCTCGTGTCCTCCTGGAGCCGGCTTTCGTTCTGCACCGCTTCGGTCCAAGCTGGAGTCCAAGGACCGTGTCGCAGGGCTAAAAACACCATGGCAGTGAAGGACGGATTGGGCCCGCGGCCCGTATCCCAGACTGCCAAACGTCACTTTCTGAACCGACTAGAAACTAGCTCCAAACCTTGACTTTTCCTGCGTTTCTGCACTGCCAACTGCCACCCTGCTCGTGTCCTCCTTGAGCCGGCTTTCGTTCTGCACCGCTTCGGTCCAAGCTGGAGTCCAAGGACCGTGTCGCAGGGCTAAAACACCATGGCAGTGAAGGACGGATTGGGCCCGCGGCCCGTATCCTAGACTGCCAAACGTCACTTTCCGAACCGACTAGAAACTAGCTCCAAACCTTGACTTTTCCTGCGTTTCTGCACTGCCAACTGCCACCCTGCTCGTGTCCTCCTGGAGCCGGCTTTTGTTCTGCGGCTCCAGAGTCCCAACCTTGACTTTTCCTGCGTTTCTGCACTGCCAACTGCCACCCTGCTCGTGTCCTCCTGGAGCCGGCTTTCGTTCTACACCGCTTCGGTCCAAGCTGGAGTCCAAGGACCGTGTCGCAGGGCTAAAACACCATGGCAGTGAAGGACGGATTGGGCCTGCGGCCCGTATCCCAGACTGCCAAACGTCACTTTCTGAACCGACTAGAAACTAGCTCCAAACCTTGACTTTTCCTGCGTTTCTGCACTGCCAACTGCCACCCTGCTCGTGTCCTCCTGGAGCCGGCTTTCGTTCTGCACCGCTTCGTTCCAAGCTGGAGTCCAAGGACCGTGTCGCAGGGCTAAAACACCATGGCAGTGAAGGACGGATTGGGCCTGCGGCCCGTATCCCAGACTGCCAAACGTCACTTTCTGAACCGACTAGAAACTAGCTCCAAACCTTGACTTTTCCTGCGTTTCTGCACTGCCAACTGCCACCCTGCTCGTGTCCTCCTGGAGCCGGCCTTTGTTCTGCACCGCTTCGTCCAAGCTGGAGTCCAAGGACCGTGTCGCAGGGCTAAAACACCATGGCAGAGAAGCACGGATTGGGCCCGCGGCCCGTATCCCAGACTGCCAAACGTCACTTTCTGAACCGACTAGAAACTAGCTCCAAACCTTGACTTTTCCTGCGTTTCTGCACTGCCAACTGCCACCCTGCTCGTGTCCTCCTGGCGCCGGCTTTCGTTCTGCACCGCTTTGGTCCAAGCTGGAGTCCAAGGACCGTGTCGCAGGGCTAAAACACCATGGCAGTGAAGGACGGATTGGGCCCGCGGCCCGTATTCCAGACTGCCAAACGTCACTTTCTGAACCGACTAGAAACTAGCTCCAAACCTTGGCTTTTCCTGCGTTTCTGCACTGCCAACTGCCACCCTGCTCGTGTCCTCCTGGAGCCGGCCTTCGTTCTGCACCGCTTCGGTCCAAGCTGGAGTCCAAGGACCGTGTCGCAGGGCTAAAACACCATGGCAGTGAAGGACGGATTGGGCCCGCCGGATTGGGCCCGCGGCCCGTATCCCAGACTGCCAAACGTCACTTTCTGAACCGACTAGAAACTAGCTCCAAACCTTGACTTTTCCTGCGTTTCTGCATTGCCAACTGCCACCCTGCTCGTGTCCTCCTGGAGCCGGCTTTCGTTCTGCCCCGCTTCGGTCCAAGCTGGAGTCCAAGGACCGTGTCGCAGGGCTAAAACACCATGGCAGTGAAGGACGGATTGGGCCCGCGGCCCGTATCCCAGACTGCCAAACGTCACTTTCTGAACCGACTAGAAACTAGCTCCAAACCTTGACTTTTCTCGCGTTTCTACATTGCCAACTGCCACCCTGCTCGTGTCCTTCTGGAGCCGGCTTTCGTTCTGCACAAACTCTTCGCCCCTTCTGGCATCTTGTTGCTAGTAAGGCCTCCTCTGACGCGCTCCCCCTGCTGACGGCAGGGGTCGGCGGATAACTATAACCATAGCCATGGTATACGACTGTCCCCTTGAACACGGCCATGAAAAGAAGCGTCCCAGGCCGTGAGGGAGGCGCACGAGGCGCTGGCGCTGGCGCGCGCGGCCGGGGACTCCAAGGCGGAGGTGCTCGGGCGCTGCGCGCGGCGGGTGGGAAATGGGATCATAGGGGATTATTATAGCATCAAATATGGTGGGTTTTAATGGATTTTCATGGATTTTAATGGATTTTAATGGATTTTCATGGATTTAATGGATTTAAATGGGTTTTAATGTTCAAGTGAATTATATATATATATATATATACCCTCTGGTATAATTTAACATAACTATGGAAAATCACAATTTTTCATGGGAAAATTCACTATAAATGGGCCATTTTCCATAGCTATGTTAGCTTGCCAGAGGGTATAGCATCAAATATGGTGGATTTTAATGGATTTAAAAAATCAATGGATTGGTTTAAGGGAAAATCTTAACCGGAAACCATCGTTTTTACCATTTAAGAAAGGGGGGGTTAGAAAGGGGGGGTTTCCGTAAATTTTCCCGTAAACCAATCCAATGATATATAAATGGTTGATTAAACAATGGTTATACAATGGGAGTTATAATATGATAAGACGTGATTACAAAATTGTTGATAAAAAGGGTTCTTGATATGGTTTCTTATCATATTATGTATACCAAATCTCTGATAAATGGTTCTCAACTCAGTTCTGTATGGGTTGAATGTGGTGATATAGGAAAATATATGGGCAACATGCTCGATGCATGGTTCTTAACCGTATCATAGGGGGTTGCACTAGCTGATTTATTGGGGATGATGACAACAGAAGCAACAAGGATAACCGACCAACCACTATGATGAGACATATGAGATGGGAGAGGGCCATTTTTCCTGGTTCAAATGGTTCTTAACCCAAATCTATATGAGATATTCCTGGTATTTCCTGGTTCTATAGGACATATTTGGTTAAATATTACATATTTGGTTCAGTTCTATATGATCATTACTAACTCGGTGATGAAGAATGTGAATAGGCGCACATGATGTGCCATCAGGTCATGAAGATCGGCCGAAGTCACAATACATGATGGTTTACACACGGGAAAGCACCAATTACAGTAATTCATGGTATTTTTTTTGCCAATTAATATATTGTTTTTTTATTTATTTTTTTTTAAATGTTGTTTTTTTTAATGAATAATAGCAGTATATCGAGTAGTGATGATTTGCCGATTTGCCGAGATCAGATCCAAAATCAAGCCGATGGAGATATCCATCTGGAGTTGTGGCGGCGCCAGGTTGAAATGCTGAACTTGGTGGCTCAAGCCACTCTGAACTCCATCATCAAGCGTTCTCAGGACCCAAAAATGTGTAACATGGCTGGAAAATGCTCCATCAGTGGAGGTTTTCATTGGAAAATCATATATATATATATATATTAGTATATATATATATTATATCATATGTGTATATATATATATACAATCTATACAAAATCTGGGATTTTGGATTGCCATGCTTGATTACCAGAGGGCAAACCCAATAAATCATCCACAATAGAGGTTTATGAAATTGGGTATACCCCTGTTTAGGTTCACCACATTAATGATGATACTCGAATGACGGATATCTTGCGGATGGTTGTTGATTATTTTCTGGTTAGTGGTTTCAAACATGGCTTTTATTTTCCATTTCATATATGGGATGTCATCCTTCCCATTGACAAACTCCATCATTTTTCAAGATGGTTAAAACCACCAACCAGCTATAAATATCAATATTTCCCCACATTTTCCTATGATTCCCCATTATTTCTATAGGGGATTTTCCATAAGAACCTGGTTTTGGAGATGTTTGGATGGTTGTGAAGCCAATATTGCCTGATTCATTGGAGATTTTATGATCTGTGGATATGAGGCCCTGGGATGGCATGGGGATGTGGACCCTGTGGCTTCGGCACCCAGATTTTCTTGGGATTTACCACCAGCTTATGGCAATTTGAGTGGCGGACATCAAGACAAACCATGGGATAGATCATGGGATCTAGGAATATATATACCCTCTGGTAAACGTTTACATAACTATGGAAAATCACCATTTTTAATTGGAAAATCCACTATAACTGGCTATTTTCAATAGCTATGTTAAATTACCAGAGGGTATATATATATAATTCACTTGAACAGATCTGGAGGACTTAGGCTTGAGCTGGAGTCATAGGAATAGGGGAAAGTGTTGTACATCTATTCTGAGTAATTATGTGATCACAGGATTCAGGTGTTAAACAACATCACAAACCACCGATGAAATCCTGTTCGCAGGAGATGTGCGATGAAGATGCCATCAACCACATCTCCTTGCATGAGGATGTGTTTGGGGCGGTGATGGAGACTCCTTTTTGCGTGTGGTTCTGGGTCAAACATCATTGTAACTAGCATGTCAATTCTGGCTGAATCAGATCATATTTGGGATGACGACTCAAGAAGACTTGTCTTGGAGAAGTGAAGGATCACCCTCCTGGACACATCGACGCGGACACCAATGTCACCAATCTTCCAACATCGAAAAACCCACCATTTCGAATGGCTGAGGTTGCTAGTGAAGTCCGAATCACCCACATTCAAAATGGTCAAATCCTTCACGTTCATCCGTTTTCCATCGTTTTCCATCGGTTTTCCCTGGTATTTCATGTCCCATTCTGGGTCCCAAAAAAAGGTCCCCAAAAAGGTCCATGACGTAGGACCAGGCGGTCCGCCCAGCGCGCGAAGCCGCCGCGCTGGCGCGGAAGATGGGAGACAAACAGACACCTGGCGGTGGGGATGTCATATGTCTGGTGTTTTTATGGGGATTTAGTGGGCAAATATATGGAAAACATTGGACCATATCTAGTGAAAAATGGGATTTAATGGACATTTATGGAGATATAACTATAAGCAACCATTTTCCAATAATTGTCCTTGGAAATATGATTTTATGGTGATTTTATAGGGGTTTAATGAGGATTTTACGGGAATTTATGGGGGTATAGTATGACTTAATGGGAACATATATTAGGAAACAATTATTAGGAAGAAATTGAACATGTGTGGAAAATAACAGACATGTCTATGGACAAGTATTTACCCAAGATTCGAGATGTGTTTGGCAGCTTGGGAAGATGATTTAATGAGGTTTTCCAGGGGATTTCGTGGAAATGTATGGGGATATCACCAACAATTTTCCAATGGTTTTCCAATGGTTCATATTGAATGGGATGAATTGCCAGCTGGACGATATCACCAATGAAGCTCTGGTTTCTGACCAACTGTGGATGAACGAGTTTCAACAGAGACATTGGAAAGCTGTGGAGGTAACATCGGAATGATCTGCCATGACAATCGGGCAAAGTACTATGTAGTCTGAGCAATCAAAGTATCCCAGTTACTGCAGTTGATAGGCAATTCATGATAATTACCATCTGGTTATTTAACATAGCCATGGAAAGATCCACCATTTTTAACTTCGGTAAACCATCTATTTCTATGGGCCATCTATACCATGGCTATGTTAGTCATAACCAGAGGGTAACTTATAGACCCATCAAAAAGTCACATCGTCTCTGGGGTTTCCGGCTTTGCCATGTTTGGCCCGGTGGCTACGGAACGACCATTCACTGGGCTCATCAAACAGCCAAGGATGACAGGCATAGCCACGTGCGTCGGGGGACAAGCCGTGCGTAAATTTTGGGGGGTTTGGAGGTGGCTTGGTAGCCGGTAAACTAAGAGTTTGCTAGGGAAAATCACCATCTATACATAATTATATATATAGCTAGGTCAATCTTACATACATACTTTAATCCTTTAGTCTTTTGGTATTAATGGGAATATCTACTAACCAGCAAAAAAAATAATTTTTTGCAGGGTATCTAAGATTGGCAATGATAGGTAGATCAACTATCAATTACAAGAGGGTATCTGAAGCCAGCCATTGCTTTTTTTGTTTTTAGGACATTACCAGAGGGTATATTTCAGCTGCCCAACTGGGGGAATTTTCAGATGGATTGGTTCAGGAATCAACCACAGACTCACCCGTTGTCCCAGAAAATGCCCAGTAACCCATACACATTCAGAATCAACCAGCTAAATTTCATAATTGAACATGTCTATTTCATCAATTTCTATAATTTCTATCACAATTTTGACGGTCAATTCTACAGTCTCAAAAAAAAATATATCGATAATCATTACAGTAATAATGGATGATGATCCAATTAAATCTCACTACTATAGTTATCATGATTACTATCCAGCTATCCAGAAAGGGACTATTAATGAAAACATGTCCCATTCAGATAGATTTCTATAAAATTATAGTAGTGGGACTATTAATAGGACTCTTATTCATTATTACCTGGTTGGTGGTTTGGAACATGAAATTTATTTTTCCATTCAGTTGGGAATGTCATCATCCCAACTGACTTTCATATTTTTCAGAGGGGTAGGTATACCAGTATACCACCAACTAGACTATAATCAATAATACCATAATGGTTGGAAAAATAATATCAATAATAGTTGGAACACATTTGATAACTGGACTACCCTCTGGTAATTTAACATATAGCTATGGAAAATCACCATTTTTAATGGGAAAATCCACTATAAATGGCCATGTTCAATAGCTTTTTGTATGTTTACCAGAGGGTATAGCATCAAATATGGTGGATTTTCATGGATTTCAAAAATCAAGATTCATTACTATTCATGGACTATTATTCATTATTCCTATCCATTTCTATAAGAATTTTCCATTTCCGCGGGACTTCCACGGCTTTTGTGGCCACCAGGTATTCGGTGGCGCAGTGCCATGCGGTTGCTGGCCGCACTGCTGCGGCCGTGCAGGCCAATAATGGCATCAGCAGTCAACAAATCCATGAGATGCAAACAACCAGTTGTATTCACAACATTCTTCACAGGAATTTCACATGTGTTTGACATATTTTGACATATTTTGACATATTTTGACATATTTTGACATATTTTCACATGTTTTGACATATTTTGACTTGTCTTCACATGTTTTGACATGTTTTAACATATTTTGACATGTTTTGACATGTTTTCACATGTTTTGACATATTTTGACTTGTCTTCACATGTTTTGACATGTTTTAACATATTTTGACATGTTTTGACATGTTTTGACATGTTTTGACATATTTTGTCATGTTTTGACATATTTTGACATATTTTGATATGTTTTGACATGTTTTGACATATGTTGACATATTTTGACGTATTTTTACATATTTTGACATGTTTTGACATATTTTGATATGTTTTGACATGTTTTGACATATGTTGACATATTTTGACATGTTTTAACATATTTTGACATGTTTTGACATATTTTGACATATTTTGACTTATTTTGACATATTTTGACATGTTTTGACATATTTTGACATGTTTTGACATGTTTTGACATATTTTGACATATTTTGACATATTTGGATATGTTTTGACATATTTTGACATGTCTTGACATATTTTGACATATTTTGACATATTTTGACATGTTTTGACATATTTTGACATGTTTTGACATGTTTTGACATGTTTTGACATGTTTGAACCAGGAAACATACCCAAAAAAAAATCTTTGAAGCTGAAGCAGAACGCTTTCTGCCTTGGAGAGGCCGCGACAGAGGCTCGAAACCTCTTCAGTCAGACCTGGGATAGGCGCCAAGGGGATGGTACAGACTCCATTTGTCGATTTTTTCTTGGTATAAACTTCATTTTTTATTTTCCATAATATATGGGATAATCCTGGTTAATCATGGTTAATAATGGTTGATAATGGTTGATAATGGGAGAATATAACTGGTTGGTGGTTTGGAACATGAATGGATTATGACTTTCCATTCAGTTGGGAATTTCATAATCCTAACTGACGAACTCCATCATTTTTTAGAGGGGTAGGGCTCAACCACCAACCAGATATTTCATGTAACCAATCATCCACATGGAACAGTTTAGAAAAAAAACCATGTTATACATGTTTATTTTTCATTTTTTGATGATTAAACATGTATAAATCATCCCAAATGTATCCAAAGTCGAAGGTAAACCTCACTGGCTTCACTTTGCAGGTTTCGATTTTTTTTCCCGTCGCTGGTGGTCCAATGTTTTTTTTTTCCGATCGGGCTGGCGGGTGGCGCGTCTTCCCAGGCAAGGCGAAGCGATGGCCATTTTGATGTTGGGAGATGCTGGGCGGTGAGCAGTCACGGAGAATTGGATTAGGCCAAGGTGGGCATGTCGAAATTTTTATGGGGGATCTCGAAAATCCAGATTTCGCCATTATGACAGATATTAATGTGCTATATTTTTGTTGGATGAATTGTATAAAATTGTTGCAAGAAAAAAAAAATGGATGGTTGCTGAGTGTTTCTTGGGAGACCCTGACTGGCTTAGGAAAGCCTTGTCCTGGACGGCGATGTGGAAAAGGGGAAACAAACGGCCAAGGAGCTCTGAAAACCGCCACAAACTTGAGCTTCATTTTGACCCAAACCAAACCCAAAGTCAGTTTCAGAAGGCGAAATTGAATGTATAGGCTTCATATTATCGTAGAACCATGTCAAGAAATCGGGACGACTTGGTAGTTTGACAGTTTGCGAATTAGGATCATGGAACAAATGTCAAGGTCTGTTGCTCGGTCAATATGTTTTCGATGGATTAATCAAAGCCACACATCACATGTAAAACCACACATTGTGAGAATGTCAAAGATGGATATACATGGATCTGGGTAAATTATAACGACCTCACTGCGACCTCACTGGGAATCATGGTAAATAAGAGGAATCATCCCCAAATGGCCTTAATTCAGGTTAGTGAAATATTATTTCATTTACCCAGATGGATGATAATGATCACACTAAAATAAAACACTTTAAGACCAGGGTGCGTATTTTTGGACCTCTTTGTTTTTGCTGCGAAATGTCGCGGTCGTGCAGGAGGCACAGGATCTGTTCGCCTCCATTGATGACCATGAAGGCATTGATAAGGCCGAGCCGTGTCGGGGCATGGGGGGGTTCATGACTGGTAGTCAATGGGTGTATAACAAGCAGTAAATGTGGATATGATATATGTTATATATATGTTATATATGTCTATCTATCAATATAATGGGATTACTGGTTGGTGGTTTCAAATATGCGTGTTTTTTTATCCCAGTTCAGCCAAGAGGCAGTGTCCTGGTCATGCCCCTTGGTGCTGCGGGACCATGGGTCGTCATGCAGCATGTCCATGCAAAACGCTGCTTAGCGTACCCAACGGAAAAGGCAGCACGCCAAACCAGCACTGAACTGTTTGCTATGGCTAGCAAAATATTTAAATCCCCTGAATGTTGAAATCATATTGGTGAAATGAACAGGTCCATTCAGCACTCGACCAACATTCATGTTTCTGCTGGGGATATCAGCAGATTGTCAATGCAGTGCGCCATAAAGCTCCAATGTCATTATGACCCTCCATATCTGCGGAGATTTTCACCACCAAACCCGCCAAACCCAAATCAAATTAGTGGTTGCTCCAGATGCTTGAAACCACCCGTTTTTCTGGTAAGTGCTTGGGAACAGTTGGTGTTTAACCATGTTTAACCCACTTGTTGGATGAGCCTAGCGCCCAGCAGAGGCTGAAAAGACGCTCCAGCAGATCCAGGAGATTCTGGGAGCGCCAGCAGTCCTGACATGTCGTTACTGGGGGGCTGTTGACTTCAGGGGAATCATCTCAAGAATGATTTCAGGTGAATCATGATATTTTTCAGGGGAATCGATAAAATAGGAACATCCATGAAAATCCCTCCCCAAAACACATATTTATGATATGTATGATATGTATGTTTTTGGCATCAAAGTGCCTTTTTTCGTTGGGGCATTCCCCAGATTTCCTGCCGGATTTCCTGCGGCCCAGTTCCCATCACCGATCACCGGATGGGATGATCATCCGTGAGATTCCTTGGCAGGTGACGCCTGCTGCCCCAAGACAGGCGCCTACGAAGGAGGCGAAATTGGGGGAAGGTACCGGGTAGCATTTTCCTGGGTCAATTTCATCACGACCTCACTGTCCTCCCTCACTGGAATTATGGTTAGGATTCGGGAATCATCCCCTTCTATGGCCGAACTATTCAGGTTAGTGAAATATTATTTCATTTACCCAGATGGATGATAATGATCACATTAAAATAATGATCACATTATTATAATTAGATTCTATGACAATATCAATGGGAATATGGGAATATGATCATGGCAATATTATAATTTACCAAGATTTTTCGGAACCTGACTCTCCCAACTCATCAAAAATGACCAACTTACAGGTATCCCTCATGGTCGACCGCATCCCCGGAGATCATTGGTGCCATCATCATGGTGCCATCTTTTTTGTGCCATCACATGTGGGATGGAACCCGAAAATGAGATACACTATCTGACAGCAACTGTCTTGAAGTTCCTGAATTCTGATTGTAGATGGACATAATTAATATACATCGGTGTAAATCTCCATAAATTCATTTCTGGACAAACCCACATTAACATTGTTGGTTATATATACCATTATATCCCCACTTTACCTCCAATTATTGTGAGTTTAATTTTGGTCTCACATATACCATTATATCCCCACTTTACCTCCAATTGTTGTGAGTTTAATTTTGGTGTCACATATACCATTATATCCCCACTTTACCTCCAATTGTTGTGAGTTTAATTTTGGTCTCACATATACCATTATATCCCCACATGATATCATATTGTATATCTCCAACAAACAAGTGGATAATTCTCACAAAAATATCCCATTATACCCTCCAATCATGGTTGGTTTATGTTGTTTTTATACCTTTTTCAATGATGGTTATGTTTCACTGGTCAAATTACCCAGTTCCCCAGGACATTCTCCCACAAAAACGATAGGCCGAGAGCGTGGCAATGGTGCAGAAGCCGGCCCTGAGCCGTGCCAAGGTGGGCCAGTGAGTTGTTCAGATTTATCTGGGACAATACCATCGCAAATGAGCCACCGTGTACCCTCTGGTAAACTAACATAACTATGGAAAGATCCACCATTTTCAATGGGTAAATCCACTATTTCAATGGCCATTTGCAATAGCTATGTTAAATTACCAGAGGGTAGTTTGAGTGTGTGAAATTCAGTGGATTGAAACAACTTCTTGCCACCGACCCGAAAAAAAACGTCCGGAGAGAAAGCAGTCGCTCAATGAAAAAATGGTAGCTGAAATGCCCCAGGTTGTCTATGTCTAAAAGTCAAGCTTTGAGTACGTCAAGCCCCTTTTATCTCCGATGATTTCCATCGATGGCTGTCTGCGAGGCGGTGGAGATGGTGCTGAACGTGGCCAAGGAGGCCATTGGTGAGGATGAGAATGTCACCTTGGACGTGCCTTGACAGAGATTGAAAATGGCTATATTTATAGCATGTCAGCATGGTTGATATGAATCCCCAATGAATCTTCGATGTTTATTGCTAATCCTTTTGGGGATATATATACTGTATATATATAATACGTACATATATATATATACTGTATATATAATATATATTGGGTATATATATATACATATGTTATGGGAATTGATGTCTATATTGATATAATGGTTAATGGTTTACTAAAAGTAACTTGGGGATTAAATAGGCAGATCGATCTTAATGGGGATAATGGGAGATTATTAGGTTGTATTTATATATATATATAACTATCTTGGGGATGTGCCTTGGGAGCCAGAACCATCCAACTAGGATAGGAATGCATAGGATGAATAGGGGATCTCCCTATTCATGGGGAATTTAATATCATGGTTCATGGTCATTAATATATGATATATATATATATGCATATCTAGACAAATTTGATGACGACCTCAAGTTGCGACCGAACCCTGGAATGATGGTTAGGATTCGGGGTAACTATCCCAAAATATCCTTATTTCAGATTAGTGAATTACCATGTTTTACCCAATTATATAAAATATAAAACTAACTTGGATATATATATATAAATTAAAATTAGATTAACTACATCTGGTTAATTGGGGAGCCAGAGCCAACTACACCTCGTTGATGATAAATTTGGGGATAGTACTAACCAATATATTGGGGATGATGCAATGACAATCCATTATAAACCTGGTTTAGGGGGATTCGTGGTGATATTTCATCGGATCTGATATGAATATATATATATATATATGTATATCTATCTAATCTTAATCTAAATCTAAATCTAATTCTAAATCTAAATCTAAATCTACTCTAAATCTAAATCTAATCTAATCTAAATCTAAATCTAAATCTAATCTAAATCTAAATCTAAATCTAATCTAAATCTAATCTAATCTAAATCTAAATCTAATCTAATCTAAATCCAAATCTAAATCTAATCTAATCTATCTATCTATATTGGAATTATTCACTTTGATGGTTGGGGATACCCTCCGGCAATCAAACATGGCTTGCTCAAATTTCCTCCATTTAGTTCGACGATTTTCCCAGCTGTAAAAAACCATACTTTGGGGATTTAAGATTGCCGTGTTTGATTACCAGAGGGTATACCTGATTCATTGGAGAGATACCTGGTTTATTAGGGGTAATGACGAAGATTGTGTATAAATGATAATAATAATAACAATACAAAAAATAATAACAACAACAATAATAATAATAATGACAATATTAATACTAGTAGTAATGATAACAATAATAGTAATCGTGATAATAATAACAATCATAGTGAATAATAGTAACAATAATAATGATAATAACAATACTTATTAATAATAATACTTATATACATATATATATATATATATGCATATGCAATGGGATACAGCAAGGAGCTACGTTTGTACCCATAACCATGGTGACTTTAGCCGATTTGTAAAAACGTTTTATGCACTTTACACAATTTTTATGGGTACTTGGAGGGTCTAGGTACCTGGTTCATTAGGGAAAATGATGGAGACTTTATATATATGTATTACATTATGTAATTGGATATCTCAAAGCAATACGACTTGATGGATATTTTCATGGGATAGGAACTGGGTCAACCTGGTCCTCTGGCGTCGTCCACCATGGCAAGGACCCCCTAATGGACATCGGCCTTGATAGCATCCTGGCGCTTAGCTGGGTTCGAATCAAACCTGCTGGGATAGAATGGGAACATAATGGCATAATAGATGAATAGGGATATTTGAAGCAAGATTCTATGGCTGGTGCCTCTATTTGGGTGTATACCTGATTTATTGGGGATGTTTTATGAGGATATGATGGGGACATAATGACATAATCGAATGATATGGAATGTGGCGGTTAAGAAGATACCAGATGAGACCCATAGACAGTTTGTTATGGGACAATATTTTTTTCCTGGACTACCATCTCGTAATTTTACATAGCTATGGACCTTTGGCCCATTTAAAGATCATTCACCTCTCGAACTGGTGAATTGACATAGCTATGTCCAACTACCAGAGGGTACACGGCGCCATGCCTTTTTCGGAAAGAGATGGCTAGTACCACTTTGTGGCCTGGGGTGGATGTTTCACTGCCAGCAGCAAAAAAAAACATACCCTCTGGTAATTTAACGTAGCTATTGAAAATGGCCATTAATAGTTGATTTTCCCATTAAAAATGGTGATTTTTCCATAGCTGTGTTAGTTCACCAGAGGGTAGTCCTTCCATATTTTTTGGAGTACATGTTGTACCGTGATGCTATGCGTTTTTTGCTACGTATCATCGCACTTCATGGATCCCACCCTGATGGCCATGAATAGCACGTAGCAAGTGATCCAAGTGCAGAGTTTCTGGAGCGTCTCCAATGATGGTTTCCCGGAAGTGCATACCAATAGTACTCCCATGGATACAAGATTTCTCACTATGCATGGTTGGTTAAGCCCTTAGAAGAAACGCATACCCGGGTTTTCCATGAGGCCGAAATTTTCCGTGCTCACGTGGGGTTGATGGGTGATGATGATGATGATGATGATGATGATGACGATGATGATGCTGCTGCTGCTGATAATGATGATGATGATGATTATAATGATGATGATGATGATGATGATGGTGATGATGATGATGATGATGATGGTACTGATGATGGTACTGGTCCTGAAAATGCTATACAAATGCTATACAATGGTAATGATGGTAATGAGAATGATCACAATGACAATGATGAGAACAATACGATCACAATGACGAGGAGAAGGTGGAGGATAGTCGGATAGTCGATGCTACTGAGGTTTGGCCGCAGTCTCCTTCGCCAACACCTTGTCGCGTGAGTCCGGTATCAAACTGTCCCTTGATTTGAACAACAGCCGCTGCGGGAGGTGAAATCCTGTGCCTGAAGCCATGGCTGAAGCATGACTTTTTACTTCGGTTCCGTGTTCAGTGATGAGAAGATTTAAGATATTCTAAAAGATATTCTAAAAGATATTCCAAGATACTTAAAACATCATGAAACCTGTATGAAAATCGGGATGTCCTTCTGGCAATGAATTTCCTTCCGGGCCTCTCTTTATATGTCGGAAAGGAAGTTTCGCAGAGTCTCGCAGACTTCAACGGATTCATCGGTGGAGATGGCTGGCACTGAGGCCTCAGTCCACGCTGGTCTTTGATTTTCCCAACTTGAACCTCATCGCCGATTTCTTGGTTGAGCAAACTAGTTAAGGCCACGATGTTTGGAAGCTGGGAAGCTGAATCTGCGGGATACATCGATGTATGCCATAGAGCAAAATAGAAAAAAACACTGTAATATATGGCATATATATATATACACGTATATATTATATATATATGATGCGGCTTGAGCGCCAACATGAAGCCGCCAAAGTGGGATGAAACTGAAGCCCAAAATTTAAACCGCAGTGCAAGGAACTCTTTCATCTAGGATCTGGGCAACGTAGGTACTGCCAAGGTCTACCTACATAATGACATAGTTATATATGATATATATGCATGAACGATATTCAATACATATGATATGTGTGTAAACAGAACAAAGACATACCATTGCGCGTGTATATGCGTGTATTATATGTTATGTACTGTATGTGTCCTAGTTTCAGCATTCTGATACTGTGATATGATGGATATAATACATATTGACATCACCATTGGATAAATTGATAATATATCAGCATGACATAATGACATACCGCTTCCAGTATGGAGGAGAAATTGTGTTGTTTGGTACCTCTTTTGTCCTTCACTGTCATGCTGTTTTGCTGTCCGCCAGCCACGTTTGTTTTTCTTTGCACCGTGGCAGTAGTTAGAAGCAGCAGCAGAAACACATGAATAATGCTTCTTTTTTTGTTTGTTTATGTTTGTTTTATATGTGTAATGTATATAATGACATGTTTTTTTTTTGTATTGGGGCATCTAGCAAACCTGCGAGGTAAAATGCGACAACTGTAGTAGATTATGTTTTCTGAAATATATTGTCCTATACCCACTACAGGCTGTACAATTACGTGCAGTAAAAAATAGACACAATAGACGTGTTCATACACAACATGCACTCTGAAATGAGTATTTTTTGTTCTTTGTGCACTGCATACTGAAGCCATGTGCATATTTATCTGAAGCCATACACAAGACATGCTGAGCTGAGGGTCTTGTGAGTTCCAGGTATCTGACAGTACCTGACAGTATCTGTAGTTCCGGATTTAGATACGAGCCACTGATACGCATGCTTGATACGTCTTCAACGGAGTGGCCGAGATAGGAAGTCTTATCCTTCACTGGGGCTATCCTTAACTGGGGCTGGATTGTGGGTGGATATCTCTGGATGGAAAATTCCCCGGAAACTTATGCTTGGAATTTTCATGAATTTTCACTAAAAATAGGCCATGACTTGGGAAACCTCGATTTCCGAGACACCCAAATCATGTATATGTATATATATATATATTATTTGCATTTATTTGCAGAACTCCATCATGAGATTCTCCCCATTCTATCCCCATTGTATCCGTATATCATCTTCTATCCCCATTACATCAAACTAAACATCTACCTGAATAGGGCCGCCAGTCACCAAAACCTTTCAGCATTGACCGTCAGAGGTGGAAAAATCTGCAGCTGAGCGCTGCTCTTCCCGGACCCGGCGAACTCCTCGCGACTTGCGGGGAAGATCCCCGTGGCTTCCGAGAAAATCTGCTGGATCAAGTCACATGGACCGGTGCAACAGACATGGACAAATTGGTGCCCCAAAAAAACGATGACGCACAGTTTTTCCGCACGTTTAACTTGCTGTTTTTTGTTTGGGTTGGAGGATATAACCATAGACATAACCATAGATGAGGATGATTATAACAGGATATAACATGATTATAACATTATTATCATAGGTTACATATAACCCATATAACCATAGATGTGATTATAACACCCAACTTGTAATTGGGAGCCTCACCCAAAAACTACATGAGGATGTGATCTTCTGAAAAACTCGTGAAAACTGGGATACGACCCCAGCCATGGGCCATGGTTTTCAGGCAAGGGTTTGATCCGTAACCATACAGATCCAATATGGTCATGGCTCAAAATTACAAAAAGAACAGAATTTGAGGTTGAATATTCAATCTGAATGATGCTTTGGGCCCATTTGAGCCGAGCCTCTCCCGTGCTACCATGCCGATTTTCTCGATATGGCTGTTTGAAGGGTATCCCAATATTTCCGGTTCATCATTTTCATCCCCATTTGAATTGCCATGTGCAGGGTACCCTCTGGTAATTTAACATAGCTATTGAAAATGGCCATTTATAGTAGATTTTCCCATTAAAAATGGCGATTTTCAATAGCAAACTGTTAAATTACCAGAGGGTAGACCCCATTCTCAGACACACCCCGTCAAGTTTCATATTGCTGAACATGAATGATGCATCCCCATGGCATCCCCTTTTTGTATCCCCATGACCCAATCATATTCCCAATCAACCATACCCATATTGGGGGTTTCTTAGAAGGACCCCCCAGTCATCCAAAATTAGTTATGGGGGATCCCAAAGTCACCATGGCTGTTTCAATACTAAGGCATGGTCTAAGAAATATTAGTTCGGAAAGCTCCAGATTGCTGTATTCCCCATAGGATCCCATTGAAAATCATCATATTTTCCATAATTTCACATAATTTT
This sequence comes from Cladocopium goreaui, assembly GCA_947184155.2. Classification (NCBI taxonomy): domain Eukaryota; class Dinophyceae; order Suessiales; family Symbiodiniaceae; genus Cladocopium; species Cladocopium goreaui. Next base: position 93,787 of record CAMXCT020000266.1, on the reverse strand, counting down.
CCACAATTTTCCACAGATTTCCATAATTTCCCACAATTTTCCATAATGTCCCATAATTTCCCGCTTTCCATAATTTTCCCATATATCTCTCCCTATTTTTGGTAAACCAATGGTTTTGGGCTTCACTTTCCGGAGCGCCTTTCTGTGGCCAGTTCTACTGGGCCCGTGGGGCAACTGTTGCTACCAAGCGTCTGGGGGCCGACTGTGGGACTGTGATCGTTTGAGGGTGATATTCGCTATGGCTAATGATGATTATTGGCTAAATATATGAGTATAGTCAATTATAGTATGATTATTTATATACCTATATATATATATATACGTACCGGTTACATACCTATATCAATATACCTATTATTGGCGAATGATGATTGGCTAATAGCATCAAATAAGGATTGATCTCTATTGGGAGTAGAATCATCATATAACTCTATTAATCATTAACCACTATTAATCACCATAGAATCACCATTAATGGAATTATATATACATATATTATCTGGTTGGTGCTTTGGAACATGAATGGATTATGACTGTCCATTCAGTTGGGAATAATAAATAATCCCAACTGACGAACTCCATCATTTTTCAGAGGGGTAGGTTGAAACCACCAACCAGTAGCTATGGGAGTACAATCATCATATAGCCAATTATGATTATTTATATACATATCTATATTTTTTGATAGCCAAGTATGATGTGGGAGTACAAGCAACAACATGATGGTTATATCTATCATCTTCATTCTGGGATCCACCACATTGCAATTTCCGGATCAACAAAAGATGAGTTTCACCCCGCTAAGCTAGGGCCGCTAGGGATCAAACGGAGAAGTTTTTGGGTAATGACCTCGTGAAATCAGAGAAAGGCAAAGTCTGCGGCTTCACAGGAGGATTTCAGGAATCACTAATCTGGTTGATGGTTTGGAACATGACTTTTATTTTCCATTTCATATATGGGATGTCATCCTTCCCATTGACTTTCATATTTTTCAAGATGGTTCAAACCACCAACCAGTAATAGACTATGTATTCGTTGACCTCGCTGGTAGACCGTGGTGATTCTTTTCATGGCATCTGAGATGCCTCAGGCTGTCAGGCCCATTGGTTGAACCGATATATCCAATTCTGCGGAGATAAAAACACTTTGCCTGTTTGGTGGGTGGAACATTTCCCAAGTGGCGGTCTGAAAACAACCATCGACCTCAAAATCCAATGGTTTATGATGGTTTATGATGGTTTACTCTCTGGTAATTTAACATAGCTATTGAAAATGGCCAGTTATAGTGGATTTTCCCATGAATAATGGTGGATCTTTCCATAGTTATGTTAAATTACCAGAGGGTATGATCAGCTTTCCCCTCATGGTTTTGTGGAACATTTCCCAAGTCTCTCAGAGGATGTCGCGGTTGGCTTTTCAAAGCTCCGAGGCCTCCGGGGGTCATCACGACCACTCTGCACGAGATTGCGGACATGCTGCGGATTTCTGCCACGCGACGGGATCGCAGGCGGACATCGGATGGCGACGATGGCGATGGAGCGGGGCTGGTTTATTGGAATATATGGTTAATAATGGATAACTGGGAGAATATATGGTTAATAATGGATAATATGGTTGATTTTCCATTTTATATATGGGATAATCCTGGTTAATCATGGTTAATAGTGGTTGATAATGGTTAATAATGGGAGAATATAACTGGTTGGTGGTTTGGAACCATGGAATTTGATGACTTTCCCCTCATATTGGGAACAAGAATCCCATTTGACGCACTCATATTTTTCAGAGGGGTGACTCAACCACCAACCAGGGATTTATAATGGGATATATAAATATATATAACCAACTTACAAATAAGCTTGGGGAGTGTCTGAAACTAGGGTATACCCCCGCATGTTGCAGAACAATAGGGAACATGTATGGGAACATGATGATTCACCTGCAGATCAAGGGGTACACAACATTTCAGACACACTCAAATTAGGGCTGTTGAAAAAAGTGGCAGAGCTGTTCCTTGCTTCACGAGCTAGGATCCAGTCCAAGCCCATTCAGGACATCCCAGTCAGTGAGTAGGTAATAATATGTAATAATTAAGTCATATATAATATATAACATGTTTTTCTTCAACGGTGTTGGTCCAGATTTTTTTTTCTGCGTGATGTTATGTATGTTATGTGATGTTCTGCTTCCTGCAGCCTCCATGTTGTCCGGATGAGCACAGCTGTCCTTCCGCCACCTGGGAGGAAGAACTTCGTCCTGAGCTCGCGGCAAAAGTTCCTCCCGCGGAGCCCCGAATCCTTGGAACGTAGGGGATTCCTGGCCCCACGAAGCCAAGCTGGGACGCAGGGGCGGACTGGACTGGTTGAGTTTTCTATGAAGACGCATGGGAGATCTGTAAGAGATGAGAACAAGATTCATACACACACAATATATATATATATATGTATATATATCATACTATATATATATATATGATATATATATATAATATACATTATATATATATTTGTGTCCATAAAAACGATGCTCAATCAAGATGCTTCAAGGACTATCGGAGTGAAGCCAGTGGCATGTTTTTCGATCTTGTCACCCTCCCCTGGTTTTGAATTCCGGACAGCCATTCTCCAAAATCTACACGACCCCCCAAAAATCACGACATCTCCAATTTATAGACATGATATAGTTGGGTTCTTTGCATTATATATCATTATATCAACTACAGTATATCTCCACTTAAAAGCAAGGTCCCCTTGAAATGGGAACAAACATTGGAATGAATGATATGGGGTAATATACATATGTACTGCAGTAGCTTATACTTGGTTTTAAACTTCCTGTAAATATGTATACGGTATACAACTCATATGGTGGTTGATATAATCAAAATGCAATCCGATGTATTGTCCTCCGGTAATCAAACATGGCAATGGAAAAACTGTCATTTCTAGATGGTTTTCCCATCAAAACCTCCATTTTATAGGCGGATGTCCGATATGTTCCCAGAATTTTCCCATGATTTTCCCACAATTTTCCCAGGATTTTCCTATGATTTTCCCATGTTCCCATGTTTTTCCCATGTTTTTCCCATGTTTTCCCCATGTTTTTCCCATGTTTTTCCCATGGTTTGCAGGGGGAGCTCTCCAGCTGTTTCCGTTCCCTTCCGCCTTAACCGGAACCGCCGGGCGAGGTCTCCACGCGAGCATCATCGGACGGGCCTTGGGGCGATCCTTCGCCAACGTGTGCGGCGGCCCGCAGGGACCGCAGGGAGAAGGTGAAATTCAAGGCGACCGAACAGTTCCATCATGTTCCATCTATGTATATTACATTGTATACAAATAACATATTATCTATAATATATATATATATATATTATAATCTTGTATAATTATGTATTATATTACAATCTTGTATATATAATATATTATCTATAATTATATGTATTATTATATGTATATTATATTACATGGATTTGGTTTTATGGGGGATGACCTGGATACATCCCCTTTGGTGCTGACCAGCTCCTGGCCGAGGCTGTTGTTGACCAAGGTGTTGATGGCATTTCGAGAGGCGGAGCTCGGCTCGGCAGACGTACGACGTATGCGTTTGTTGGTTAAAACCATAGGAAAATGGGAAAACCATAGGAAAACCATAGGAAAATGGAGGTTTACCCTCTGGTAAACTAACATAACTATGGAAAATCACCATGTTTCATGGGAAAAATCACTATAAATGACCATTTTCAATAGCTATGTTAAATTACCGGAGGGTACATATCTCTGTAATTACACATATATGTTGACATATATGTTGACATATTATATATATATCATTGCTGCATGTGTGTATTATATATATATATGTATCCATCATAGCGTATAGCTAATATCACAATCACAACATAGAATAACATAAGCAACATGGCCCTGATCATGTTGACATGCACATTGCAGAATTGAACTAGCCAACAGTAGGTCCATTGAACATCTTGGGTCGATCTATTCCCAGCATGCATTTTTGACAGGAAGGCATGCAAGGAAATGGCTGGCTTGAACAGCGGGGAACCTCTGAATCCATCCATTCTCATTTTAACAAGGGTGACTGGCCCAAACCAAACCAAGCTTGCCAAGTTTTGACACACACCCGCACACACACTTCAGCTAGGCCATGCTTGGTGATTAATCCAAGCTGGTACTGTGATTGATTTGAAAAAATGAAAACAGGGTACCTTGACTAGCACAGTTGACCATCATGTTTGCCAATCAAATTGCCATATCTTGGAGACAAATCCCACATGTTTGGACAAAACACTGTGTTCCTGTTGGTGATCAAAGGACGTTTGGAAGTCTAAGCTCCGTGATACGGAAATTGCAAACTTAGAGAAAGTAAGGAAGTGCAAAAAGTCGAGAAGTTTTTGGAGAGTAGAGAAGTGATAAATGAAACGAGTTATTCCATGTTATTCCCTCATCATATCCCACCACATCCCCATTGTTCTCCCCAAAAACATTCCCATCATTGTTGAGTACTTTTCATGTCTATAGATGGTGATGATCCGAAAAAATCCCAACATTCATGGCTATCATTGATCCCCTTTTTTCATCTCTGTCAAATGTCAAATGTGTATCATTACATCCCCACTTAGAAAAACCCATCAGGTTTTCCCCATTTCCTTTTTCCCCATCATGTTACAACGTTCAGGTCATTCAGAAGTCCCCCAAAAGATTGTACCCATGCTTCCCCCATTAAAAAGAGCCATAGAGGATGCTGAAAAACATCATTTTGTTGCTGAAAATATTCCGGTTTATCAATACCACGGAATATCTCCATGATATCCCCATTTTATGTGGCTATGGATGAATCAAAGTTGGGTCAACAATTGGATGGTCAATACTAAGAAACAAGACATTTCAAGCTGTGGTCCCCTATCCTCTGGTAAACTAGCAGTTTGCTATTGAAGCCATGGGCCATTTAGTTCCTTGATTTACCCAGGAAACATGGTGATTACAACCATAGTTATGTAACAGTTCACCAGAGGGTAATCGGAAAGACAGTGGGATAATTTGGATAATCATGAATTCAATTGAATTCATGAAAAACAACATCCATTAATTCATTGATTACAACCATAACAGAGGAAGGTCTTAGATTTTGACCCATACCTGGTGCGATCTCGCCAATCTCCCCCACCTGGGCCAGGCGCTTCACACCTCCGAGCTTCATAGTGCATTGACGCGGCGCACGCGCGGCTTGGCGAAAGCAAGAAATCCAGGGTTTGACAATGTTTTACCATCATTTTTCCCATCATTTTTTCAAAACCATCATTTTTCCCATCATTTTTCCAGGGTAAACACTTCAAAACCATCATTTTTTCCCAGACTTTCGGGTAAATCCATCGATTTCTGGACCCAAATCCATGGATTTGCGACCGCTGAAGTCTTGAAACTGCACCGACCTTGTGAGTTGGTTTCAATCCTTGTACGTAGCATAATATACATGAACTATGTACAGTATATTGTATGAACTAATATATTATAACATAATATGTCTATTATGAACTATGTACAGAAAACAATAAACAAAGTTATATCATTGAATTATATGTTGAATGGTATGAACTATTATATCATATATGCATTTTTCTGTTTTGGCGTCACAAAAAATCTCCAAGGAGGTGCAGTTTATCAGTTTGCTGTTTCTTGGTTTAAGATCCCCATGAATGATAGACATATGGTAATCAGTAGTTAAATGTAGTTAACCTAGTTATGTGCGTCAACTTAGCTATCATATCTATCATCAATCAACCATAAATCCCAGGATTTTTCCATCGTTGGTTTATGACATCACCATTTTTCGATGTTTTTTTTTGGGGCCTCATCTTGTATATACACATATACATATGGAGGTTTCAATCAATGGGGGTACCCCAATAGCTGGATGGTTTACAATGGAAAATCCTATTGAAATGGAGGACTTCGGGGTACTGTACCCCTATTTTTAGGAACCCCCCATATTATATATATATATATATGTATACTATACATAATATGTATATATATATATATGTATAGATGAGCTTTTGGTACTCTGAAAGATCGACCCAGCAACGACCACCTGACCGACGAGCTAGGTTGGTTGCAGAGGGAGAAATCCCAAGTGGACGAGCGATGTTTGGAATATCACTTCTATGCATGGCTGCTGGGCTGTTTCAACTAGGGATGCCACTGATGCCTAGGGGATTTTTCAATGGATACCTTGGTGCTTGATGAACATGGGAAAATGGTAGGGAAAGCCACGAAGTAAATGGAGGTTTTGATGGGAACACCAACTATCTTGGATTTGCTGAGTGGATGACTTTTTGTTTTCTTTCCCAGTAGAACGTCCACTTTTGGGGAATCGAACAATGGACTATGGTTCATATTTGTGGGATTCAGGATCAGCAAATCCAACGGATATGATAGGGAGATCAATGGAAACATGTGATGGCCATGTTAGGATGTGATGGCCATCAAACCACATGGGATGTAATGGGGATAGATAAATGGAACATGACAAACAATAGGGGTTTCATCAACATTTCATCATCAGCATCATGAATGTTGGAGGACAGTACCATATATCACTAAAAGTGTGCTTTTCTTAATAATGAAGGATATTGAATGATCATGAATCATGGGGATGCAATGTGATCAATAAACCAAAATTCAATATAATGGCATGTAAACAATATGATAGGTGTTTGTCAACAAAAAAAAGTTTTACCCCAGTGTTTGGATATCTTTATAGGGGAAAATGAGGACACGCCATGATTTTTTTTGAGACTCTATTTTCAGACAAACCAATACGGAGCTGAACTGACACGGTTTTTGGGATTTGTGAAGAGTCTTAAGTCATGGACTCTATTTGCCCCGTTTAGTTGGGATGGGACCTGCATTGGTTGGTGGCAATGATGAGGAATAGCCGAACCCCCCGAAAGCTGTATGGGTCAGTCCCAAGACTATATTTGTCAATGTTTACGGGGGTTGAAACCTGAAACATCCACATCACGTCAATTCCCACTTTTCATCGGTTAAATCTTCTTGACTCTTCATTTTCATTGCTGGTTGGTGGTTTGGAACATGAATTTTACGACTTTCCATATATTGGGAATGTCATCATCCCAACTGACTTTCACTCCATCACATTTTTCAGAGGGGTAGGTTGAAACCACCAACCCGCCATAAATAGATATAAATGGATCCATAAATAGATATAAATGAAACCACCAACCAGATATATATATATACCACTGTTTCCCCACATTTTCCTATGATTCCCCACTGTTTCTAGGGGATATTCAGAGGGATTGAAACCACCAACCAGATTGGTTGAACCATCCATTTTTCGAACAAAACAACCCCAAAGGCTCCACCACAGCACGGCGAACGGCCAAAAACGCGCCGCGGAAGCCGAGATTCTGCGAGGCCAGGAATTTAAGAGAGATCAACAACCAACGAATGGTTTATGTTTGTTGACACATATCGTCAATAACTGTTAAATGATTGTTAAATGATTGTTAAATGATTGTTAAATGATTGTTAAATGATTGTTAAATGACTGTTAAATGATTGTTAAATGATTGTTAAATGACTGTTAAATGATTGTTAAATGATTGTTAAATGATTGTTAAATGATTGTTAAATGACTGTTAAATGATTGTTAAATGATTGTTAATCTGGTTAATGTCTGTTAATGCTTCTTATCATGGTGATAAGATTGGTTGATCATGATGAATGATATGAATGATGGTTAAATAATATTGAACAACTATGTTATAGAGATATAGGCTGATATAGGCACACACACACACCAATACTTATGGTTTCCCTCCGGTGTCCCAAAAGATATCAACCAAAACTGAGACGAACCATCCCAAATGGGGCTTATCAAATATGCTTGGGTATAGCAAGTAAATATGGCTGGTGAATCTGGATTTTTCAAAGAAGGAGAATCCATCGAATCCAGATCATAATTTTTATGTTTTCATGGGATAGTTAGAATGGGGGGTATCTTGTTGTTAGTTAAATCCATAGCCCCATAGTTAATGGTTTGTTGGTTGATGTTATAATCCATTAATCCATCGAATCCATCGTTAGTTCATGTTATAATCCATGTTAGTTTATGGGATAGTTTAATGGGATAGTTATGGGATAATTAATGTTAATGTTCATGATAAATCGTTGCTTGATAGTTCGAATCTAACGCCAAGAAACCCAGGGGGATTTGACGAGCCATCTCATACCATCCCAAAGAGCCGAAAAAATGGCGTTGTTTTTTTACACGGGAAAGACCACGAAAATCCAATGGTGTGTCATCCCTTCCCTATTGAAAGAGTTTTTTTTTTTCCGGGATATAAATATATAATATATATTTACAATATAATATAATTATATATATATATTTACAATATATATATAAATATTTATAATATATATATATACGTATATGTATATACACAGGTGGGCATGTGACTACTCATGTACCCAATCTTCAGTGGAAATCCTATGGCTTTGTACTAGCGTTGGTGATGCATCCAGGGCTCAGGGCTCAGGGTGTGTTGCTTCATCCAAGTGGCCAGGCAATTCATCACCTATAGCAACCCCACAAAAAGTAAGATCACCAAAATCCGACTAAGGTATTACTAGAACACTACAAAGACCTACTATTATGATCTATTATTGGATAGTTTTTTCTGGTATTATCTGATCGTAGATGACCTTTCTATTTTTTTTTTGGAGAAAAACCGTCTCCGACTAGGTCGGGAGGCTCTAGTGGAAGTCTATTCGCAGGTGGATCTGGGTGAGGGCGAAGAAGCGTGGTGAAACTATGTGCAGTATTCAACCATATTAAAAGGATATGATATCACTACAATGGATACATGTGATATATAATTATATATACAAATATGATCAAAGATGTATACAATTATATGATGAATTGGGATGATACTTGTACAGAGCTCACAAAATCAAACTTGACTGTATCCTCAGTTGAGGTTTATCGGTGGGTTCAGCACACTTGCTTCAATGGCTAGTCATTCGTCACTTTCAACGTGCGGTCACTGTAGTCCTTGTCTACTCATTTTTTGGGGAAGGATTCCCTGGATTTGCTCAAACATTTGGCTCAATTTTCCCACTGGGAAATCCCCTCCTTGGGGAATCGATCCAAGATTGGGGGATTTTTCAGGGAACAGATGCCTTCTCAGACCGCCCAGTTCTGTCGTTACGCGGCCCAGGGGAGAGAGGAATTGTTCAAAGTGGTGGACTGTTTGTACGTTGGAAGCCCCAAGGGTTTCGGGGCCGGATTCCATGGGGAGGATCGCTTCGCGTCAGCATCGTCAGGGAAACCCCTGTTGCTGTTCCTCACAGTTGTGATTCGGATACTTGGGTGCGTCCCAATTAGCAGGTGGTTTATCATCCAAATTTATTACTGAGTTACCCTCTGGTTATTTAACATAGCCATGGTATAGATGGCCCATAGAAATAGATGGTTTACCTGGGTTTACCTATTAAAAATGGTGGATCTTTCCATGGCAAACTGTTAGTCATAACCAGAGGGTAAGTTATATCCAATATGGGTTTGTCTTAAAATATGGTACCTCGAAATCCATCGGTTAATCATCATTTTCCCCCGCAAAAAAAGTACGATTTAGGGCTATACACATCTATACACCATTTTCAGACAAAACCATATGTGCCTGAGTTAAGTATACTTAAGTTATATCCAATATATATATATATATCCATACCCTCTGGTCATTTTACATAACTATTGAAAATGGATGAACATGGACCATAGAAATAGTTGATTCACCTATTAAACATTGTGATTTTCCAGTTCGCAAACTGTTAGTTTAGCAGAGGATATCCAATAGAAAAACCATCTCCCAAATCACCATAAATACTAGTGATATGTTTACCATTCCCAGTCATGGGTGGTAAACATGGCATTGTTTTACCCATATTACTATCATAGTATACAGACCATTTAATATACACCATGACATATCATATCATATCATATTATATCCACTTATACTCCAACCATCTCCAGTATATATATATGGAGGTTCCCTGAAATAGGGCTACTCACCAGTTATCCATTTATAGATGCCATTTTCCATGACATATTCACCATCCCATGGTACACCGGTCCTCAGAACCGCCTCATGGAGCAGCGGCTGCTGGTTTGTCTCTCTGCTTGGCGGGATGCTCTGCCTGGCTTCCCAGGGTCTGGATAGGGAACGGAACCCCGAAATGGATGGCTTTCATTTGGTTGACCTAAGAAGTGGTTCACCATTGGTTAAGTTAACCTATGTTAACCTATGTTAACCTAATAAGTGGCTGACCAAGGTTTAGTTTATGGATGGTTTGAATTATAGATGGTCGATGAGATCGTACCTCCTAAATAGGACCCATTTCCGCTTTGTTCAGGCGCAGGGAACCAGATGAATGTTGGTTCGTTTTTGGTACAGCCGGTTTTATTTTGGTCACTGGTATTATTTTTCAGCATTTCAACATGTGGGATTTCCATCTAGGATCTGGTGTTGGTAGCACAGCAACAATTGAAATGCGATAAACATCTTTTTTTGGATGCTGACGGCTGTAAAAATTGGTTTTCGAAGCAAAACCAGAATTAAACTGTATCAGAATCACAATTTGTTGATGTAGGTACATAATCAACAACTATAGATTGACTATAAAGATAGATATATAGCCGACTTTATACCATAATCAACTACAGAAAGCCGCATCCTCCATGCCCCAGCTCAATGTCTGCAACCCTTTCAGGCGACTGTCCAGTTTGGAAGGCTATGGCTACCACCTGGTGTCCATGCGCCAAAGGACGCCTCCCAATGTCGTACACGCAGTGTTTTCTGGTTTAGGATTCAATGTTTTCAGGGTTTAGGTCCTTTAGGGTTTAGGGTTTTGAGATGTTTTGGGCGTCCAACCTTCAGCAAGCGAAAAGAAGCAGCTAAAGAAGGCGACAGCTTAAGATAGGCAAGTGTATCGTTTGTTCAGCTCGCAGCAAAGGAAAAAAGTACTGTAGAAAGCCAAAAAAGCAGCTAAAGAAGCCGACAGCTTAAAGGCTTAAAATGGTCATTTTTTTTTCGGAAACGCCTCAAACCTGGGTTGGGTCTACCCCCAGGGTTTAGGGTGCAAAGTATATACATATTTTGCGCTGTCAGCGCACGCGCCAATAGTGTGCATAGAGTGCGCTACAAAGCACGAAGCCAACTCTTCACGCTCTCCTGTATAGGTTCTTGCACTATCTGGCATTCTATCTGACATTCTTTCTGGCGACTTTGTACTTGCTACCACAGTCCTTTCAAGCCATCAGCTCCTCAATCTAAGTCACCCGTCATGTTGCAATAGACACCATGCGACACCCATCCGCACAGACATGTCCAACATACACCGACAGACGTCCATTGCATCACATGGAAGGCTTTCATCCGCTTTGGCAATTCTTGCCTGTCTCCAGTGCTGTCCCATGGCGCTGGTTCTTCAATGCGAGTTGCAGTTTGGGAAGCGCGGCGAACGGGTTGGTTGCTGGGCACAATACACCACAATGGCGGGACAGCAGGGCAACAGCCATTTAAGCATGAATACTGGCCTTTCAAATCAACCACCCCAACTTTATAACTACCCGGACTTTTCTTGCTAGCTTTTTCCCGCTGGTCCAGCTTCCAGGATCAGTGGTGGGACGTGTGTTCATACCCTATGACAGAATGGGCTCGGTTGCGTGGTCGCGAATTATACCTCATGCCTGGCTATGTGCAGCCGAAGAGGGACTACAGGGCCAAGTCCACCTTGACGATGCCATCCGTGGACACTGTGGTGATGGATTTGGCCTGGATGCATGGAGCTCCTTTTGCTGAAAGACCATCAGTTGACGAGCGTCTGGCGTATTTGAAGCCAGAAAGACTGCTGCAGTGACAAGCTGGTTCACCAGACCTGCAGGGCACGCCCATCGGTTGGAGGAGCAAAGACACCAGCAAAAGACAAACATCTAAGGGAAGGGCCACCCGAGAAGCCCCCTTTTTGTCGAAGAGGTCTTCGGGCCCTGGTGGTCAATAAACCCCGAGACTGACTACGCGACAAGAGTGCCCAGTCGGAGGGGGACACTCCCCGGTAAAGGGCTATTGTTACTTCCCAGTGGGATCCCCATGTAGAAACAGGCTGCTGGGACCGTAACATTCTTTGTAATGGAGGGCTATTTATTTTTTATTTTATTTTTTTTCGCGGCACGTTTTGGATTTTTTTTTGGGGTTCCTGGTTCTATGCTTTCCTGTTTCTGATTTTCTGCTTTTCTGCTTCTCTGCTTACATTGCTTCTCTGCTTTTCCTGCTTTTCCTGCTTCTCTGCTTTTCTGCTTTTTGCTTTCCCTGCTTCTCTGCTTTTCCTGCTTTTCTGCTTTTTGCTTTCCCTGCTTCTCTGCCTTTCCTGTTCTTCTGCTTTTTGCTTTTCCTGCTTCTTTGCTTTTGTACTTCTGTGCCTTTCTACTTCTACTATTCTACTTTTTCTTTTCTTCAGTCATGTGTTTTTGCTGCTCTACTTCCTGCTCCTTTGCTTCTTTGCTTCCTGTCTTTACTGTCTCTTTGTTTTTTCACTTTCTTTTGCTTTATTCTATTCTGTTTGTATCCTAAATGAAACCCGAGAGAGACCATAGGTGAAACCCAAAGAAACCTTAAAGAAACCCTGATAAGAAACCCTACATGAAGCCCTAAATGATCCCTAAAGTAATGAACCCTAAAGAAACCATAAATTAACCCTAAAGAAACCATAAATGAAACCCTAAAGAAACTTTAAATGACACCCTAAATGACACCCCCAAAAATCCCTAAACAACATTCTGAAAAAAACTAAATGACACCTTAACTCACACCTTAGCTGAAACCTTAAATTGACACTCTAAAGAAGCTTTAAATGAAACCCTAAATTGAAGCCCTAAATGAAGCCCTAAAGAAACCCTAAATGAAACGTCAAAGAAACCCTGAATGTGAACACCCTAAATGAAACCCTAAAGGAGCCCTAAAGGAACCCACTTGAACGTTTAGAAATCGTGAAAAGAAATCCTGATAAGAAACCCTGGAATGAAACCCTAAAGAAGGCTGAAATGAACCCCTGAATGAAACCTTAAATTGAAACCTTAAAGAAACCTTAAATGAAACCTTAAATGAAACCCTAAAGAAACCTTAAATGAAACCCTGGAGAAGCCCTGAAGAAACTCGAAATGAAACCCTAAAGAAACCTTAAGTGAGACCCTAAATGAAACCCTAAAGAAACTCTATATGAAACCCTAAATGAAACCGTAAACGAAACCCTAAAGAAACCCTAAATGAACCCTAAAGGAGCCCTAAGGAAACCCATTTGAACGTTTAGAGCTCCCGATAAGAAATCCCGATAAGGGACCCTACATGAAACCGGAAAAAACCCTAAATGAAGCTCTAAAGAAACCCTAACCCTAAAGAAACCCTAAATGAAACCGTAAAGAAACACTAAACGAAACCCTAAATGAAACCTTAAATGAAACCCAAAAGAAACCTTAAATGAAACCCTAAATAAAACACCAAATGAAGCCCTAAATAAAACCCTTAATGAAACCGTAAATGAAACCTTAAATGACACCCTAAATGAAAGCCCAAAGAACCCTCAAGAGACCCACGTGAACCTTTGAAGTGCCAAAACGTAGCAAATACCATGCAAATGAGAGGTTGAAATGCCAAAATGTGACATACAATGCAAAATGGAAGGCGAACATGGCCAAACGTAGCAAATACCATGCAAAATGCGAAGTGACCATGCCAAAATGTAGCAAATACCATTCGAAATGAAAGGTTCTAGTTCCAAACTGTTGCATATACAAGGCAAATGGTACCAGGAAAGAAAGCAAAAAAAACACAAAACCTGAGGCAAAAAAATACCAAAAACTATTCTACACCCCTTCATAATAGACATTTTCCGCCTCCAATTTCATTGCTGCGGATGTCGATAGATTGCTTGAGGGTTTCATTTCTTCATGCAGCTTTGTTCTGGATGCATGTACAGGAGTTGATATATGTGACGCAAATTGAATGCATGCGGTAAAAAACGTTCACTAAAGAAAGTGAATCCTAGAAGTTTTGAATTTTATATTTGGGTGTGAAGTTGGCCAGGGAGTTGTAAGCCCAACCATTTATATACAATTTTTCCCAAATTGTGTGTCCACACTGAGGGGTTCTTACGGTAAGGGTTAAGAAAGGTGCTTGGTCAGGGTGCTCACTCTCGGGGGCGGCATTTTTCTTGTAAATTTCCGCAAAACATGGCTCTTGATTGTGACATGTCCATGTGCATTTCGACTGCGGATCAACTTCCTCCTTCTCCACATCATCATCCCCCACCTTTTTATCATCCGCCACCTTATCATCCTCCACTTCATCTTCCGCATTATCATCCTCATCCTCATCCTCCTCAACATCATCATCCTCACTCATCCTCCACCTCATGATCCTCAACATCATCATCCTCCTCCTCATCCTCCTCCTCATCTTCCACAACCTCCTCCTCCTCCTCCTCATCTTCCGCAACATCATCATCATCATCATCATCATCCTCATCTTCCTCATCTTCCTCTTCCTCTTCCTCTTCCTCTTCCTCATCTTCCCCAACATTATCATCATTTTCATCATCCTCCTTAACATTCTCATCCTCAACATCATTAGCTTCCTCCTTCTCAACATCGTCATCCTCCACCTTATCGCCCTCCACCTTATCATCCTCCACCTCTTCTTCCGCATTATCATCCTCATCCTCCACCTCATGACCCTCAACATCATCATCCTCCACCTCATCATCCTCACCATCACCATCCGCCCGCAACATGATCCTCCTCTTCCTCATCACCATCATCCTCAACATTGTCATACGTTATCCTCACACACACACACACTGTTTGGGGTCTCTTGCCGGTATAATTCCAGCTTCACGGAGGGGCTGAATAAAACCAGCGCGCGAACTTTTTAAAGCACATGTCAAGTTCTCCATTTCCCGCACGCATATGAATGAATGTTTTTGATTTTGTGTATTTTGCAGCATCCCGAAGTGTTGAACTGTATTCTGCGGATCTGATTTTTGGGCTTGTGCTGGCGTGATTGGCCTGAAGCCCGTGGGAATAGAAACGGCCGGAAAAGCGATCAAACATTCTTTGCCTTGTCTTGACCTTAAAGATCCATTGCTTGACCGATTGCATATGAATTGGCCTTTGTGTCTATGTGCGGTTAAGAAACTTTGCGCTACTTGCATTCTTGAAGTTGGAGATGGGAGCCTTCCTTGGAAGCACCAAAATTCGGCAGAGAAGATGAAGACAACAAAGAGGCGGAGGAGGAGGAGGAGAAGAAGGAGAAGGAGGAGTTGCACCTTAATTTGCTAAAATCTAAAGACCCTCATCTGGCAGGTGGGGAATAATCCATCCTTCATCGTCATCGTCCATCCACGACTGGTTTCCCAGCAGTGCCCAGCGCAGGACACCCAAACGGGTGGAGGACCTTTTCCTGTCGCAGGTGAGTGAGGTGCCATTCGTAAGCAATAAATGGCACGCTAGGGGCAAATATACAAACAGATATGGAAAGCCCGTGGGGAAACCCCAGAAAAATTGTCTGCGAATGGGTGGTTTTCCACTCATTATGTTCGTTTACCCCTTGGCATCATAAATAGTACCATAGGGGGTTATAGTACCTAAGATTTTTCATACATGGTTCTTCACCCAGTTTTTATATGTTAAATGATGGGGGAAATATTCGGATAACAAATCTTATAATTGAGCATTGGCTGCCAAACCCCGGTTGGTTGATGACTAGTTCGGGGATTGTCCTAACAGTTACTAAAACATATATTGCTGTGTGGATATCGCAATCCATAAATGGGGAATCCTTTTCAACTAACAAAGCTCCCGATAATATTGTATGTTATTCATAACTTTTGTATGTTTACGGGCGACGTTTCCGGTTTTGAAAGTTCGATTGGACACAAACAATGGTGAATATCCATCACACATCAGGATTTGACCAGCTGACATGGTTCATGACAGATACCCAAGTGCTCTATTTTGCATGCGGAGCTGGATCAGAAATTAAGTTGACCCAGCAAATTGGATGGCCGAAACAAAATATCACTAGGGTAGTATAACGTCGCTATGGAAAATCGCCATGATTACCCTCTGGCTATTTAACATGGCTATGGAAAATGGTCCATTTATAGAAGATTTATGATGATTTACCGATCCAAAATGGTGATTTTTCATAGATTAAATGGTGCAAAACCGAAGCACGGGCCATCTATAGCAGTTTTCAATACCAGATGCATCCACCCCACCTGGCAGGTTTCTCTCCTGCTGTAGCCTCAGTCCTGGGTTCCGAGGAACTTTACAAACATGTTTTTTTTTTGTTTTCCATCGTCTGAAAGGTTGTGATTTATGATTTATGTAATGTTTGATAAATTTGGATACTTGGAACATTCATTCAAATAATGTTTGATAAATTTGCATACCTGGAACATTCATGCAAATTCCAAGGCTGCCAGGTACCTGATGAGTTGATATGTCTCCACCTCGCCCCAGGGTCTGCCTGATTTGTTGGGCCGCCAGTGTGGCTATGCAACGTCAAGGTGGGAGAAGAACACCGGGGTAGAGATGGTCATTGGTACAGTTGAAAAGTTTTGTAGACTTGATTCTATTTTTTTTCAACGTTTGGTAGGCACTTAAATTCGCCACTGTCTAGAAAGAAACTGATGCCGTATGTGGATTCGTGCTTCGATCATGGCTGTGGGTAAAAGCAAGATCCCTGGAGACTTCGGGTATCCACTTTGGCCAACCGCATGTGTATTACGATAAAGATCCGATGGTCCCATCTTGTCAGAGATATTGCCGGTTTATTGTTGCGCACAGGTCGTTTGCTCAAGGAGAGGGAAGGGCGAAGTTCGGCATGACCTTAGGGAAGGAGTCAAATGCCTAGGCCTTCCCCCGAAGCTAAGCAGTCGACAATACCGATACCGTTATGGATCCTATATGGATCCTCACGGAATTTCATTGCGAGATACACATATGTAGGAATTACTTGTCAATAGTCATTGAAGGAGCTGTTTAGGGCTTCATCACTGTTTCTAGTGACAGTTTGAACACAACTGGTAGTCATTTTTGGTGCCAATGTGCCCATTTCTACTGTTTCAATCCAAGTAATTCAAGTGTGAAGATGTTTCATCTGGTGCCATCGCCATAGGAGCGGGAAACTTCCATCCAAGAGCTTGAAGAGTTGACTGAGCATCGGCCGCTGACCTGGGATCCAGAGATCTGGAGTTTGATGAGTTTGTTTGGTGGGAAATGCCACTGGTCACCATATTTTCCTAGAAAAAACAAAAACACACACCTCTGCTTGATGAACATTCTTGAGTATGAAGATTCTATCTCTGAAAGCCAGGGAAACCAGAAATGGTACTTAACAACCATTGGTTATACAGCAACCACCAAGTGCTCCAAGGGTCATGCCGAGGCAGCAACAACTTCAGAGATGTGATGCTCAGAAGGAGTGGCTGATGCGGCTGGTGACATCTGTGACCTGTTACGATCCCATCCAACCATGGTGACCCTTGGGGCTGTTTCATTTTTGAACTGGGGAAGGGCTTTTGGTTTGTTGATGGGGGATGGTTGGAAGCAGCAGATCCATGTTTCCATCTGGTGTTTCCAGCGGGCAGGAGCATCTAAGTTGCAGCAGTCGGGCCTTTGTCTGCAGGGAAGCCGAGGTTGAGGGATTTGACCAACTGGGGATTTTGAAGGCCAACATATTCAAAATGGAGGTTGAAAAAACGAACGCCAATATCACTGGTTGGTGGTTTGGAACATGAATTTTATTTTCCCCAATAGTTGGGATGATGATCCAATCTGACTAATATTTCTCGAGGGGGTTGAAACCACCAACCAGATCATGATTTGAATTAGTGTGGGGGGGATGTCATTGAGAAGCAAGGTGAGTTTTACCAATGAAGGGGGTGATTGAAATGATTAGATCACCTCGCAGCCCTTAAATCCTTGCAGCACAAAATAGCGCAAACATCACGGCAAATCACTGTTGGAGGTGCTAGACAATTATAGATTATTTGTAACACAAGATAGCATAAACGTGTTAGTGACCTTTATGGACCTCGACCTGAATTACCACGTTTTTTTCTTTTATGAATAATAGATTTAATAGATGGTATCCTTGACGATCCTTGAAAGCATAAGGATGATGCTGTATCCATGTCCCCATTTCCCAGATGTGACTTGGGCTTAGGCAGAAGTATTCAGCACGCTGAGAGGTACAGGGTTTCCGTGTTCTTTACACGGTTTGTGCGTCAAATTTCATCGGTTTGGGGACCCGAAATCCCAATTTTGTCGTTGGGTACTGGTCAAAACGCTGGTGAATGCTGAATAATGATAATAATTATAGTAATTAAATGTAAATAAATGAGATCTGTCTTGGTGTGGATGTTCACCCCCCCTATCAATCGATGACTCCGTATTTATTGAATCATCCCCATATGTTTGATTGAACCTAATATTCGCAGTCTAGCAATCTGGGTACGACTAGATGCTCACTGCAGCGATCCCGATATTTCTATCAACACATGTGGCTTAAAAACAACTTTTTGCTGGCTGAACCTTCATGCGTTTGATGCTTCTTGCTGGTTGTATCCCCGTCTCTGCGTGACCACGAAATACAAGTTCTTGACACTTAAACCCTGAGCTTTAGTGGGTTTTGCAGGTGAGTTTTCTCTTTTTTCCCCTATAGTTTTTCATATTTGTTTATATGCTGGTTGGTGGTTTGGAACATGTTTTATTTGTCCATATATTGAGAAGAATAACCCCAACTGACTTTCATATTTCCCAGAGGGGTAGGTATACCACCAAGCAAATCAACTATGATTCACCATGACTACATGATATCATAACTATCGTTTAGATGCCATGGTTCATAATTTTACATGATTTTTTTTCACGGTTTAACCATGAAATCTGTGGAAGTCTCCCACTACTTGTACACCCGCCATGCACATCTATGGACCAGGCAGCTGGTTGAGGCGACATTTGGTCACTGGTGGCACCTGAACCAGGCCCATGCTGTGGCTATTGCGATGATGATGATGATGAGGAGGATGATGATGATGATGATTATGATTATGATTATGATGTTTATGATGACGATGACGATGATGATGATGATGGTTGTGATGATGACGGCGCCGATGACGATGACGATGACATTGATGATGATGATGATGATGATGATAATGATGATGATGATCATGATGATGATGATTATGATTATGATTGCGATGTTTATGATGACGATGACGATGATGATGATGGTGGAGCTAATGATGATGATGACGGGGCCGATGATGATGATGATGATGATGATGATGGTGATCATGATGATGATGATGATGATGATGACGATGCCGATGATGGTGACGATGACGATGATGATGATGGTGGTGGTGATAATGATGCCGACGATGACGATGACGATGATGATGGTGATGATGATGATGACGATGACGATGCCGATGACGATAACATTGATGATGATGATGATGACGACGACGATGGTGATGATGACGATAGCGATGACGATGACATTGATGACGATGACATTGATGATGATGATGATAATGATGATAATGATGATATATGGGTATGGGTGACAATTTCAACGCACTGGAGACCTACGGCTATGGGTCAGAACCAAATTGCCAAAGACCCCCCAAAATACGGTAGAAGTTCAGATCGGCAGATAGTCTAGAGTCTTGATGTTTGGAATGTGAATGACTTTGTCTCAGGGTAAACTGACCCAAGGGTTTTGGTGGTCATATTGCATCCGCCCCAAAGAGACGATGGGTCGGATCAATTTTCTTGGATATTTGGCAGGGAACCGATGGAAACCATGATTTTTGCTATAGCAACCCCCCCAAAAAGGATGTCAGGGTCACATCCAATCCTAAAATAGTGATAATTTCAAAACACACTATTTCTTGTGGGTAATACTATGTTAGGACCATGTTACTATATGACATCGGCTTTTCCAGCCATTTCTGTTCTGTTTATCCGAGACCTCCCACAGCCAGACGCAGCGTCGGCGGCAGCAAAGCCTACAAGCGCTGCAGCAGCGGAAGGGGTGGATGGCACTGCGACAAATGGTGCAGGTGGGGGGTAGTGGATGGGCAGTCCATGTTTGGTCGGTGGTTTCACCAACAATCCTACAAGGTCCCCAAATGATAGCAAAGTTGACGCGCATAACTAGGTTAATTTTAGATTTATGGAGGATATGACTATAGTTATTGGGGTTTATAGACTAACAGAAAACTGGGGGGCACCACTTTGTAGAATGTTGGGAAATATTGGGACAATATTGGAGATTTGCTGAAGTTGGTGATTTTGTCATTTCACCAATGGCAAATTCACCATGTGAGGAAACTATTGGGAATATGATATGTGTGGGAATATGTGTTTACTTTTTGTGAGGGACCAGTTCAAGCAAATCCCTCACAAAGAGTGTGAGTATCACCAGCAAACAGGATCAAACATGGGGAACATTATCAATTCATGTGTTGCTGTGTTGCTTTCTGGTTTCAATTAGATGTTCAATTTTGGAGATGCCGTTTTCCATCCTAACTTTGGAGATGATGAACACGACTGACCATGAAGATGACAGTGCTTCAGCAGTTGTTTTCCTTCGAAAGTCTTTGTTTCTATGGGGAAACAAAGAAAGATGATGATGAAGGATGTAACCAAGAAAAAAAAGGAGTTATAACCCTCAAATGGTTGGGATTTAAGACTGATTAATTGGATTTACAGTGTCAGGGAAATCTGATACTCACCATCTGTTGGTTGGTATCCTTTGGAAGCTAGTCTACTTGTGCCGTTTTGCATGAGGCCACAATCTATTTATGACTGTAGACTGATACTGTAGAGGTGATTTGGAGAAAGCGGATTTTAACATGGTACCTTCTGGTTGTTTCACATAGCGAACTGGAAATCACCATGTTGGATAAATCATCATAAATCCGCTAGAAATGGACCATTTTCATCCATTTTCCATAGCCACCTGTTCGGTAAATCATCAATCATCGAACTAATAGGCCATGGCTTCCAGGGCCGCCTGCTAAGACATGTTAAGACCCAGCGGGTAGACCTCAGAAAAACGGCAGGGCTGGCAGCTCATGGTCTGGCAGCATCGTCGAAAGAATCACGCCATGCGGCAAGGTGCCAATGATGGGTTAGGACCTGTCAGGAGTCAAAGACTTGGGACATTTACGCACCACAAAAAGTACGAAGGGTTTCATTGAGCCCTTTTTCCGAAATAGCTTGGTTGATTGAGGCGGGTGATCCCTCCACAATTGGTAAATAGTAAGAAATTGTGTTCAACCGGCCGATCTATTCTGGGTGGGTGGAATGGGATAGGGTGGAGAGAGGTACCCTCTAGTAACCCAACCTGGTCCCGACGAAAACGATGGGAATCTTCCACTACCACTGTAGAAAGTTGCTGCAGGAATCACCCATTCATGTGCAGCAGTCCCATGGAGTTTATGTGAAATACATTGAAATATATACTATATATGGGGGTTTCCATAAATGGGGGTACCCCCATAGCTGGATGGTTTATAAATGGAAAATACCTTTATAAAATGGATGATTTGGGGGTACCACTGTTTCAGGAAACCTCCACATGTTCAAATCGGGATGGGTTGCTGCAATACCGAATCGGAGCATCGTAATGGGGGAATGAGACCCTTGAACATGTGCCTGTTTTGGGAGGGGCTATTTCACATTACACGGGTTCTTTTCCGTACCCACTTGTGTATACCCAGATAGTTAATCGCGTCCAGGCTATTTTGGTGGATGCAACTGAAGAACATGGTAGTTGATCTTTAAAGATGGTCAAGTCACACTGCAGAGGGTATCACTGGAACCCTACATGGGGACAGGTCTCATTATACCCTCGCGGGACATTGGGTCTGATGATGGCTTTCTTGTCAAATATAGGGCTGTTTTCAAATTTCCAGGCCAAATTGATGCTTTTTGCACCTTATTACGTACAGGTCCAGATTCCAACTTGATGTATCTATATAGATAGCTAGATAGCTAGCTAGATAGCTAGATAGCTAGATAGCTAGATAGCTAGATAGCTAGCTAGATAGCTAGATAGCTAGATAGCTAGCTAGATAGCTAGATAGCTAGCTAGATAGCTAGATAGCTAGATAGCTAGACAGCTAGATAGCTAGATAGCTAGATAGCTAGCTAGATAGCTAGATAGCTAGATAGCTAGATAGCTAGATAGCTAGATAGATAGATAGCTAGATAGATAGATAGATAGCTAGATAGATAGATAGCTAGATAGATAGCTAGATAGCTAGATAGCTAGCTAGCTAAATATAGGGATCCATTGATGCGGGGATCATGGTTGGGGTATTGAATAGTATTGATATAAATCTGCAGCATATAATGCACATACAACATATACTTTTGCAATATCTAATGAATGATATTATATAGATATAATTATTGAATATGCGATCCCTACAGTACATATATATGTATATATATACATATATCTGGTTGGTGGATTGGAACATTTTTTGTTTTTCCATATATTGGGAACAATCATCCCAAGTGACTTTCGTTTTTTTTTTCAGAGGGATTGAAACTACCCAACAGTATATTATATATATATATATCTGGGTAAATTATAACGACCTCACTGCGACCTCACTGGGAATCATGGTTAAGAAGGGGAATCATCCCCAAATGGCCGAACTGTTCAGGTTGGTGAAATATTATTTCATTTACCCAGATAAATATTAATTTTCCACTAGCCAAATAGCCTGTAGGAAGAGCCCAAGACTGGATTCAACCCTGTCAGGTCTAAGAGCCGTTGCCCGATGGGAGGAGCAGCAGAGGTGTGCCCTCCAAACGCCAAGTTAGTTGAGGGACATCACTAGGTTAACTAAGATTTATGGTAGATATAGATGGGGTTTATGAACCAACTTATAGCTGTGACACCACCTTGGAGACCTTGTAGGAGTTCATTTGTGCAACAAACATCTGGGAATTTCATTGGTTTAGCATGGTTTAGCCAAGCAGAAATACGGACATTTCATGCAAAATTGATCCAGATTGCCATATCTTATCATTATTGCAAGACTCGGCTCTCTAGGTTCTGCTATTGATCCAGGTCTCGGAAAGGGGCCTTTAGAATGGCTCAGGTGGAGGGAGAAACCCATTCCAATGTACCCATCATTCAAAAACAATGGAATCGCCGGTCGTTACATTCCCCAACAATGTAAGTATCAATCTTAGGGACGACCCAAGAGTTATACCTCCATTATATACATAGCCCAATAGCCCAATCATACCATGGGATTCTCCACGTTTTTGTTTCTCCATCAGCGTTCCAGGTCCGTGATACTCCTCGAATGGACTCGCGTGACGCGCCAGCGGAAGGTGCGGCAGCTGATGGTGAGTTTGTTGGCACCTCCAGGAATCAACCAGATAAACAAAAAGTATAAAGTTGAATCCTAAGATAGTGATGATTTTAACGATTTTAAGCTGTTCTAGTTGTTTGTTTTGGGGGTTACTATTTCTGAAAATAGATCACGTTTCTTGTTAACGCCAGCATGAGTGGTGCTGGTTCAATATTTATCTGGAAGTTGAGGTGGTGGATCCCTCAACATCCTGACGAAGCCTAGGGGGTGTAGAGGATGGGATGTAGATGATTGGGGTGTAAACAAATGCGTTTGTTCTTTTTCAAAGGCTCTCTAGATCACCGAAACAGCATGTTTTGCAAAGGCACGATGGGATATGGAGGTTTCCTGAAATAGGGGTACCCCTGAATCATCCATTTTAGATTGGGATTTTCCATGAAAATAACCATCCAGCTATTGGGGTACCCCCATTTATAGAAACCCCTATATAATGATATATGTGTGGACCACGTCCCCTGCATCTCTAGTGCAGGCTGAGGAGCTTCTGCGCTGCAAAGGTGAACGAAGGCCGCTTGCTTTGCGGCTGCCGAGCACGTGGGGGTTTGGGGATGGTTTGAACCCCCCTATGTAAGGTGATACCCTCTGGTAATGACTAACATAGCTATTGAACATGGCCATAGAAATAGTGGATTTTCCCATTGAAAATGGTGGATCTTTCCATAGTTTTTTGTATGTTTACCAGAGGGTATGTAAGGTGATACTTTTGTTGGGTGGCTTAGAGTTCGGCTTCCTGCGTTGCAGAGTGGTGGAATTCTTCGCAAGCGAAGTGGGTGGCTCAAATCATGCAGGGTCAATGACTGCTTGGAGAGCACGGTGAAACCTATAGGGATGATCCAATATGATCCAATCCGTAAATATATGATATACAGATCATCATAGATACAATGTGAGGCCCCCAAGATATCTAAGTTGGTTTATAACTCCAACAACTGTGGTTTATGGTACTTATAACTATAGTTACTGGGGCTTATAAACCAACTTATAACTGGGGGGCCTCACATTGTATTATATATCCATAAATTCATAAATATACTAAATATATCCAATCCATATAGATATATAATTCAATACATCATCATTCATGTAGTACCCTCTGGTAAACGGTTTCAAAAAATGATGGAAAGATCCACCATTTTATAGCCGGGTAAATCAACTATTTCTCTGGCAATGTTCAATAGCTTTTGGTATGTTTACCAGGCCGGGTAACTATTAACCATTAACCATAGATTATCCATATATTAACCATAGATTAACCATTTATAGATGGTTTACCCAGTCATACCATATATAAGGCCTATTTTTCAGGGCTAAATTTCAGGGAATATCCCCACAAAATACGGCCAAAGATATGGTACGTTTACGTACCTCCATGTATTGGATCCTGGAGATCTCCCATTGACCAGAGGGAAAATGGGACTTACCCTCTGGTAAACTAACATGACTATGGAAAATCACCATGTTTAATGGGAAAATCTACTATAAATGGTGGATCTTTCCATAGCTATGTTAAATTACCAGAGGGTAAACCTCCATTTTCCTATGGTTTTCCTATGGTTTTCCCACATAAAAAAACTACCAGAGGGTAATTCACCACATAAAAATCCGGCCGCGAGGCGCATCTTCGCGGAGCGCCGCTTTCAGGCGTCTGGCAGCCCAGGATGGGAGAGGGATTAAGCCCTGTCCTTTCGCGAGGTTCGAAACGTTTAAGGATGGCGTCATGGGAAATCTATGGGAAAATATGGGAAATCTAGGGAAAATCTATGGGAAATCTATGGAAAATCTATGGGAAATCTATGGGAAATCTATGGGAAAATCTATGGGAAATCTATGGAAAATCTATGGGAAATCTATGGAAAATCTATGGGAAATCTATGGGAAATCTATGGGAAATCTATGGGAAATCTATGGGAAAATATGGGAAATCTATGGAAAATCTATGGGAAATCTATGGAAAATCTATGGGAAATCTATGGGAAAATATGGGAAATCTATGGAAAATCTATGGGAAATCTATGGAAAATCTATGGGAAATCTATGCAAAATCTATGGTAAATCTATGGAAAATCTATATGGGAAATCTATGGGAAATCTATGGAAAACTATGACTGGTTGGTGGTTTGGAACATTTGGATTGATGTTTCCACATATTGGGAATAATATATAATCCCAAGTGACGAACTCATATTTTTCAGAAGGGTAGGTATACCAGCAAGCAGTTATGTCTCTTTCATGTATATTATGCATACTTGGCTTCGGATGGGATGGTTTTGGTGCATCAGCTGTTGAGCCGGAAGCGACTGAGCCATCAGAGGATGTGGTGCTCTTTTCGATGTGGTGCCGCACCACTCCGCACCACCCAGCCTGACATGCAGCAAGTGCGAAGCTTCGGCCCTGGTGGAGCACCTTGCTGGAGGGGCAGCGACCGGCTGAGGGCCGGAGTAGCCCCTCTGATTCACCGCCGAGTCAGTGAGGTATAGTGAGGTTACAGCATCGGAGAGAAAAAGCTCGTAGATGGCTTTTAGGTCAGTCATGGTCAGTCATTTTTGTCGGACATTGTCGGACATAGACACATACACGAGGCATGCGATTTTCCACAAACTCAAGACCCCAAGCTGCTTTAAGCAAAAGTCACCATCTTTGGGCCCCTCTGGTTCTCAAACTTCAAACCATCTCAGCCCTGCCTTGATCCACCGGATCGAATAACATACCCTCTGGTAAACTAACAGGACTATGGAAAATCATCATTCTTAATGGGAAAATCCACTATTTATATGGCCATGTTCAATAGCTATGTTAGTTTACCAGAGGGTAAGTCCCATTTGATCACCATTAAACCACCATTATTAATCACCATTTTCCTAGTGGTTAAATCACCATTTTCCTATGGTTTTATAGTAGAATCACCATAAAATCACCATAAAAATCACCATAAAATCTGAGCTCCAAAAAAGTTTAGCACCACAGGGATGACCCAGGGACCCAGCTCCACCGAGTTGCTCCACACAACAGCTGTGTTTGGCCTGGGATGCCTGGCGCGGATCTCTTCGGAGTGCTGCGGAACGTTTGGGGCGCCCACTGGGATTTTATGGGTCGGGGTGTGGTTTGAAAAAACCACTGGGACAGAGGTTTGTTGGTGGGCCATGGGGTAAATTTGGGATTCTTACTGGGAATTGCTGGTGACTTTTGTGTAGGAAATGATCCGTTGCTTTGTAGAAGCTGATCAATTTGAATTCATGGCCTTTTGAGAACGGGAGTGTGACTGGCGCACGCCATTTTTTGATGTTCTGGAACCTATTCCATGTTCTACTGTAGCAGAACAAATGTTGAGTAAGATGGTAACTAGATGGCAAACCATCCGAGTTTTCTTTTATTGTCGTTGGTTCACTCCACATGTATGTTGCTTAATTTCCAATTTCTATTATTTGAATCCTCCACTTGTGGTATTTGAAACCGCATTTTGTAGTTAAATCCTTCATCTTCGGAAATTTGGATCTCATTTTCGTTAGTGCACATGAGTCACGGCAAACACTCCGGCAATAGGAAACATCGAATGGACATGGGTTTTCCAGAATTGGATACCCTCTGGTAAACACACAAACAGCTATTGAACATGGCCATAGAAACAGTTGATTTACCCATTGAAAATGGTGGATCTTTCCATAGTTTTTTGTATGTTTACCAGCGGGTAAACATGAAGTAAGCGATGAGACCTTCCCAAACGTGTGCGTCCTCAAGGCCTGGCACGCGTCCAACGTGCCTTGTTGGTGGGGAACGAACGTCTGGAAGCTGTGGCACTGGTCATGACGTTGGGAGACCCAGACGTTGGACGCTGGGACGTCATGTATGACTTTAGTTCGGGATTCTCGTGATGAATTTTTGATGAACACATTAATTCTGGTATTTGGAGGTTTCCTAAAAATGGGGGATCCCCAAGTCACCATAGGTTTCAATACTAAACTTGTCAAATTGGGATAATTTTGGGGTACGCCCACTTTAGGAAACCTCCATTTATATACTTCATTTGCCAACTGAATTTGATGAAGGTGAGTACACGCATCCTGTCATGAACTGAGGATGGTTTAAGTTGCTGGTGACTTGCTTCTGACATCTTCTGACTATCCATTGGGAGGGTTTTGTAGATTGGATCGCGGCATATCAAAGCCTAGTACCCGGTCTTTTTTTTACATCTACATAGCTGCTGCTCTTGGATGTTGAACTGTTGATCTCTCCATGCATAACTATTTAAAAGTCAGAGATTTTGACGCGTCCCATTCTTCGTTGCTTCCGCCTTCGTCAATTCGTTTTTACATGGTTTATATCCCATTTTTGGTGCATAAATTCGTAGTTGGGTGCGTCTGCAAATGAGTATTATATATCCCATTTATGGCCGTTTGGATAAGGAAATTCATAGGAAATTGCATGAACTTGATGATTGGTCTCGTGGATTGCGTCTTTTACCCGGAGATCAATGATATCATCGGTTATCATCTAGTACATCTTGATTACTATAATGACATTTAAACATATTTTAAACATCATGAATTTCTGCAGGGTTCTTGACCCATCCCCAGCTTTTTCCTTGGATACCCTCTGGTAAACGGTTACAAAAAACTGTGGAAAATCACCATTTTCAATGGGTAAATCAACTATTTCTATGGCAATGTTCAATGGCAAACTGTTAAATTACAAGAAGGTATTCCCCCAATCAACCAAAGAATTGGTTATTAACTCCATAAATCAACCATAGAATTGGTTATTAACACCATAAATCAACCATAGAATTGGTTATTAAGTCCATAAACCAACCATAGAATTGGTTATTAACACCATAAACCAACCCTAGAATTGGTTATTAACTCCATAAACCAACCATAGAATTGGTTATTAACACCATAAACCAACCCTAGAATTGGTTATTAACACCATAAACCAACCCTAGAATTGGTTATTAACTCCATAAACCAACCCTAGAATTGGTTATTAACACCATAAACCAACCCTAGAATTGGTTATTAACACCATAAACCAACCCTAGAATTGGTTATTAACACCATAAACCATGGATATTCTATGGCTATGTTAGTCATTACCATTTCGGGTACCACGGGGCGACCAACAGGGGCCATGGCACCTTTGGCTCAAAGCCGGCCCTGGCTCTTCAGCCCTCCGGCGGTGCTCAAGTGGTGCCATGATGGAGGGAGTGAGCCAGGCCAGGCCAGGGCGCAGAAAAAAATACCTTGGGCACTGTTCAAAACAACATTAGGGTAGGTATACCACCAACCAGTAGCTATGGGAGTACAATCATCATATAGCCAATCATCATATAGTACAATCTCTGGTTGGTGGTTACAAAGATTTTTTATTTTCCATTTCATGTATGGGATACTCCTGCTTAATCATGATTAATAATGGTTGATAATGGTTAATAGTGGGAGAATATAACTGGTTGGTGGTTTGGAACAGCCGTGGGCTCTACACCTACCAGCAGGTGCGGCCGTGCCCTGCTGATCGTAGAGCGTTTCGTTCACCGTGTTGTGCCATGGATCGTCATGGATCTTGCTGAAGTTGACGCTGGAGGTAGCTCTCTGATGTGGTCATGGTGGTCTTTGATCCTGTGCATGTGCGCCACTTGGTCCTCTGTCCGTGATGGGACTGGTCTGGTGCTTACTGGCCTCTTGGATGGAGCTCCTGAAGTGCTCACTCTGCTGGATGTTGTCCTGGTGCAGCAAGTCTCTATTCCGTTGCTGAAGGTGGATGATGGTACTAAGGTGTTGTTTCACTCACTGCATACCTGGGAGGACTTCTTCAAACTGGTCGATGCTTGCTGCGGGTTTGGTGGTCCTACACATGGGGCCCATGCCGTTGGTGTGCAAACCATGGTTGCTGTTGACTCTAGTGCCCGTATGGTGACCTTACACAAGGTTCATGGAGGATGTGAGTATGTGATCGGTGATGCTGGCTGTCCCCAGGTGATCGCTGGAGTGTGGTCCACGTGTAATCATGCTGCGGTGAAGAGTGTGGGATTTTCATGTCAGCCGTTTTCGCAGTTTGGTGATCGGAAAGGAGGGGCAGACCCTTGTGCTATGTCCCTTCCTAACAACCTCAGAGCTGCTCCGTCTCAGCGTGTTCATGGTTTGGTGCTTTCATGCGTTGTCCCTGCATGCAGAGATCCGTTCGTCTCACAACACCTTGATAGGTTTGTCGACTGGTCTGGATTTGTGAAGGAGAACATCATCCTTGAGCTCTCTGCTTTTGGTCAAGTACAACCGTTGATGCAGAACCAAACACAGATTGACGGGCAGTTTCTGGAGTTCACCCACCATCAGTCTCAACAAGTTTCGAATCTACAGGCCCTGATGCAGGCCCCGTCTCAACACTTTTACGGACAAAGTGAGACCCAGTATCAGTGCATCCAGGCTATGTTTGAGAATCAGCTTTCTCATATACGTGGCTTGTTGCGGAAGCGACTGAGAGATGATGGTGAATGTTGGGGTGGGCCTGAACTGCATGGCCCTCACAGTGGTATGATGATGATGGGGTCTTGTTGTGCCGTGTGGGTACTTGCTGCTCTGATGCCCTTCTACCAGTTTTTGGGGTTTGTGTCAACTGCCTTTTCCGTCGGGGCCGGCCCCTGTGTCTGGTCTTGGTTGTTTACGCTGTTGATCTTTTTCAATGTTTGTTGGCTTGGAGAGACATCGTCTCCAGGTCCGGTTCAGGCTTTGCTGCCGTCTTGACCGTAGAGTCGCCACAGTCAAAGCACTGTCTTCCCAACCCAAGACAGTGCGATACACAAAGCGGTACAAAGTGGTGGTTTGGAACATTTGGATTATTTTTCCATAGATTGGGAATGTCATCATCCCAAGTGACGAACTCATATTTTTCAGAGGGGTGGCTCAACCACCAACCAGTGATTCATGATATATGATCAATATGATGATTCATATTTTTATGGGCCACAAGAATGATTGATGATTAGTTGACAATTACTTCAGGGAATATACTCTACCCAATATAACATGATATAACTTTTGGGGATTATCACAATGAATTATGGTCCAACAAGGAGAATTTACTTAAAAAAAGATCTTTGTGTTTGTCCAGGAATCTCGAGATTCCTCAAAATTCCGTACGTTAGTTTCTGGTTTCTTCGGACCTATATTAGGGTTGGCAAAAGTCGTAAGGGTTTCTTCCTTTCATTATTATGATATATTATGTTATCATTATAAATCATAATCAATCATAATAATGATATAGATCTGAGGTTTTATCAATCATAAACCTATCATAGATCATAATAATCATTATTACATATTATTACCTCATGTTTCTTGTTGGCTTTGGCAGTTCTGAGACCTGCCAATTTGCGTGGCCACTGTGCGGAAAACGCCGTGCGCATCAAGCTGGGTAGCCCCAAGCACATCCCAGGATTGAAGGGGAAATTCACGGGCCAAACCATGGAAGTTGGTAGGCCAAACCATGGCTTCCTGCAGTTCTTCTCTGTGAAGACACTCCTTAGATGTGCATCCCTCAATGCCTCAATACCTTCCCAGTTAGTATAAGTGGAATTGGAGCTTTCTAAAATGGGGCTACCCCCAACTCATCACAAATTAGACCATCTTAGTATAGAAACAAATGGTGACTTGGAGATCCCCCATTTCTAAAATCCCCATTTCTATGGAGGTTGTCATCTTGGCCAGGG
>CAMXCT020000266.1:0-57500 GCA_947184155.2 Cladocopium goreaui | reverse complement strand
TCGCTGTTGGACTCTGAGATCCATGGGCTGTTTACAATGACCTCACTGATGTCGCTTCCGGGAATGAACGAATGAACGAATGAACTGGCTTGGGATTTACTGTCAGTATCTATCAGTTTTTCCAAGATGGTGAGCGCCCGATAGGGAACCAATGAAAGTGAGACATTTCTGAAGAGCATAGAATCGTCATGAGTGAGTGATAGCCTACATCTCTTTTGTTTCATCGCTTTCGGTTCCTTTCCATGGTTTTCGGATGTTTTCGGTACAAAAATAGCATGTTTGTCATATTAGTCAATCACATCCTGGTTGATGGTTTGGAACATTTGGATTATTTTTCCATATATTGGGAATTTCATCATCCCAACTGACGAACTCATATTTTTCAGAGGGGTAGGTATACCACCAACCAGTAGCTATGAAAGTACAATCATCATATAGCCAATTAGTTCAATCACATAAAGATCTCCATCTCAGTGATTCATGATATATGATCATAATATTATGATTCAGATTATAAAAAGGGCCACAACAATGATTGGTATGTTTAATAGGTGGTATGTTTACCATCTTAAGAATTCCGTATTTGTCCCATAAAAATGGGGGGGTGTTACCCTCTGGTAAACGTTTACATAACTATGGAAAGATCCACCATTTTCTAGCTGGGTAGTCATCAACTATTTCAATGGCCATTTTCAATAGCAAACTGTTAGTCATTACCAGAGGGTAGCACCAGCCTATCCCACCAGCCTCATTCCCACCTCAGCCCTCTGAGGTCGGAGGATCTCCAGGATCCGGAAGATCCGGTGCCCGAATTACAACTCGAGGTACCGCGTGCGTTTTTCGGGACCAGCTGAAGGGTGTAGAAAAACCGTACAGCAATGGCTGGGTTGAGATACAACAAAAGCCTGGTAAACTGAAACAAAAAGCTCTTGAACA
The DNA here is from genome assembly GCA_947184155.2 of Cladocopium goreaui. Taxonomy (NCBI): domain Eukaryota; class Dinophyceae; order Suessiales; family Symbiodiniaceae; genus Cladocopium; species Cladocopium goreaui. The sequence goes on along the minus strand of CAMXCT020000266.1, from coordinate 56,564 downwards.
TGGCTATTTATAGTTGATTTAGATATTTAGCTATAAAATGGTGGATCTTTCCATAGTTTTTTGTAAACGTTTACCAGAGGGTAAGCTGAGAATATCTGAGATATTCTGAAGTGGAATCTTATGGATGTCACGCTATTTTTTTGGTCATAACAATGTATGTATATTCATACATTTCACATCCATAGCAACCACCAAAAAACTATAGAAAAGACAAAAAATCGATTAAAGAAGGGATCTCTCTGAATCTTTATTATACAATATTATATATACTATCTTTTGGGAGGCTACTTAATATATGTTTGGTTACCTGTCGGTAACTGAAGTGGCTACCTGTTCCAAAAGTAACTGGAAGGTTAGGGTTATAGTTACTATACTTATCTTATACATATTAAGTAGGGATATCTCTATCTTTGTTACTTTTTGTAAATATAAGAAAGATAATGATAACTAGTATTACAAATACTATAATATACTTGATGCATATTGTGCAATTGTATATAGATGATCTAATTATTGTATTGATAATCTAGTACATAGTTGGTTATAGTTGATTATCTCAGTTATCTCAGTTGCATATCAAACCAACTGGTCTTTCTATAGTTAATATACTATACCCTCTGGTAAATAAACAGTTGGAGCCAGGTCACATCCCTGGCAGCGCCGGCGACTTCGCCCACGGTTACGGCGCTTCCGCGAAACAAAGCGGAGATGTGGCTTGGCGGACAGGGTGGACAGGGGATCAGACGTAAATTGTGCATGTTGACTTGGAAGACATATACATATATGTATATATATGTGTATATATATATACATATATATATATATGTGTATATATATATATTATATATCTATGTATGAGTAGATATAGTGTATGTAAATCTTGGCTTGGGTATGATCTAATGATCTATACTTATTTACTTGATCATTCTGAAGTAGATTGAGATCAAATTTAGATGTACCCATCCTGAGGTCGCAGATGGAACAGAACCCTGGATCCATACAGCTCAAAACAATCATGGGAATAGTCCGGCGTACTCCGCCATGACATCAAGAACTGGCGAATCGGAAGATCTGGGATTTTTGGCTTCCAATCTTTGATATTCTTTGATGGGATAGGTATTTTTGTGTTGCCAAGTGAATGATGATTAATAACCATTAACCATAAATCATCATTAATAACCATCATTGATAACCATAGAATCTGAACCAAGTTTGGATTGATTGAAACTCAGAAGGAGTTGACCCAAGGCCGGATGATGACATTCAGAACCTGGAAAGGCACAACGTGAATGTGAAGATGTGAGCTTCCTGCTTGCTGCTTTTTTTTTGTGTGTGTATGTGTTTTATTCTGCTTTGGCTAGGATGAATTGGTTTGATGTATATAGTCGGTACAACCATGTATATATATATATGAACTGTATCAGGGCCCATGCCAATTTTTGCAACTTGCAGGCCGATTATGTGGCGAACTTTCTGGATCTATATCGTATTCTCTTACAAAGTCCCGCTTAAATTTCAGCATGTTTCATCTGGTTTCCATCCATTTTTCCACAGGAAGAAATCATCCATTTTCCATCACAGGTATTTTGGGTCTTCGATCCAATTTCCATCCATTTTCTCCAAGGATCTTCCAGATTTTCCAGAAAAACATGCTCATTTTCTATGGATCTTCCAGATTCCCAGATTTTTTTTAAAGAAAAAACACATGGCTGGCACGGTTCGTTGCCTCGCCTCGTTGCAGGTCGGTCTTAAACCTGGTGAACCAAGGGGCCTCGCCGGGCATGTCTGGAGCCCAACGGAGCCCAAAGAAAAACAGCTAAGTAGAGCTGCTTTCTGCAGAGCTTTCGGTATTCAACTCGAGTTGATTACAATTGTTGCAAAGTATCCTTAGTACTCGATTGATCTTAACTGTGTTGCCAGTACTCTTACAATTGTTGCACTCGAAATCTTTTTTTGTGCAATTGTTGCATTCAGAATTCTAAGGTTGAAAAAGTCTAATTAAAAAAATATGGATGCTGTTGGAGTTGCAATGAGCAAAATGTGAGAAATTTGAGGCCATCTATAGCTTTTCATAGCTTTTCCTACTTCCAGATGGCATCCGAAAGCCACGTTCCCAGGGTGACCTTCGTGGCGGAGGTGAGGAAATTGGTGCATGGGAAGATGAAGAAGGACCGTTTCAAAGAGATCTTGGATGATTGGTGCCATGGTCAGACCTGGGTGCTATTCATGGTGCTATGAACATAGATTGTGAGGCCCCCGTTGACGATAGCGTTCAGTTGGTGCACAGAACTCCAATTTCACTATGGTTGATGGTACGCTTAAATAACCATAGTTACTGGGGCTTATATATAAACCAACTAACATCACTGGGGGGCCTCACATTGTAGATTGTGATACCTAAGTGTTTGTTCCATATTCACTTTCCAAATTAGGTCCGGAGATCTGTCTGACACCAAGGTACGTTGGAGTTGGAGTTGGGGCGATGCTGAAATGCTCCGAGAAAACTCGGAGTTTTCTTGGAAATTCATCCGTTAGGATCAGTGATTACAAATATGGGGATTTCCTAAGTCATAGGGGTACCCCCAAATCATCCAGTCGTCATGGATGACCATGACTTAGTAGTGAAACCTTTTGAAACCTATTTTGTGACTTGAGGATGCCCCATTTTTGCAAACCCTCATAAGTTTCAACATCGAAAGTGTTTGTGTGGTGGTACTTCCATGAGAACTGAGCCTTGCATGGTTTTTCCTGGGTTGATCTCCAAACAGGAAGATGAGACCTGAGCCACTTCATTTCATAGGAACACATTATGACAGCTGGTTGATGGATAACTCCTAAGAAGATCAAACAAGATGAATGATCTGATGGAGTTTCCCCCACTTGCTGTTTCTTGTTAGATTCAACTACTGGTTTTCGTGATTTTGCTGTGGATTTCTGGATTTAGGCTGGGAGCGCCAAAGCGCCAAGTCCCAGAACGTACAAATTCCCCTAACTTTTGATAGAAACGGCCGTTTCCTGGATGTTATCCTCTAACACATCCATATCAAAACAGAGCCATCGGTTGCTTCCCTGGGAGGAGTTGCATCTGCAACACAGCGCCACCGAGAAGTCGTTGAACGTGTCTTGGCTGGGGACAACTGATTCTGCAACTGGTTTTTCTCTGCAAAATGCTGGACAAAAAACGGACCGAATCTTCGTGGTTGATCATCTTTTTCCGAAGACGTGGCCATTTGGGGGTTAGGGAAACTCCCACTATGTGTAGATGACAGATTCGAAAAAACATACTGTTGATGTCCTGGAAATGGTGGAGGATTGATGTGGAACCTGAGGGACTTGGGGCAAGATGGACATTTGGCAATTGGAATCCAAGTCTATTGCTGGAATCATAAGTCTAGTTGGTGACCCTTCCAAATTGGATGGCTTGCACTGGATCTTGTGCCACCTAGAGCCTCGAAGTCTCCAAGAAAAATGGTTGTACTTGTAAAAAAAATGGTGGCCGAAGAAAACGCGGGGTAAAGTGAGGCTCCAATGAGGATAGATAGTTCTCATGGAAGCTGATCCCCATCCCAATGGTTAGCTGATTCCAAGCAACGATTCTCACTAGACGAACGACCTCACCATAGATGATCATTGGCAAGCAGAATCATCCCTAAAACAGGTCCACATTTCCCAGGTCATTGTTGCAGCTCAGTGACATGCCAATTTTATTCTACTAGATGCATAATGATGCATATTCACTCTCGGCAAGCCCCAATTCTACTATTGAAGTTTCAGAATGGTTCCTCTAAGTTTTCCCTGAAATCCCATCCAATCAATCCAACCAACCCAGTATCAATCCAGGATTGTTCAATTTTTTGCACACCAAGCACGTGCTTCACACATGATCTGCAGATCTGCAGAGGCTTCCTACGTTGCCATCGCCGGCTGTTCCTCTCGCGATTGGAGAGAGATGCTCAATGTGGCGCTGTCGCGTGATGTGGGGACGCACGGAGGAAGAATCCACTGCTGAAGAGTTGGTTTTCGCCTCTGTGGCCGGAAGGGCACCTGACACTTCAGGGGAAAAACACCTTCGTTGAGAAATCCTTGTCCCTCTTAAAATTGCAATTTTGGGATGGCCCATCATAGCCCATTATCAGACACACACCATTCAAGATGGAACCCCTAATTTGTGAGTTTCAAAGATGATTTTCCCTAGTGGATAGTGGATATGGTCATTCTTGAGTTTCATGTGTTTCATGTCAGATTCACAGAGTGTAGATGAGCATAGATAAATGGATTAAGTTTTGGCAGTCACGTTGAAACTCTCTTTGAGTCGTCAGATAGTCATGCTGGATCCCAGAAAGGAGATGGAGTCTTGCTGGATCAGATTTGAACCCATGGCAATCTCCACCTAAAAACCATGGGCTTTCTCTGGCCCTGAAACATGAAGTCTTTGTTTGTTGAGTTGAACCCATGAATGAATACTATACTTATAAGTTATATCCCTGTAGTCACAGAATTCACCAAGTGACCTCTACTGAAAAAGTTAGCAAAAATCAGCGATTGAAATCCCTATGACATAGGTTAAACTTCGTTAAATCGCATTTTGTCCCAAGGGTTTCCCATGGGTTTACCCCCATCTTTAGTGGTGAAATGAGGTCAATGGTTCTAGCTTGGAGACCTACAAACTCCCAGAGTTGGCCGAGGATCACAGGCTCGATCCATCCTGCTGGTTTATGTCTAACAGGGGTTGGTAAATGTCCTAATTGAACACCCAAATATTGGGGATAGAATCTCCAACAGATACTTTTTCAAGTGATGTTCAACATTGTTCAACAAATCCCCAATTTTTTTTAGGGACATTTACCAAACCCTATCTAATGTGGGTAAAACAATACGGATATAGGGATACAAGCCATAGGGATATATGATGGGGATATATGTGGATTGTTAAAAAATGAGGATTCTGTTTAGTTTCTACACTTTCGGGGATTTTCAAATGATTGCAAATATGGTGATTATGATTGGGAATTTTCAAGTGTCTACAATCATGTTCTTCATGATTTTCTGTGATTGCAAAGATGGTGTCATGTCTTGAAATACGTTGGAACCCAAGAATTTTTCCATATTGCCAGAATGTATAAACATGGCCGTTGGCGTAGTATTATTAACCACCATGAAATATGATCACTATGATTAACCACTATTAATCACCATAAAATCACCATTAATGGAATTATATATACATACATATATTACCCTGTGGTAAACTAACGTAGCTATTGAAAACGGCCATTGAAATAGTTGATTTACCCAGCTAGACAATGGTGGTTTTCCATAGTTTTTTGTTAACGTTTACCAGAGGGTAGATATTCTTAACCATAAAATCACCAAAAATCACCCTGTGGACCCTGTAGCCGCTGCCAGGAAGTGCCGCGACGTTGAAGCCGAGCGTGCGGAACGCGTGGCGGATTTGCAGAGCTTGGCGGACGTCTTCATGGTGCTCGAGCTGGGGGATGGGTAAAGGATGGCTTGAGATTCATAGTGGTTAAATGTGATTAATGATACCTATAATCATTGTTAATGATTGTTAATCATATGGTTGATAATCTTGTTTTTAAGATATGGTGGTTAACCATTATTAATAGTTATAGTGGTTAACCATTATTAATATTCTGGTGGTTCTTATCAACCACTATTAATAATGGTGTTAATAATACTAGTTAATAGTGGTTTTCATAGTGAAAAAAAAGATTGAACCGTTAATGGAGGTTGAAGATTAGCAAAAAAACTGCCGTCGTTTTTTTTTTCCCCGAAAAACCTAGGGTATGTAAGTAATGTGATATGGAATATATACGTATATATATACATCCATTCATGGCTAATAATTGTGACTTTATGGTGAGCCATGGTTAATAATCATGAATAGTGGCGAAAAAAAGTGCCAAGACTGGCTAATCATGTGGGCAACCCTTGCTGCCATAAAGAACTCCCATGACTGGGGATGGTTTATACTTTATAGTTTATAGCCACCCAGAATTCAATGGTGATGACTTGGGGATGGTGATGATAATCAACCAGTTGATGGTTCAAGATCATCCCTGGAGAGCGCCATTTCAGGTAAACATATACCAGGGGCAACCGAAGTTGCAACGGTGTTTATATTATTTTATATTATTTTATATTATTTTAATGCAACATAAAGTGTTTCCAACTGGAAAACCGGGGGTTATATATGTTATTATATGTTCTCATTTTTTTCAATTTTCCAACTACAATAGCTGCCACATCCTGGATATTTTGGGGCACATCTACCCCCACTGCTAGGGATAAACACGGTCGCCATGGTGAGGCCAATACGGTCTACACCTGCAAGCTCTATGCGGGCAACGAGAGCGACCGCTTGCTGCCGGCCGGGCCACGATGTTGTTTGGACTGGGAGATGTCATGATGAATCAGGGGGTAACTCAGTATGAATCACTACATGATATGGTAATGAATAGCACTATATATATATATATACCCTCTGGTAATTTAACGTAGCTATTGAAAATGACCATTAACAGTGGATTTTCCCATTAAAAATGGTGATTTTCCATAGTTATGTTAGTTTACCAGAGGATATGGTAATGAATAGCACTATATATATATAGGAATACTAAGGGAATATAGTGGGAATATGATGATATCTGAATACTAAGGGAATATGATGATATCAGAATCAGAACATTATTTGGGCTAATACTATGATATGACGGGAATATGATGGGAATATGATGGGAATCCTCCAGTAGTCTATGCCACCTTTGATTACCGGAGGCTACTCCATCGTATCATCCCTCTGGTAGAAAGTAAGAGTTTGCTGTGGAGTTTCCATGATTTTTTCAGAGGTAAATCATCTATTTCTATTGGCCATCTCTATTACGGCTATGTTAGTTTATTGGAGGTTATTCTGCATCATTATCCCCAATGAGGTTCTTTTTTGTGACCCCGAACTGTGGGAATAGTTCTCGTGAATGTGGGGTGGTTTTATCCCCCTTCACATCGTTGCACACAATCCCATTGATATATAACTTATATAACCAATGAATATCATGGATAGTATCATACTGGTCATCCATGGAAATGGAGGTTTCCTAATATCATAGATATCATGGATAATATCATGGAGGTTTTTATAACCAATGAATATCATGGATAGTATCATACGGGGATTATGGAGGTTTCCTAAGATGGTCATCCATGACGACAGGACGGGGATCCCCCAGGACTGAAGAACCCCCCACATCTGGCAGCGGCACATCAGTGGGATATCACCCCGGGTGCTTTTTTTTTAGCCACCAGTCGCCGATGTTGCAAGCCTGGCGGCTACTTGGGGCTGCAATTCCAGTTTTTTTTACATATATCATATATATATATTATATAATGTAATATAAATATATATATATTATTATATAATATATCAACCATAGTTATAGGGGCTATATCCCCAACTTCCAGTTGATTCACACAGCGCTCGCGCACCTAGCTACCAGGTGGGCGATTCCAATCGCTGTATCATGGATGTGGAGAAGTATCCTTTGAGCAGCAAGACCAGGTATCTGCGACTGGGGATTTTCTAGCTGGCCGTGTTGGAATACCAAAGGGCAGTTAATTTTTTCTATTTTTCCAAGCAATTGGTGGACAATGTTACAGAGAGAGCTGTTGGACATAGCAATCCTTTGGGTTTCAGGTCTCATTTTGGGTGGAGAACAGCCTTGATACCAACACCAAGCACCAACCAACACCAAGCAGTTGGATGCAGTGGGGCTATTCTAAATCCCAAGTATCAGGAATATACCACACATTGATACAAATTGGGGATGTAATATTGCGGATCCCCCTGTGAAAATGTGCAACAAAAATAACCCTCAGGTCTTTTTTGATCCCCAGTTGCTGAGTAAGTCACATGAGTTGTGCTTGGCAATATTGTAGAACATGGTAAACGGGGTTTCCTCTGCGTTGCTGGAGAAACTACGGCGGACCAAATTGGAATCTACCATAGTGATGGACAGTTCCTCATTCATATCAGTTCCCCTGCAGTAATCAAACGTGGCAATGGAGCATTCCCCTCATTTATCTCCATTTCTAGATGTTCCCAGCTATAAACCTCCAATTTAGGGGGATTTCCCAACCAGCCACCTAACTGATTTCCAGTACATCAACATCTCATGTTACTTGTCCCCATGAACGATACAGGCACATCGACTACTTGAAGGATCAACTGGCTTTCTGGGACGCGGAGTACCAGAAGATCGTGGATTCACGTCCGGGCCCAGGAGTGATGAGATGAGCTGGAATCTATGTTTGGTCATATCATCTGGTTGGTGGTTTGGAACATTTTTTACTTTTCCATATATTGGGAATAGGAACCCCAACTGACTAATATTTTTCAGAAGGGTTGAAACAACCAACCAGTTGGTCATATGTAATTGTTTTTATAGAGAAGACTTAAAGGATATGGTCATATCATGTCATCATCACATTCACCTTCATGGTCTTAGTCTTTAGGGAATACTTAAAGTGAAGAGAAAGTAAACATTAAAATCCTTGACTGAAGAATCTAATGCAACATTGACACCCCCTATCCTGATCTATCCTGCGTATCCCGAATCGATTTTCGGCAAGCTGGGAGTGATCCCATCCAACATCTTCGTCCTACATTTTTTTATTTGATACTGAGTCATTCATGTTTGTTTATAATCTGTTCTTTTCGGAGTTGCCATGTTCCTTCTCTCCATCAAATTTTAGGGCAATGGAACATACTACAGTGACCCCCGAAAAGATAGAAGAGTCATTGATCACTATTTTTTTCAGCACGATTTTTCAGTTTCTATCTTTTTTTGGGGTTACTATATAACAACACATTAAAAAAAAACTGAGTTGTTGCTGATGTGCCGAAGAATGGGTGTCTTTCATTGCCATCCGCTTTTAAGGTGTGCAATGCACGTCAAACACAAAGGTGCAGCCCTGGTCGCGTGAAACGCAGTGGATTCTTGGGGCTATCCCTTGTGGTTCTTCGTAAGATACCATAAGTAGGTTATAAGTACCCCCGTTATAAGTGGGCGATCGCCCTATTTACTCCATGAAATGTATAATAATAATAACAATAAATGATGATAAGAAGAATACTAGTAATAATAATAATAGTAATAATAATAATAGTAATAATAATAATAGTAATAATAATAATAATAATAATAATAATAATAATAATAATAATAATAATAATATATATATGTGTATATATAATATTAGAGATATCTAAATTATTGCCTACTTACTACTTGATTACTAAGTAGGATGAACCGGGAAGAAGCGACCTTGCAGACCCGATGGGGTAAATGTTGGGAATCCGGGAGAGCTTTCGCAAAGCTCAGACGACTGAGAAACATCCCGACGTGGATTTTTTTTTTATTGGGTTCACCACTTTGAATATGTAGTATAGGTACTACTGTGGATGGTTGCGAAATCCTGCACCAGTTGAAAACGGTGGTAAACATCCCACTATTTATAGGGTTTCAACCTTCCGTCCACCGTAGTATAATCTAGTATACATTGTATACATTTGTATACTACGAGCTATAGATTGTAGTCAAAAAAAAATAGTCACGTTCCTATGCATTCTGTAAACACAGGCAGAAGAAAGTTTTGATGCCTAATAATTCACAGGTTTATTAGATTGTAGCTAAGCTAGTAATTAAATATAATTAAAACTATCTATATAGTTTTTCACTACAGAATTATTAGGCTACAGAATATTATAGATTGTAGCTGAACTTCGCCTAATAATTTACAGCTTCCTGTCCATTCTCCTGGAATGGATGGGAAAATTGGTCAGCCGGACACCTCCAATATATGGTAACACCATGTTTTGTTTTTCGCCAAAAAATCGACCCAATGAATTCCCGGGGTTGAATCATTTAGATCAAAAAACATGTTCTTGAGTTATATATCCCCAAACTCTCTAGGATTTTATAGGATAAACGAATACATCCTTTTTTTTCCATAAATTTTGGGGCTCCCTCAACGGCCAGAAATTAACATAAACACCGGATAGCCGCTAGGCCTATGAGGCGCACAAGGTCACGGTGGACCAAGCGAAAACTGCATCTCGGAGCATGGCATTTCTGCTGGGTGAAATACACAAACACGAATTGCTATTGTTCATCATCATCAGAATTAGAATTAGCAGAATTAGCAGAATTAGCAGAATCAGAATTAGCAGAATGAGAATCAGAATCAGAATCATCATCGAAACACATGAACATGAACATTATCAGCCATGATACTGCGGATGGTTGCGAAATCCCTCACCAGTTGGTAGAGGGGCAAAATCCCATGAGAACCCCATTAGATATTTACAATGTTTCATACTTTTCATAGTTACCAACTGGTGCAGGATTTCGCAACCATCCACAGATATCCTCAGATTCATAGAGATTTTAAGTGAGTCATATTCTGTCTAAAAACATAGTTGCTATTAGCACCTTCGATCATCATCAATATTCATCATCATCACCACCATTATCAATGATGATAGTAATACTATTCTCATGACACAGAATATTAACCAATCATGGATTATTATTCTAATCGTATTAATAGATATTAAATGATATTAATAGTACATTATAGTATTAATAGTATAGCTAGTGCTAGTACCAATTATAGTATTCATAGTACATTGTCATTGATAATGTTACCAATCGTACATTGATTAATATTACAGTATCATTACTATTATCATGAAAATAGTACATTATCAATCGATAGTATTAATAGTACGTTATCATTATCATATATAAATAGTATGTTATATTAATAGTACGTTGTCATTATCATTATCATGTATATATATATATATCATTTATAGATGATTTTCCCATTAAAACCTCCATGTATAAGGGATGTTCCATGGCTATGTTAATACCGGAGGGTATATTAATATTATTAATTATCACTTCATATTCTTCAGAAGAAACCAGCGTCACCGTGGCGATGCCTCGGCCGCCTCGGAGGCTCTGGCGGAGGTCCGCACAGCATGCAACGAAGCGCAGGCGCCGTGTTTTTTTTTTTGTTTTTTTTCGAAGCAAACGAATGCCAAGCTAAAATGATTATTGAGCTTATATATGATATTATATAATTATAATATATATATATATATATGTATAATGTATAGTATATGTATACTGTAGATATTCCAGTGGTGTTTTTCCACAGAGATGCTCCTTGTCTTTTTCTAGATCAGTTGGATGTTCCAGCTGGAAGTCTCTTTCAGCACAAGGCCAAGATGGATGAAACTTCCTGTGGCTATAAGGCCTCCATCACGAAGGCTGGTTGTTTCGGCTGGAGGGTCATGCTGGAGTCGGAGGGTAAAGTTGTGGAAATCCCATGGAATCCATTGAAATCCAGGCATTTTTTAGGGACGTTTTTTGGGACGCACGGGGCACTGTTGGCTGAAAGAAATGTTCACCGAAAGCGTGTTGTAGCAGCACTTTGGAGAAGCCACATTTGAATACATTTGACCTCATGAACCCAAAGGGTCTTAAAATAAACCATGAAAAACGCATGACCATGCATCATGTTTCATCGCTCTTGAATGTTTTTTTCTAATATTGGAACCACCATGGCTTTCATCACTTCAACCACCAGCGGTTCGTGTGAGCCAGAAATGCGAGCTGGTGGCGCGCTGTCAAGAAGCTCGGGCGTGCTATTTGGTGTTTGGAAGGGAGCTATAAGGAGATATAATATAAAGAGCTATGGGGATCCACATTCCCTACTAATGTCAACCCCGGATTAATAAACCATAGTTTATTAATTAGGGGGGTATTCCCCCAATAGTTATTATTTGATACTTAAATGGTACCTTCCCAATTAAACAGCCTAGGGGTTTATTAATCCAGGGTTGACATGAAATGGGAAACCAAGGAGCAAAGAGGTTTCCGGAATCATGAGTGATTCATTATAAGTACCCTCTGGTAAACCAACATAGCTATGGAAAATCACCATCTTTAATAGGTAAATCAACGAACTAAATGGGCCATTATGAGCAAATGCTGCAGATGTAAGTAGTTGGGCTAAACATCCTTTTGATCAACTGGAAGACTGCAAAAGAGTACCTAAAGGAAAAAAATATTGCCAAGACCCTAAGTTTAAAGCGGTCCTATTTTCCTTTAGGTACTCTTTGGAACTAATTTTCACTAATTGACAATCTAAGTTGTCACAATCAGTCCTTTTTCCAACATATTACATGTCTCGACGGCAGCAGGTGGTGTTTTCATACACTTTGCACAGTCTACCCTCTGGTAAACTAACATAACTATGGAAAGATCCACCATTTTATAGCTGGGTAAATCCACTATTTCTATGGCCATGGCTTCAATAGCTACGTTAGTCATTACCAGAGGGTATGTCACAGTCACTTTGAGCAGGTCATCAAACTCAGCTTGAGTTGGAGTTTGACTCCCCTGCCACCTATCCAGTTGCCATGGCTTCACTTCGAGCGAGCGTAGCAATCCCAAGGTTTTTTTTCGGGCACCTGTTGCCAGTTGTTGCTACAAAAATGTCTGGCACGTTCGGCACGTTGGACGTTCAAGCAGCCGTTTCGGAAGAACAGAGGTACCATAAATCATGGTTTTTTGGGGTCCAAACATAAGATGGCTATGGATCAAAACCGATGAAACCCAGTGAATCCCAGCTAGAAAAATTGTGGTGAACACCAGGTGACCCATGGGTAAAATGAGCCATGCAAGACGTTTTTATCCCATCGGATGATGATGAAACTGGTTCGTTTTGGAGACCAAGCATCCAAATCCACAGAGATTTCCATGGATTTTTGGAAGTTCAAAATAAGATGCACAGAAAAAAAGTTCTTGGAAAAGATCAACTTCTGTTCATTTGAAAAAATCCAAAGATTTACATAGATTTACCAACTTCCAACATCCACTGTAGCTGGTGGGAACATCTTTTTTTCGACTCAGGAAAGCACTTGGAAGACCTATAATGAGACCTTGACCACAGCGAGGACAGAGGAGATATTCCTCAAGGCAGGCTTTGGACGTGTCAATGGAGGCAGATGATGAAAGATGTTGGATGTTTTTGTACCATGATTTACAATAGAAATGGAGGTGTCAATGGGAAAATCATCTATAAATGATGGATTTTCAAGCAAACCATGTTTGATGACACCGGAGGGTAATATGGTTTACATTTGAAGATGATTGAGTTTTGGATCATGCCAAACTCAGTTCATGTTCATGTTCATGTTCATCCCAACTTGGGTCACAATTTCCCCATGCCATTTCACGATGCAAACCCTTTGGAAAATCATCGAGCCTTGGAAGACTTTTTTCTGCAGGCTCAGATGAGCACATTGGAGCGTATCGAGTGCTATTTGGGTGCCTTTGAGTCCGGGACCCGATCTTTTTGGGTCGACAAAAAGGGGGTTCGATGCTGCTTTGCCCCAATGGGGATTTTGGGTGGATTTGGAGCAGGTGGCTGTGTTTTTTTCCAAACTTGGGGTCATACCGAAAGAAACTGGAAACAAGGGGCATCTCAAGAAATAACACAATGATGTGCATTCCCAGTGAAATGTGAAGCTGTCGAAATAATGCACATATCACTATATCAATCAGTGGTTGATCCTTGCTCTAGTGGTTCATTACTAACCCCTCCTCCGAAGAGCAACTACCCACAAAGTTTTGGCAGGGACCCCAAACTGAGCAGATTCATTGCATTCTACAAGGGATTCTGGAGGAATCAGTCCTGAGCTGCACATGCCTGCAGCGGTGGACCCAAACATAGCGGTACAACATCAGCATGCCAACTGATTCTGACCGTGATCCTTGGGTGAAAAACCCCTTGGTCAAATCGTGGGGGGGCAGGGGACGTCCCATTCCCCAGGCTCAGTGATATGAGGGAAGGCATCCTGCAGTGCAAAGACAAGGCGGATTCCCCCACGGAGGTAATCCAGAAGCCATCTACAAAAAGGGCGCTTACTAAGTTAGTTACTATAGTGGGATGGTCCTCCAAGTACCGAAATGAAATTGGTGGCTGACGATTTTTTCGTGCTTTTTTCCGGGTGACCCCATTCATTCATAGTCGGTGGGTAATCCAGTTGATCTCCCGGGTGGGTAAACATATAAAAAGATGTGGGTAATTTTAATGGCCCATTCGGAAGATGATCTAGAGGATCAATGCGAACCCTCCACAGTTTTGGCGGGTAAGCGATCGCCAGTTTTTTAAGCACCAAAACATTCCTTGGGAACGGGGAGTTTCAGCTGAAAAAAGGACTTGTTTTGTAGATCTGAACCTGGCTTATCCCATGTTCATTGAGCTATTTCACAAACAACATTGATCTTTTTCAGCAATACACGTGCTTGATCTGGTTGGTGGTTTGGAACATTTGGATTATTTTTCCATTCAGTTGGGAATTTCATCATCCCAACTGACTTTCACTCCATCATTTTTCAGAGGGATAGGGCGAAAAACCACCAACCAGTTGATTGTTTTTGTAAGACTAAGAACTACCCTCTGGTAAATTAACATAGACCCTGGCAGATAGGGGTTGGAAGACTAGTTTCCATTAAAGATCGGTCATTTTCAGGGTCTATGTTAATTTACCAGAGGGTAATCACTCATTCATTCTACCACGATTCGAATCCTGAGTATTTCAACCATCCATGAGATGATCCCGGTGGAAACATGTCGCCACTGTGCTGGCGCACATCGCGTGTCAGGACTTTCAACAGCACGAGGAAGTCATCAAAATGTCGCCACTTGGGCAGAACAGGGCAGTCTGAAGCCCGCCCCAAAAATGCCGAAGAACTGCAATTGGGAAGCTGGCCTGCGATGATTTTCCTACATCTGATGGTTATTTATGGTTGCTGCAATATAAAAAGACTGTCAACAAGTTCAACCATAGAAATGTGATGATCCCCACTAGGATATGGTTTCAGGCTCAACCACCAACCTGTCACGATTTTTGGTTTTCTCATCTGGGTTTCTCCCCAACTTCGATTGTTAATCATCACTCTCCCAGTCAGATTAGTTTATGCCTAATTAATCTGATTGGTGGTTTCAAACATGGCTTTTATGTTCCATTTCATATATGGTATGTCATCCTTCCCATTGACGAACTCCATTCATGTTTCAAGATGGCAAAATTGCACCAACCAGTCATGATCTTGACTATTCATTGGATTCATTGGATTAGTTAATATGCCCAATCAAACTGCTTGGTGGTGCAACCATTAGACCATGGTTATAAACTCAGTCATAAACGATACCCTCTGGTAAACGTTTACATAACTATGGAAAGATCCACCATTTTCAATGGGTAAATCGACTATTTTTATGGCCATTTTCAATAGCTACGTTAAATTACCAGAGGGTACCCCATTTTCAGAGCATCTTTTCGCCGGATCAACGTGTGGATCACCTTGAGGTTTCACGCCAGGGCCAGACCGGAGCCGAGTGAATGCCAGATGGAACCTTGGTTGGGCCACGTTTGGGCCACGTTTGGGCCGTGTTCATCGCTTACGTTTCAGTGGGATACCCGGCCTGGTAAACATTTAAACAAAACAGCTATTGAAGCCGTGGCCCAGCTAGAAATAGTTGATGACTACCCAGCTAGAAAATGGTGGATCTTTCCATAGTTTTTTTGTAAACGTTTACCAGAGGGTAGATGAGAATAGTCAATAGTCGATACACGTGTGTATAATGATGTCATCAAACAAGGCTGGCTGGAAAATCCCCGAACTAAAGGGCAGGTTTTAATGGAAAATTATCGAACTCAATGGGGATTTGTTTTCCGTCGCCACATGTGGTTCTGGGGAAGGAATCTATCATTTTTCATACCACTAGATAGCTTCTTTATATTTGTTTTCAACGTTGGGCAATTTTTAGGGTTCTTGTTTATCAATGTGAATTTCAGCAGGTGTCCCAAGTTGGTATTTTTCACTAGATGTTCCATTGTTCATAGAATTGGATGACGGAAAAATTTACAGGAACCCCCTATATTTCATGGTAATGAATCCAAATTGCACTGAGTGCCCAGATGAGCTTGCAGAAACCACGGCCTGCAACTTGGAGTTGGCAGTGTTCTGGCCATCGAACTCAGCCGTGATTCGCTTCTTTAGGTGCTTCTCGATCTCATCCACCAATGAGCAAGCCAAAGACTCGGGGTCTCATCTTTCATCTTGTCCAAGCATTCCAGAATCAAGTGATCTTGGAACTGATGAAACAAATCTTGAATGGCTGAGCTGGAATCTCCAAGCTTCTCCTTGTCGAGCAGTGCTCGAAACTTGACCATCAAGTCTTGAGCTTTGGTACTGCGTTGGCCCAGCTCTTTTCCCAAGAGTTTCTTGACATCCAATGCATTCAAACTCTTCTCAGCAGTGTAGGCCAACGAAAGCACGGCGTGGCGCAAGTGCAAGAACTGCTGCTTCCAGTCTTTCGACTGAGCGCTGAGCTGCACAAAAAAGTCTTTGCCCAAACTCTTGTTTGTGCTGGTGTGCCCCTTGATCCTCGTGTCAATGCCTTCCATCAAACCTTCATGGGAAAAATTCTTCAAGAAGGTGAACATGTAAGGCGTTGCCTCATGGCACTGCGGTTTGGTCTGGAGCACCTGCTTCTTCACCTGGTTCCACTCAGCATGAGGCTGGGTCCTCATGAGTGACCTCATTCTGGCAAGGATCTGCCATTCACTTTCCCCTTTGGCAATGTGACTGGACACATTGCAGGCGCTCTGGACGAGCTGAGCGATTTGTGGAGAAAAACTCATCACATCTCGGTGGATTACAGTCCACTCCAAGCCTGCATGGCAGGCATCGAACAGTGCCTTGTCAACGGACTGGATCTTGGACATGCTGATGCGACCGTTCAGTGAAACTAGCTCCTCCTCAGAAGCAACTTCGTGCAGCGCGCATCGAAGAGCAGCATTTGTGTGAGAGCAACTCAGTGATGCATACCGCATCATGGTTTCGTTGATGGCAGGAAGGAGCCCACCAGAAGATTCCACCAGCTTTCTGTTGAAGTCCACCATGGTGTCACCGGGCTGCAGCTCTGTGCACACCGGATGGGTCTGAGACCCATCAAACCCCACCGAAGCGATCATGCTTAGGAGGGTATGGGCGTCCTTCGGACACAGGCCAAATCCGTCCCGGTTTTGGCTATGCACACCGATCTCGTCGGGCTTGAGCCGCACAACGCGGCTGAGACCATTTTTTGCCAAGGTCTCCATGAGTCGGCTAGATGCTTGGACTAGTTGCCCGCCATCTTCTGCGTGCTTCAGGCACTCAGTGATGGCATCCTGAACATCTTGACTCAGAGCCATGCTTTCACCAGTGAGGCGCGGCAAACTTTGTCTTTGATCCAAGACTTGGCAGTATAGCGAGATCTCATGGTCCCTGCACTGCCTTTACTGAGGCGAGCATTCTATGATGCCCTGCAGAAATGTTATTCAAATCAAGCGCTTCGACAAACATAAAAAATCACATAGGTTCCTGAATCCAAACTGTTTTCTTGCATTGTGGCAAAATGTAACATGAGCTGACCAAACCATGCAAGCAGCGCGCATCCACGTGTCAAACATGATCCTTTTACGAAATGTTTGTGCAAAAACAGGAGCTGACAAACACAAACAGAGACATGAGTTTCACATCGCAACATCCCGCACTTGGCTGATCTGCCCAGCCTCGTTCTCGAGAATGTGTGAAGCCAGCTTGGCTCCCAAAAAAAATCAGCTGCGGTGTTTCTGCATGGTCAAGCAGGTGACGGTTTGGCAACCCAAACATGATGGTGTAACCAAAACGGACACAAACCTCTAGCGTTCCAATCATTAATAGCGCTGTTTGTTCAAAAAAATACGTTGTTGTTTTGTTTGTAAAAAATGTTTCAGTCCATTGGTTACAAAAAAATCAGCGAACCGTTTCTTTTTTGGCATTCAAAAAATACATCCTTGCACAGTGATGTTGTTTCTTGAACCTGTGTGGAAACATTATACGGGCCAATGCTTCAACATGACCCTGCAACTGCACATCTCACCAACTCAACTCAATCGATCTCTTCGCGGAAAATTGAATCCAAAAAAACGCGTGGAAATAGCAGATCCTGAAGCACGTTTGTGCGGCAAAACCAATGCCACGCCACAAAAATAAAGCGACCTCACAGCCCAGCTGGCTCCAAAAACCATGGTGCAAATCCAGAAATAGCCTACTTATAACCATGGTTATGTGTGGTTATAAGTGGGCTAAGTAGGTTAGCTAAGTAGGTTAATCATGATTATGTTACTTATCTAAGTATGGTAATTAAGTTATATTTTTTCAAGATCTACTTATCCCAATTAGTAAAAAAAATAGTTTTTTATCCAAATTAGTAAAAAAAATAATCGGTGACAATAATTACTAAGTAAGAAAAACAACTTATAGAGATTGGTGGAATTATAACTTCGATAACCATAGGTTATCGAAGTTATAACCAGAGATATCGAACTTATAACCATGGTTATAAACTTGCTAAGTAGGATAAAAAATTATAAGTACCCACGGGCATCCAAGTACAGCATGTTTGCTGATTGCACCTTCAACTTGGCTACACCCTTCAGTCCAGGTAAGCCATTTGGAAACAAATCACTGCGCAAAGGTTGAGGCTGCATGCCACTTCTCAACCTCAAGCGTCGAGGGATGGGGATCTCCCTAGCCCTTGACGAGGTGCCACACGGAGGCGCCAACATGACGCAATCCACTTTGCCTTCAGTAATCCACTGCTCCACAGTTTGTTGTCCATCTTTTGTAAGTAAATCCACCTTGGCTACTGGCCCCTTGACTCGACGTTTGTCGATTAAATGATCCAATCCCAATGCTTCGCCTCCCAACGCTTGAAAAGCCGCGGCCACTCCTGCTGTGCCGCAAAACAAATCCAAAAGAAAAAGTTTCCGACCTGGTTGTGCTTTCACCGTCGGGTTGCTGGAGTTGTCAACTTCTTGAAACCCCTGCTGAAAAGAAGGAGGCGACCCTTTGTCTTCGCCTGCATGCTTTGAATCCTGTCCTTCGACAGTCATTGAGCCAGCCCCCAAGCGCATTCGCTTGAGAGGCGACTCAGCTTGAAGATGACTTTCATCTTTGGCGGCCTCATTGCGCTTTCGCAGCAAAGCCACTACCGGACCTTCGCCCGTGACTTCAGCCTGTAGTCAAGCCGTCTGCTTGTGGGCTGATATGAAAGAGTGCCTCTTGCCGCACCCTTTCTTGCAGCACGTGTGCGCCCCTTTTGGGCAATCACCTGAACTCTTGCAAGTACCCAGATTGTAGGCAAAGCAAAAAGGGTTGCCTTCGTCATCACATGGAACCCCTCCCACAAGCTGCTTTGGCATGGGAGTGCGCTTCAACTTCTTGAGGTTGGTGGCATTTGCACGGGTCTTCTTTGAATCAGGTTTTTTCTTGGGATCATGGTCTGGCCTGGTCTTAGGAGCTGGCGTATCAGGGCCGCCACTTTTTCCAGTCGACCTCTTTGGCAAAGGCATCAACATCCAACGGAGCTCTGGGCCGTGCAGGATCTCTGCTGTACTGATATCCAATGGCAACTCACCATTCGGTCCAGGAACCAGCCCCGCACGTGTGCGCTCAGCCAGGCGCACATGTAGTTCCCTGTCGGCCGCCGCGATCTGTTGCAAGGTGACCGCAGCAAATCCTTCCATGGGCTCTTTCTTCAACTCAAAGAAGAAGAAGTTGATGATCCTCTCATGGACTTCGAAGCTCATGGCTTGCGCCACTTCGTAAGCCACTCCCCTGCGCCGCAGGGCGTTGTGCACGTCCAACTCCGTAGCCAGGTTGGCTGTAAAGGTTGGCTCCTGGGACGCAGCCTTGATATTTCCAGAGCTGTCCGTCTTCCAAACCTTCATACCTCCGTCTTCCTTGACATTGTTCACCTCCTGTGTTCTGGAGGTACACTTGGCCCACTCTATATAGCGGATACGGCCGTCTTCCACGCACTGGACCATTGCATTGATCAGGTGGTGAGAGGGCTCCAACACATTTGCAATTGTAATGGGATGAATCCTGGCCTGCAACATTGTAAGTCGTTGCGCAATCTCAGGGGCCGGCAACTTTCTGGGAGCCTCTTGTTCTGTGGCGTCGACCTTCCTCCTCAAGTCTGCTGAGGTCAAAGTGTGCGCCTCAAAGAATAGGCGCCGCAGCTTGGGCGCTGCCACATGATCTGCTTGGCCCAGTACCGGCACTAAAACGCCGTCTGCAAATGCTTGCTCGTCAGCACCCGGTTGGGTGGCCACCGCAAAGGCGAAGGTGGCATGCGTAGTCCACCCCCTGAGACCCAGGGCCTGTATCACCTCATCTGTCAGCCCGATCGATCGAGCCCTTCCTTCAAAGACAGCTGTGCTGTCGACCAGGGACATGGCTGGAGGCCACACTAGGGCAGTTGGAGGAAGACAAAGGAAATTGAAATGTCATGCACACTCACACTCTCCATCCTGCAAATAAACCTAGTCAGGTGCAACAATCAGTCCTTCATCGTGCATTGAACTCACATCCAACGTGCAGTGCAAACAATGCACATTGATCAGAATAATAAAAAAAAAACTTTCCTCTTGGTGTGACATTCAGTTCCATCTCAGCATATCTTAGACCATTTGCCTTGCGACTCAACATCTCAGCTTTCTGAGCTAGAGCCGCACTTCTGCGACTCCGAAAAAAAACAATTCACAACAATGTTGTGGCTTGCAGGAACGCTCATGGCAACATGGTGGATATGCGCAGTTGAGTCAATCTTCACTGCCTTCACATGAAATAATGGCATCTCAAAGAAAAATGAATTGGTCATCACAACTGGTGCACCGTTCCTAATCAACCGCTCCTCGAACAGACACGCTCACATGTTTTGTCTGTCCAAGGTGTCCGCAGGGTCCTCTCCCGCTTACAACAGTGGCTATCACCGTTGCAGGAGACTGCATCAATTGAAGAGGAAACGTCAGAGTCACCATTCTGCTTGTGATTGCGCAACACGTCATAAGCTCTGCAAAGCAACTCAACGCAATGCATATGAACATGTTAGACATGGATGACATCATGAACAAACACTCTAAAACAGGAAAACTGAAACTGGAAAGGTTTGGACTTGAAAATGCACTGCAAGACATCAAATGAAAGAGTGACTGAGCAGACTGGTGGGTGCCCTGCCACGCGGCCGTCCTCACGTTGGACGTCCGCTGCCCTGTGTGAAAGACTGCCCTCATCACCACTCAGGCAGGCCCGTTTGGGTAGCACACACGAAACCAAACTAACCCCTGTCTTCTCAGGCATGAACGCTTCCGACAGTCACACTGGTTCATCACAATCTATTACAGTGCAATTCAAAAACCAATGAGTTAAAAGAAAACCGTCATCTCCTGAGAGTCGACTAGGCACGCTACTGAGAGCCAGACCTTTGCCTAGCCCTGTCCATCCCTCTGGTTGGATGGCGGGATCACAGACATCAACTGACTGTCAACATCTTGAGACTGCGTCCACTAAACAGCAACATTGAAAACAACATTCAATGAAATGCCACAGAGTTGAACATGAAAGGGTCACACCGTTAGGGTTCCGACGCTCATCACGGATGCTGCATGACAGTTTGCCAACAGCTGGGTTGAGGGTCATGCAACTACTGGACTTCCACAGCAGAATCACCGCATGACAGCAAACTGAGAATAAAATGGAAAAAGACTTGCAGCAACCCTACAACAGTGACATCCAAGAGAATCAAGATTCACTTCAACTGAGGTCTCGGCAACCTACCCTCAAATCCACTGTGCTGTCAGTGAGATTTCGTGACATGCGACTCAATGCACGGCAAGTGAAACACACTTCTACCACGGTTTGCAAGTGGACATGACATCACAGCTGAAAAGAAAAATGTCACTCAAGCAAAACTCACAGCTTATCCAGCAAAACATCTTGAGCATTTGTAAGGAAGAAAGTTCCCGGCCAATTGAACTTCCTCATAGTTCTTGCTGGCAATTTTGCCGCAACGCAGGACGACAGCGTCCCCGTCGTCATCAGCTGCAATGCCATCCTTTGCAAGATGGCAGCATCCACTGACACGATGCTTGTAGACCTTCTCCATGATTTGACTTTCCATGGCACTAGCCATTTCCTCCCCTACGATTGGCGCCGCAAACTCGGCTTCTTGCTCCTCTTCCGATGTGTCATGGCCAGGGGCCGCAAACTCCGGCCTATCGTTGGGGTCACTCAAGGAAGACATAGACTCCACCTCGGCGTCTTCACCTTCCCCACCAACAGAAGGAGAGTACGGCTCAGAGCCCACATCCAGCCATTGTGTTCTTGCATCTCCTCCTGCTGTCGGTTCTCTGCATCATACCAGCTGTCCTCGGGTGTCCTATGTGACAGCAGGTTCATGGCCTGCTCCAGTGTATTGCAACCAAAACGCGGCCACCTTCTGGATCTCGGAGCGTCAGGGTCAAACAATCCATGTTGGACGGCCAAGCAAATTGCCTCGATTGCATGAAGCACTGGTGCCTGAGCATCTCTGCTGTACTCAAGTGCCATCTTCGAGCCAGGGTCAACATGATACCCTGCCAACCTTCTCAAGTCGCCACTGCAACCTGCTTTCGCCATCATGCTCAGGACCGTGGCCTTGAGGGAGTGTGTTGCGATCTCCATCAGAGGTGGTGATGGATGAAAATTCCTCAGCAGCTCCCTCATCCAAAGTGTCGCCTGACTCGAATCCAGAGGAGTCAAAGCCCAGCCTCCGGAGGCAAGCGGAGCAGGCATTGTGGGCACACCTGGACCAGCTCTCAATCCGCAGTGCACACGGTGCTCCAGCCATGGCGTCGCCCAATCTTCACCACTGAAGCCAGGGATCACACAGGCTGCTGGTAACAACCGTTTGGCCTGTTTCTGACGGCCTGCATTCTTATGGTGATAGAGCTGGCACTCCAGAAATCCCCGACCTTGAAAAATGTCAGTCGAGGGCTCATGCTGACTGTACTGTCCATCCGACCAGCGCAACCGCATGTGCAATATCATGCAGATGTACCCAGCAAAAATGCCCACCTGTCCAGCGTCGTCCATGGCCAACTTCTCGAACATTGCAACCTGAGGGAAAGACAGAGGTGTCTTCTTCCTGGGCACTACCAATGGTGTGATCGCGGCACCCCGCACTCTTGGGGAGTGCATTGCATTGTCAACCTCTGCACCCAACATATGGTAGGAAAAACTCAACGCTTCCAGAAATCGGGCAGACTTGGTACGGGGGGCGTTGTGCTCCCGCAACTCTCTCACATAAGTGTATGCTTCGATTTCAGATACCGGAAAAATAGCAGCATTGACATTCAAGCTCTTTTTCCACCTACCAAATGACATGATCGATGAAGATCTGGCCCTCAAGGTAGAAATGGCCTTTCCGGCCAAGGCATCGCTGATAGTCATCTCAGCTGAAGGAATTGTTGTATCCCCTTGCAAGGACTTCAAAATCTGACGTCCAACCATTGAACCCTCCAAATTGTCCATAACAATCACTCTCCATGCTTCCAGAGCCCGCGCTAGCGATCTCTCCTGTGCAATCGGCCACGGGACAACTGATGTCCGTTTCGACCAGCGTATTTTCCCTTCAGTCTCGTCCCTTGGTAAAGAGATAGTCTCATCTTCAGTGTAAACCAGCGGGTCAAAAACTGGAGGAGGGATCAGCTTGGGTTTCTTACCAAAAATTGCATCAGCAGGGTTCGTCTCCCAGGGCAGCTTTATGGCAGAACGCTTGACCCCCAAACTGTAAGCACTAGCATGGATGAGGAGGTCCATGGCATGACCTAGAAAAGTCGCACTACCCCTTTTCAAACCTCTGGGCAGTGAGACTTATTTCCCACCCACCCACCCTTGAGTTGTAAAACGATTCGGATTCAAAACCTTGAGAAACTGTCGGCAAAACAAAAAGAGGTTTTGACAACACAACAACAGTTTAGGGTGACTGCACACAGAAACCACAAAACTGTCCAAAAACGGAAGACCCAATTTCCAGGTTGTAAACAGTTTCAGTTAAGGTTGTTGTGGCCGACCACAAACCCGAATGCAGGAGGAACGGGAGACAGGCGTGCGCTAAGGAAGGATTGAGGACGGTGGCTTCCCACCTGTGAACTAGTTAAATAAAGGCTCCACACTAAAGTGAGGCGCGACCCATTGGCCAGGAATTCACCAGCACGTTTGTATTCCTTTGTTCCTACAGCATAGTTGACTCCTCTCCAATCCCTGTGGGGCCACCTTCCTGTAAACAAAATCGTCATACTCCATGCCACCGCTTTCCAGAAACAATCAAGTGTGCCAAGTTCACCTCAAATTGTTGGGGATTGCAACACCAAATTAGCATCAAACTTTCCCGCGTGGGAAGCATTGAAGCTGCGAGGCTGAACCAAGACCATACAATGGAAAACTTGCAATAACATTTGCCCCGTCCTGCTACAGGGACCTCATCTCCATGTATTGCTATAGGAATACATTGCGCAGGGTTCTTAGAAAATGACTGGTCTTTCAATGCAGGTGTGTTCTTGCATTGTTGCCAAAAACGTTGCAAGTCTTCTTGGCCCCTTGGCAAAAAAGCTTTGTGAAATTGGTCAGGGTGTTTTGCATGCATGAATGCAAAAAAAGTTCATGTGGCATCAGCAGGTTTGCCATTGTCTCACCCATTTTACTTGGGATCTCCAGGGTGGTCATGGGACAGAGATTGTAACGGGAATCTACCATCCTCATCAAATCCCGGTACATGTTGTTGGGATACCGGCCTTCATTGCCAATTTTAGAGAGGACTTTGAGATCACGAAGTAATTTCCCTTCAACTGCCTTCTCCACATCTTGCATTGCAAGCGCCGCAATGGATTGCATTTGTTGCGGTGACATTCTACCCCAGGCGAACTCATTCAACAAATACTCAGCGACAGCACTGTTAGACTCTTCCTGCAGAGCAGCTGCGGCTAAGCGCTGGTGGATTCCTCCTCGTGCCATGTCCATGAAAGGTTTCAGTCGAAGTTATTGCGGTGCACTGTGTGTCACACTTTCTGGAAGAGTCGTGTGCACGAGTTCTTGCTTTGATACATGAACATATATTCAATTAAGCGATATAGAGTTTGTCAATGGGTTCTGCTGAGACGTTCCTGTGTTGACATTCACACATGAACAATTTGTTTTTCAATTGGCATGTGTACGTTTTCTTCCATTTTGCAAGTTATTGTGCTATCTTTTTTCTCTAATCACATATATTTTTAGATACACGAACCTGTGATTCACTAATGCAGAGCTGCAAGTAGATATACATAATACATGATATATATCTATACGATATATTTAAACATATGTATGTATGTTTTATATACTTACAAGAACAATCAACATCACAAAATGCACGAACTCTGCTTCAGCCAAGAAACACACGACATCAAGCATGCAAGAACACCCACTCAAGACTGCGAATGTCAAAACTCATGAACGCAGAAACATAACATATTTAAAGCCTGATTTCATGCAGGAACCTTCAACTTTCATACTATACTTCGCTTCACACACAATTCCTTTTCTGTCAGGCATTTAAAATGAGTATGCAATCTCACAGCAAGAACTGTATTGCGGAGAAATAGATGACTTGTAGCTCATCGGCGATGCGAGTGGCTGCAGAGCACAAGACAAGTTCCAAGAACAATCAAACAAAACATAGCTTGACTAGAAGTTTGAATAAGAACATGTTTGCTCTTACAAGTGCTCACAGTCACGCAGCGCAAGCACCGCCAAAAAGCGTGCATCTCAAAGAATGCCTCCGTAGCGGAGTAGCTGCCTGTGACAACATGCAGGAACTGATGTCAGAATGCACGAACAAATGCCAGTGCCAGCCAGTGGCAGGAACACTCATTTTAATATATCATCTATAATTCTTCTGAAACATTTTGCAAATAAATATTTATACATAGCGTTTGTGATACGACATATATGACTCTTTTGAAACTTTTTATATATTACAAATGATCAAGAATCTTGGTGGCCAGCACGTGCAATTTCCAAGAACATGGAGCTCTGTACAATCCATCCCGCAGCAATCATAAGATCATCAGCATGATCGCGATTTCAACATAGCAGAGCAGCCTGCAAGTTTCTCCTGGGCAAAGCGAGCAATGATTTTCTGGTCATCCAGAAACTTCTTCAAATTTGAGCGAGTCAGTTTGTTTCCATCGATCTGGCCAAACAACAGTGCGCGCTCAAAGTCACCGTGGCTGGTCAAGAGCTTTCCCATGGTCGCTTTCCTGTGGCAGCATGTGGAAGTGCGTGTTTAAAACCAAAATCAGTGTTTCACCAGCCATGCTATATGTGTCTGTGCATGAAACCATTAGTCTAGAATAGTATAGATGCAGTCGGGCGTCGCGGTCTGAAAGACATCGTCGTTCTCATTGCTCTCAATCTTGGCCAATAAGGCTTTTCCATCTTTCATCAGCTTTTCAACCGCAGTCTTTGCAAGACTCAAAGCCTCATGACCCTTCTGAAGGGATTGTCCTGTCATCTCAGCTTCCTCTCGATACATCAGGGCCAACCTGCAACATATATCACGCGGAAAAAAAAAAGGGAAGGTTTCAGACTACACTGTGACAAACATGTTAGTCTGATTTTCAACTTCAAAAGAAACAAACCGCAAGAACATGACAACGCAAGTACAAAAGCAAGTACAAACGCACGTACAAACGCACGTACAAACGAACGAGCTTAGAACACTCAACGAATGCAAGGGACTGCTTCGACTGAGACTCAGTGGTTGGGATAGACTTTGAACCTGAAGATGACGGGCCAATGTTTTCCAGGGTCACCTCTGGCACAACCTGATCAAAGACCCTTGCGAATGTTTCACCTGCAGTCTTATCCAACTCGATGGTGTCGGTTTCCAAGACCTCCGCCGTATTCTTCTCAGCCTCGTTCTTGAAGGTCACGTTTCTGGCAGCATACAAGCGCAGCCCACCGCTTTTCCATGTCACCACCTCACCACTCTCGATGCACTGCTGGAGCTCATCATTATCGAGCCCATACTTTTTGCAAAATATGAGCCTTCCAAAACCTTCCTCCATCTCAGTTGCGTTCTCCTTCTTGCTGATCGTTTTCTGCATTGTGTAGTGCTTCGGCATGATGAACTTATCCTGCAACACCAACTTGCCATTCTTCTTGTTGAAGATTGAGTTGATCAAGCGTGTTTGGTCGACCCGAGTGGCACATGTGTGCCATGCTTGGAGTGCCGCTTCTGGAATGGCACCTGCCTTCAACATTCCAAACCATTTTTTGGCTTTGGACCGATCTCGTCCAGACTCCACATCCACAGTAGGGTCATCTTCAGCCTCTTCTTCTTCTGCTTGTTCTTCATTGGTTCCTTCTTTCTCGTTGTTGCCATCTGTGAAGAGTTCAAAGGCTGATTCCAACTTGCTTGCAGGCTTCTTCATCACAGTTTGAGATTTCTTGGGATCAGTCTGTCCTCCACTACTTTTACTTGCACTGGACTTTTCCTTTTTCTTTGGTGGCTCTGCGGTATCTTCACCTTCATTCTTCAAAGCTGAGGCAGGTCTCTTCAGCTTGCTCGGAGACGCCACAGACTTAGCCAAAGCTTTAGCCAAAGCTTTAGCCTTGGCTTTCGCCTTGGCTTTCGCTTTGACTACTGCCTTGGCTTTGGCCTTCGCTTTTGCTTTGCCTGTGGCAGATTTCTCTGAGTTGCTGGCAGGCTTTTTCAGAACCTCAGGTACATCAGGTCCATCAGGTCCATCCTGATTTTCTTCGTCAGGAACGTCATGAACTGGACTCGCTGTTGCTTGAAAAGCATCACCAGGAGGCTGCGAATCTTCAGCATCATGATTTTCTGGCTGAGTAAGTGGAACCTCCTCTTCCGCCATGTCACGAACAGAACTAGATGCACATGCAATTTGAACCACAAGAACAGCTGTAGGTGTGACATTGTGAATGAGCTGAACAAGAACACGTCAAGTGCAGAAATCAGGAACACATGGCACAAAGATCACAAACAGCAAGACTTCCTTTTGTGTGAAACCCTTCGCATCACAGGATCAAATGTCCAAAAGATAGAGCTGAAATATTTTTCCTTGAGCTGGTGTTCGCGCGCACTTAAACAAAACAGTTTCTGAACCACGCATAGTGCAGTTTGCACTATTCTTAGTGCAAACTGCACCAAAAGTGCACTATGGCATAGTGCAGTTTGCACTATGAATGGTGCAAACTGCACCAAAAGTGGAATATGACATTTTCCAAAAACATATTTTTTCATTAAAAAAAATAACTATTTTCTCAAAAATGTCACATATTTTTCTTACAAATGTCAATGTTCATGCATTTTTTTGAAGAAACAAGTTGGGAGCACGAACAGATCCATCAGTAAATACAGGCGTGAAACTATACCAACTCTTGTTGCATTGCAAAGTCACACAATGTCTGAGGCATGCCCTAAACACAGCACGAACCGAATGCGTTTTTGACATGAACTCTTTGCCGCGTTGTGAATCTTTGCAGCGCTGGCACAAAAGCCACACAGCATAGCACGGACCTGTGTGCGTCCAGTGCAGTGGAAAAATGAAAAACTCATGGAGAGCATCTGAGGCTACAAATCATCATCACTTGACATTGGATGATCATCAGGATCAACTTCGGGCAATGCATTGATCATTTCATTCTTCAGATCCTGCTGGACATCTTGTGGTCGAAAAACAAGAATGCGCTTCGATTCAGGTGCATTCCTGTCTAAAATCAATGTGGACTCGAAGGCAAGATTCTTAGCAATCAAGCGTGCCACCAAGTCTGATGCCGCACGCGCATAGGTGATGCGCTCCTAGATGCTTTTCACACAGCTGCCAAAGCAAGAACTCACACTATATAGATATATGTAATATAGATAATATATATATACTATATACTTATATATTATTGTATGTTTTTGTTTGACACTGCATATAAAAGCATGTATGTTTATGTTAATTTGCGAACATACATACCCAGGGAGAGGTGGTGAAAGTCTACTGTGGAACATGATGAATACTAATCCAGGTTCATCTTTGAAGTAGAACAGCGCAGCCAAGAAGTTGTCGGTAGCGCCATACCTGTACTCCACTGCTACAACTGGAAGGGTAGGGGATGGCACCACAGTCGAAGAACACATGATGGTCGGCATCGTAGTGTGGATGAGGATTCCCATCATCGGAAGCTTGTTGTGGACATGTTTGTAGACCAAGAGAAGTCGGTCATACATCTCATCGCTACCATGGTAGATGAACTTGTAGGCACCGGAGCCCATACCAACTTGCATGTAAATATCTTGGTGGAGTACTACCTTTTGCCAATGGCCTTCCCAAAGCTTTGTAACGCTGCCCATTGGTGGAGTAGAGTTCGGTCGATAGGGGCACACCTGCATAAAGACCACCTTCGTGCCATCTTCAAGCGCAAAATCCATGGTGAAGAAAGAGCAAACTTGCAAGAGCACCAAACGCAAGAACATCAGATCTATACCAGCTAAGTTTTCACTACAGGCTTAAGCAAAAAATACAAAGACAGTGGCATGAACTCGACAATCCATCATGAAGCAGCTCATGATTTGAACTTGCAAATCACATTGCTGTTTCACAACTGAGCTCTGTAGCGTTTTCAACAAAAACGTGTGAATACACAATTTCTATTCTATCTAATTAAAAACATGTTTGCTTTGTGGGTTGATATCACACAGTTTGTTAGAACATTCAAAATTTGCATGCGAAACTGAAACTCTGTGACATGTGCTTGAGTTCCTACTTTCTTTCACATTTGTTGTGCAGTTGTATAGAATGGTGCAACTGCAAGAACTGTCTTCAGAACAGGCACAAGAACACTTTTTCTCACTCACTCGATCAAGCTCTTATCTCAACAGACGCACATATATGTATATATATGCAACAAGAACTGAACTGCGACGTGCTGCGCAAAAATCGCATTGAACATACGCAGCAAGAACAGACATATGTCCAGTCCGCAAGCTGTTATCCAAAATGTTCACATCAAATTAAAATCAAATTCACAAACGCAGAGATCTGCATGCATACAATACAGAGAACACTTGCATTGCATGCTCCGAGGGCATGCACAAAGGTCATCCTCACAGGTCATCGTCACAGATATCGTCAGCAGCTCCTCGTTGCACCTGTCAAAGAACAGGTCCCAATTTTTTTACAGCATGAACGAAGTTTCTGTTTGGACGTATGTATATACATATGTGTATATCAGTGTATATACGTAAAACTACATTGACAGGTTGACATATGTGTATATTCCGAAACATATTCAGCACAGGCTCTCTACGTTCATCCTCATCGGTGCTAAGCGTTTCCGTTGATGACGAACTCACGGTATCCACGGCGTCAAATGGTGATGGTCTCGTTCCCTCAACTTTGCAACTTCTGTGAAAAACGCAAGAATTGGAACTAGAAGCTTGATTATTATACGGTCACCACTTGTGATTGACATGAAAGTGTTTAAAAAACAGCAGGAACAGCAACAAGAACCAAAGCAAGAACTTTGGAAGCTGAGAAACAGCAGCGGAGGATGCACCCGAAACGTAGCCTCCAGAAGCTCCAACCCAATCAGCAGGTGGCTCAAGCGGCATTGGCTGCAAAGTATGAAATGGGAAAGGTGGTGGGGATGGAGGTGGCGGCCCAGGTACCACGACATGACGGGCAGGAACTCCATGATAGCCACCACATGGCATCCCATGACTGCCAGCCATGTTAGCTGGCGGTGCCGCAGGAACCCCAATGCTCGCTGGTGGTCGCTGCACAGGTCTTTGCATCACATCAGGAGGCTGATTGGCCACCTTTGGCGGTGGGACAGCACGAACTCCTCCAGGAACAGGTGGCTGATTGGCCACCGGTGGCGGTGGGACAGCACGAACTCCTCCAGGAACAGATGGCTGATTGGCCACCAGCGGCGGTGGGACAGCACGAACTCCTCCAGGAACATGCAAAGCACGGAACGAAACGGAGCAAGAACCGGAAGAACCTGAAGCAGGAACATGTACTTCACCTGCAGGAGCAGCTTTGCCAGCTTTGCCTTCGGCAAGCCATGCGGCTGCAAGAGAACCCCGTGGTTTCGGAATATTCACTGCTGAGCCACCTTCAGCCTGAATCTTGAAAGGCTGGGCCTTGACCGCCTTAACCGGAGCCACACTCGTCCTCAAAGGACGCACTGTTAACCCCGGTATCTCCAAATTTCTCAGATCGATCTGAGCCTGAGCTGCATGCAAGGGCGATTGATAGCGATGAAAAGTTGCTATCGGTTGATGCGGTTGCGCTCCGGGAGGACCTACAGGTTTTTTCAGCAGAAAAACGCAAAAAACAACGCAAGAACAGAACGTGCAAAAAGCAGGAACATAGTCAAATGTGTTTCAAAAATCACGAACATATAGTCACATGTTTTTCAAAAATCCATAACATAGTCAAATGTGTTTCAAAAATGCGAAACAAATGCAGGGACCCAGCGGCTGAAAATTTGGATGTCTTCTGGGATCGGCATGTTGTTCGTGATCAGGTAGTTGAAGATCTCCTGGTGAGTTCTTGCTTTGCCACACCGCTTGAACTATGCACAAAACACAAGAACACATAAGCGAACTCAAAGCAAGAACAACTGCACAGATTCTTGCAATATGTTTTCAAAGTTTTGTTTATATATAATGACAAAAACATATTCATATTCATTTCTGTATATATATATATACCTACATCTGTAAAATGTATATATACATAAATCAATTTTATATATATATATATTTATATTTATAACCACAGTCCTCGCGAGTTATGTCACTGCGCCATCCGCCAACGTAAATGCGCTGCACCGCTGGTGAAGACCCAGCCATTGCCACTCACACAGAGTCGCGAAAAAAGAGGACTTTGATAAAACAACATGTTGAAACATTTGTGACATATACCAGACTATATAGTGAACATCTTGTGGAATGAATTAACATAAATGCGTCATGAACATAACCAAACAGCACGCGATTGTCCCGACAGGTCGCATGGGCCTCAAAATTGCTCTGAGTTTGAAACATTTCCAAAGCATACATGCCGAAGTTCCTGCATGGAAATTGAAACATTATATATATATATATTTATTTATTTATTTTAAAAAAAAAAGAGCATGACTATTTATAGTTCTATAGCATGAACAGTGTTCTGGTGCAGGTGCGAATGGAAAATCACAGCAATATCATCAGTTGAAGTTGCAACAACCAGAAACGCAAGAACATGCTTTGCAGATATGTTTTTGTGACTCTGGCGCACATGTAGCATGTGAGATGCAGCACGAAAAACTAACTTTAAAATCTGTACAGAAAAAATCTTGATTTCTCTAGTCAACATCTTCGACCAATGTGCCAGCTGCACGTGCATCATCCACTGCTTTCCATCCAGCTGCGGTTGCTCGTTCTCGGGCGTCCTCATCTGTCATGTTGGCACCATCTCGCATCTCCTTTCTCAACTTGTGGAGCAGGTTGTGATAAGTGCGGCTGTGCACATTTTTGGGATCCATTTTCAATGGTTTTTTCTCCTGCAGCTTTGCTTGAAAGTGGCAGGAATTGTTTTGCTGTTTGAAAAATTACACGTGAACGCAGAAACTGAAAACGCAAGAACACTGTCTGTGTGCTGTTTGTAGATTGCAAAACATGAAACAAACACATTAAAACCTTAAGAGCATGCATTGAAACAAAACCTGATACAATATACTCGGTATATGCATGAAATTGAAACAGGATGACAATGACTGTTCTTGCTGTCCTTCTTGTCTGCAGGTTTCTTTTTTCCTGCACTCTTCTCTGTTTTTTCTTCTCAGAGGAAACATCATCAGGCCCAGGCACAACTGCTGATGCGGGCCGTTTCTTACATGATGAGGGTGCTGCAGCTGGTTTCTTCTTGGCCTTGGACTTCTCAGGTTTTGGCATTGACTTTTGGGGTACATGTTTTTCTGCTTCAAGACGCAGGTCAGCATCCTTCATTTCTCCTTGGTGTTCATGCGTTTTCGAAGTAGGATCGGCCACTTCGTGGCTTGGAAAGATTTGAAGAAACTTTGGAAAATTGTGGGTCAAGGTTTTTGGGTGTGACTTTGCCTTTCTTTTCGCAATTTGCTGAACCCGACTCATGGTTGCTTGACATCGCGAAGCCAACGCTTCCTGAGGACCGGTGACCGCGAAAATCTTCTGCAGGGCTGAAACCAACAACTCCTGACTTACTAGGCGCCCTTGATGGTGTGGCAGGTGCCTTTGCAAGAGGTGTAGTAGCCACAGAACTGAAAAAATCCAGGTTGTAGTCATCATCTAGGGAATCGCAAGAACGTGAAGGGGCAGCATGAACAGAATTGGAACCATGAACAACATCTTCAGGACTAGCAAGAACAAGTTGATTGGAGGTTTCAGTGTCTAAACCTGTGCACTTCACCTCAGCATCCTCATCGCTCTCATCCTCAGGAACGTAGTCCTTTGGCAGGAGTAGCCGATCTAGGACCATCTTGATCCTTTGGGATCCATCCTAGACAAACGTTTCAGCATGATCTCACGCTTTGACAAATCAGCCTTTGCTTGTCTGTACTGGGCCATGGCCATCCGGATGGTCAAGTCGAGGGAGTCTACAAAAGTTTTCCTGTTCTTTGCAGTGGTGTTCTTCACTTCACCTGAATCCATGAGTTGGCTGATTGCCTCCCTCATTTTTTTCCTGACAGCTTTGAATTTGGCGCCACCTGCGCAAAATCAAATGCCATTGATGCAATTTTTTCCAACCATTCCCCATCTAGAGGTGATTTCCAGGACATCTTAGTATATTTCCCTGGGGTGACCAATGAATGTAGGTCGGTAGTGCCTTTATGAGACAGGAACGACCTGAGCACTTGAACCAAATCTCTGGTCCCCACAGTTGGGTCAGCAACAAGCCTGGGTTTCGACAGGCACTTCTCCTTGGAGGTGGCCTTGTTCAAGCGCCCTTGTTGCTCGATCGAGATTCGACATGCGGTTGGAAGGTTCCACAGGCTATATGTTTGATCACCCAAATGGCTATATGATAGAAAAAATCACAGCAAGAACATATACAGCAAGAACATATAGCAAGAACATATAGCACAAGAACATATAGCAAGAACATATCGCAACAACATAGCATGAACTATATTTAAATAAATACATATATATATATATGTTGAATGTTCAAGAACAAAAAATCATAGTGTGGGATGACATCCCCATTGCAATGAATTTCTCACATTGACAGTTTTGATTGAGAAAATCACATCGTTTTTTTTGGAATAAACAAACCGTTTTCGGTTTCCACATGTCACATCTGAAACACAAACTGCTGCGGCACTGGTGCTGTGGGTTTGACAAATTCAATCGTTAACGCTGTTGTTCGTGCATTTGACCAATGTTTTGTTCTTGCTTTTGTTCGTGCATTTCACCAATTTTGTTCTTGCTTTTGTTCATGCATTTCACCAATTTTGTTCTTGCTTTTCGTGCATTTCCCCAATTTTGTTCTTGCTTTTGTTCATGCATTTCACCAATTTTGTTCTTGCTTTTGTTCATGCATTTCACTGTCTAGCAAATTCATCGTTCCCTGTGGTTCTATATATACGAATCACGTTTGACATTCAAGGGGATCAACCTATATATACTATTATGTATGTATATGCATATGTTCGTGTGATTAGAATTTAGGGTTATATACAATACAGTAAGTCCGGGTAGAAGGAACGAGGCAAGCCACGGCCGCAACAAGGACCACAACCAAAAGCAATCCAACAAACAAGCAGCAATCCACAAAGGCCATACAGGCACGTAATGAAAGAACAATGAAAAACATCATATAGAGAGCAAAAAACAACAAACAACGAAGCACAAACGACGAAAAAACTCATCACAAACAACGCAAAACCACCCCACAACATACACAAAACAACATAAAATTTAGAAGCCTCAAAAATGAAGCGGTGCAGTTTGCACCGCGCCGGGTGCAACTGCACCGTGCCATCTTGACACATGAAAACTGCATGGTGCAAACTGCACCGCTCACGGTGCAGTTTGCACTGTGGCCACCGGACTAAATGCATATTTACGTAAATGACGTTTACTCCCTCCAGGGAGTAAATGTACATTTACTCTTTAGTCGGGAAGTAAAAAGGAGTAAAGAGTATTTTTAGTCCGATTGGATCTATCGGGTAGTTTCCGCAGCCCTTCCACCCTCTTTGTTCTTTCCCCTTTCTTTTTGCCTCCTGTGCCTTCCTTCGTTTGACTGAGCTCGATTTGCCCTGGTGCTTGAACTGCCTGGCCAAAGACGTGTCAGGTTTTTCAACACTTCTCCCCCACTCTCTGTTGTTTTTCTGGTGTTGGCCTTGTTCCCCACCTTTGTATTGGTACTCATAGTGACAGTGGTGCTCGAGTCTCTGACCAGAGACGTGTGAGGATTCTCTACACCCTCAACCCCCCACTGTATCATCCAAACAAGTGTTGCAGAGAAGCTGCATTGCAAAGATGTCTCTGCTCTCCCGGGAGCAAGTCTTGAAGTCCTGGTACACGAAGAACCCTTCAGTTGGCTTCTTGGATCTGCTGTATGCGGCATAAGCTTTTTCGCTGGCTGGTCAGTCAAAGCGCGGCCTTTCTACCCTATCACACTGTTTACCTAGTGACTGACAATCGAGACTTACTATCGGACAAGGTCAAAGATTGACAGTGATTGTGTGCCAGTGACTCTCTTCGAGATACGAGAACTCTGGTTTGCAAGCACTGACTCGTCACAACCAGTGATACCAAGCGAAGTTGCTAAGAGTAAACAGTCCAGCCCCATTGCGACCTCACACAAACGAGCACGCTCAGTGGACACAGGAAGGGACATGCAACAGCCTGGCCCACCGTCCAAACTATCGAGATCACGTAGTGCAGATGACCTTGCAGCCGGTGCAGCTGATCCACCAAGTGCACCTACGTTCACTACAAGTGATAATTTGTCAGACGACTAGAACCGAGTCCCCGTATGTCTCGAAAGGCAACGTCTAGCAGCAGTGACTCGTCCAGCTGCGTCAAATCAACCCACAGGGAAGGAAAAATCAGCTGCAGACAACAGAGCTGAAGTGCTGAGGCCTAAAGGAGTCATTTTGGTTAGTGAAGCTTTCACTGAGATCAATGCAGGACTCGTCATTGTCCTAGCCTCTGGTCATGAGAATTCCATTCCGATCAGCACTCTGACAGACCCGGACATGAGGTTGCTCACATCGTCACTCGTGCCTATCACGAGCATGTTGAAGCCTACCTTGCAACCACATATCCACCAGTTGACGTAGAGCAAGCAGTTGCTGGTGGATTACCTGGCTCTCCTTTGCTTGGCACGACCACTCGGGTCACGGCCGACTGGTGTCATGCGTGGAGTGTGCTAGGCCAGTGGTCTGGACTAGTTACCTTCCCTGTCCCAGCTTCCGGAGTGCGAAATTTCAAACAGACCTAATTACAACCACTAGTCGCTAACGCACGCAATGGGGTCGGCCTCCGCCACGTCGAGTGTTTAAACAAAAACACAAAACCCCAAAACAACGGCTCTCACTGCACTAGTCGCTCAACTCTTTTCCACACAGGAAACAAAGCGAAGTATCTTGTTTGTCTGTCATGCACCATGCACTGTGTTGTGTCGCTCTTGTTTCAGCTTTGCCGTCTTGGCAATGGCAGCGGAAAACGAAAAATAAATTCTCATCCATTCACATTCAAACTGTTGTCCATTTCCATTGGGGTGAATTCACATGTGCTGAATTCACCTCAAACGTTCCAAAACCATCTCAAAAATTCCAAAAACATTCTTCTCGTCCATGAAGTTGTTGTAAAACGACATGCAGCTTCCAGAAAACGTAAATGCAGCTTGGCAGAAAAATTGGTTTCAGTTTGTTGTTGAAAAACGAGTCAAACCAGTTGTCAAAAACATCATGCACATCCAGGAAAACGAAGTTGCACCAAAAACGTCTCAAATTCACTTGCAAATGCGAAGCATGTAGCAAGTGTATTTCGCAAACAAACATTGAAGTTCTTGTCCATAAACGTTGGCTCCAAAAACCTTTGCAGCATCATGCAAAGTCCAGAAAACGTCCAAAAACATATCAATCCCAGATGTTATTCCACCATTCTGCAGCAAATCCAGAGCTGTGCACAAAGAAGACATTGTTGTAACCAAATTCCACATGCCATATCAAGTTGTCAGGGGAACGTAGCACATGTTCACCGTATCAACGGGAGTTTATACTTCCATACCCCCTTTTGCTACGATTCCCATGCAGCTTGGCTAAGAAAGTTTCCAACATGCAGCACAATGCATTGTGTATGTATCCACATCATCCGCAAAACCATTGTGAGGATCCGCACACGAAGTCATCTCTTCCCAGCAGTTGCAGATGTATCGAAAATACCTGTGTACGTTAATTATTCCTGTGTTATCGCTGTTGTCTGTGTCCGCATACTCATTGATGCAGAAAGATTGAACTCAAAGTGCCAAGTTGAAATCACCTTGCAACGGATTCCATGCAGTCCGGTCCATCATAAAAGAAGTTCCATAGATTCTGCACAGAGCATCCATACCAGTGAATTCCAGGCACATTGCACAAAAAAACCATCGGCTCGGGCATGCAATGTCTCAAAGACTTCCAGCCTTCAACGCCACTCGAACTCACGCTGGTACACGTAGCCAGCATTCAGGAATGCGTCAACTCGGCAGTGCATAAGAAATGCACAGAAATCAGGACCCTGTGTCCTGGGTGTAGAAGTCAACTTCTTCCTGAACTGTCCGATAATCTTCTTGGCGTAGCGACATTCATCTGCACTCTTGTTGAAGACCTTGACAACAAAGGCATGATATGTAATTGGCGATGCAGCGAATTTTCCCATCTTCAATAGCGTGCAAGACCAGTGATATGTGTCCTTGATCCATGCAGGCTTTGGAATTGAGAAATCCACCTCTTCGTAATTAACATCAGCATCTTGCCAGTTGTCTGCCCATTTGTGAGTGCCTGGCAATCCAGTGGGAAAGCTCGGAAAGATCGGCGGTGAGTCCCCGGTGTCGGAGATGAAGGAATAGCTACCAAGCCCATCCTCACTGTCAGAGGCGGACATCACGGCCTCATGACGACGTTTGGAGCCGTCTGTCATTGCACCATCTGGCATCTTATTCGAATTCGGTTCAACCACATCAGGTGGTTCTTCCGAGATGCGTGCACACTTTGTAGAATGGCTTGTGGCCTTGGGAAACTGTGATTCCTTTCCCTTTCCTTCTTTTCCTTTCTCACCTTTTGCACCTTTCTCGAATTCTTTGCCCTTGCCCTTGTCGCTTTGACCACCTTTGCCGAATTCTCCTTTTCCACCCTTCTCGAATCCCTTGCCTTTGCCCTTCTGTTCATTGTATGACTGTTCACTTCCAAGAGCTGCGGCAGGGAGTACTGGTGGATCAGCTTTGGCAGGAGGAGGGATAGGCACCTGTGCATTGAATTTTGGGAAACCCGCTGAACCTCCTTCATCCGGATGGCAGTATTGATTTGCAATGGCTGCAATGGCGGCAGCAGCAGCCTTTGCCTCCGCAAGGTCCGCATTCTTTTGCACAACGTTCCCATAAATTTGAATCACAGGCTTATCCTTCGGCTTGTCATCCTTCTCCACATCTTCAATCCAGGGATCGTCATTGGGATCGTAAGGGCGATCCTGCCACTTCTTGTGGTATTCACGTGCATCACGAAACCCAGAGCTTGCCCCTTGCTGTAAATTCTTCGGTGGAGATGCCGGTGGTACCTTCCATGCTGGATCATCTGGCCATAGAGCGCCTGGAGGCGCTTTACCAGCATTTGAATTCGTAGATGAATTCTTGTCAGCTGGGTGACCTTCATTACACTCTTGCCAGTCGTCATCCGGTGGGTAGGTTCTGTTCATGGGAGCATTTTTGACCTCCTTTTGTGGACAGTCAAAAGTTCGTTCATCTTCCCACCTTCCTCAGCTTTGCGCATGAGTGCACGTAGTTGGTCCCATTCTCCCTGTGTCATATCCGTCCCAAGAACTGGATCATTGGGATCGTATGGGAGCTGCTGCGAATTCATCGAATTCGATCCAGAGTGCCCGTAGGGGCCTGCATCAGCTGGCGGCCAGTGCTGTTGTCCATACTTTCGAGCCATTGCGTCAGTCGATCTAATTCCTAATTGAAAGCTGTTTCAACACACACACGCACCCAGAGTCGAGTACCGCAGTTTAGCCGTTTTGAGGGTCCTAAACTCCGCAAATGTAGAATTGGGCGTGTGAGTTGTGTGTAGTCCAACCCTGTCCAAATGTGTCCACAGACATGCAAAACTCAAAACAAACTCAACTGACATGCACAAGTTGACATCAAGTGAACTGTGCTTCACATCACTGCAGTGTTTCATCAAAAAGTGCTTCGCGTTCGCCAGTGTTTCGCGAGAAAAACAAAAATCTGTGTTCCACATGACTGCAGTGCTTCACATGACTGTATCTGGACATCAACTGTGGGTTTCGTTTCGTTTGGTTTGTATTTGGTTTCAAATAAGACATGCAAAAACAAAACTCTGGTTTCTCCATGCCAAAAAAAAAGTTGCACATCCCCCTTTCAAATTGAACTGGCGGCGTCCGGAGACGTGCAAAAAAACAGTTCCACCTGCCACGCAACTTTCCTATGGAAACTCATGCACATGCAGGTCAAAAAAAAACTTCTCCATTTGGTCTTTCATGCTCTGTGCAGACAGCACACATTCAGGGATTCTTCCTACCCGCACGTACTGCGGCCAAAATGGCCTTGGCAAGTTCTCTGTTGTACGCCGTACGCACCTGTCTGGGTCCAATTCACATCATACATCCCAGCGTGCTTGTCCCACTCGCACCAACCAAATTTCTTTGTGAGCAAGTTGCAGAAACCGGCTGAAGCACTACAGAATATCAAGACCTTTCCTACTGGTAAACCGTTTGGAGCTTGCATACCAGTCTGACATAAAAACACTTCAGCATCAAATTGCAAACCGCACTGTTTCAATACACGTTTCGTTTCGTCTCGTTTCCAAATGTTGTTGTTTCGTGGCAACTCAAATGACCGTGAATTCCCCAGCAACAAATACTTAGAAACGTTGTCCATGATACCTTTCCATGACCTGTCAGCCTCAGATTCTACTTGCGCTGAAAAATTCTTGAGGGGCGATCCTGAACTGCACGGTGTGGAAGCATGCACATGCACCCATCTATACCCTAGCTGTTGTTGTACCTCAACGAATTCTTTCACTTTCTGAAACATATCAACAGTTTCCATTCGTTTGATGATACCGATGTAGGGCATTCTGGCTACCTTGCAGGCTTCCCTAAGTGCTGAATTCGTCCCGCAACACACTTCAACAAAGGCGATGTCTTGTTTCTGGTCCACACGGTTGTTAAACAGCATGACATCCCTAATTCTTTGCAGGTCCTTTGCAGGTACTTCTGGCACTTCGAATCCTAAGCTCGTTCGATGCCTGAGAAAATCCTTGGTCCCCAAACACTTGGTAAAAAGATCTGCCACATTGTCAGTTCCAGCTCGGTGTTCAACCAGCAGTTCGTTGGAACTAATTTTAGCTTTCATCCAGGCCATTCTAATCTCAACATGCCTACTTCTCTTGGGAATGTCCTGTCCTACTAACAGCTGCAACGCTGAAGAGCTGTCAGATTCCAGCAGAATTTGAGGAACATCTCTTTCTCTCATCTCTCCAATCCCGATATACACACGGTGACAAAAATTACTAAAAGCAACCGATTCTTGGGCAACCATCTGCAATGCATACAATTCTGCTTCACATGAGGACAAAGACACTGATTGTTGTTGACGAGCCAATGACCTAACCAATGCACCTTCACAAAACACAACTCCACCTGAGATACCTTTCCTACCATTGAATCTGTATGGAGCAAATGATGCATCAGAGAATGAATGCAGGATTGAATGTCTTGCAGGGCCAATCATTAAATTCTCATATTCAGGAGAGGGTAATCTCAAACAAGTTCCTACATCCTCAAACAGAAATCTAAGCAATGCACGAATTGCAGATTCCGTGCCTTGATTCGGTTTGGCTTGCTGACTTCCAATGAGGCTTAGGTAGAGCTTGAGATCGTGTCTTGATTGAGCCATCCACAATAGTTTGCCCAAAGCACGTCGGAAACGTGAGTATGCAGAGGGAGATAGTTCTTGCATCAAATTCTTGTCGCCCATAGCCTTGTCTAAGATCCCAGCAACATCCGGCACTGAAGCCGAACCTTTGTGATGTTGAATTCCGTGAACCTCGTGTCCAGGAATTTCGGATCCACACCAATGGTCAAGGAGTCATCTTCAAGTCCTCGATGCACATGCCTGCCAATAAAAATTAGGTGTCCACCACCATGGCGTGCTGGAAGGATAATCCCTGTCTCCTTCAGAGGCACGGCTTTGCCAATCGCCTTCTCCACAATCTTCTCAGCTTTCTCAGATTGGCAACATAGCAGCAGATCATCTACATAGGCAACAAGCAAGGCAGTTTCACCATTGACAACACCTTGATAAATGCATGGTTCCACTTCATCCGAAGTAAGTCCAACACCACGAATGCTGTCACTCAGCAAATTAAGCCAATGCAAAGACGCATCTCGCAGGCCATTCAAGGCTTTGTAGAGCAACAGGTAGGCTTGTGATCCATCAGGCATAGAGACTGAGAGAGGAAGCTTCAGCACGATCACGAGGCCGTGAGGAAGTGGAGAATGCATGAATGCATGGGAAACATCAAGACCTTTGAGTCGAAGAGCCCGCTGTGCAGCAAGAGTTAGGACAAAATGCAGTCCCTCAATGCTCGGTGTTGGGCTCGAGATCCCCAGCTTTCGTGCACTAATTCCTTTATTCAGGTCTTTTGCCACAATCCTAACACGAACCCGTGTCTCACTTTTGTATGCTGAAACCCATCTACTCGGTATGACACGCATGAGTGGGTGTTTCTTCTTCAACGCATCAACCTCAGCCTGTCCTATGACCTTTCCAGCACCACATTTCTCTAAATTCCCAATTTCTTCTTTCATTCCTTCAAAACCAAGATCCACATCTAATTGCATGAGGGAACTATCATCGATTACTTCGTCAGGTTTCCACAAAAGCACTTCAGATCCACCAAGTTTCACCTTCACACATGTATGGTCCTTGCCTTGTGCAAACTTGATCGAATTCAGTTCAGCATCAAACAATTCTGGAGCTGTGGCTCGTGCATTTTCAGGTCCTTGTTCCAAACTCCATGCAACTGGTCCTAAAGCATGACATGCATCATCCATGACAAAAAGATCCAAAGTCATTGGAACCTGAGTCCCAGCGGCACGCTCTGCGGCCATCTCATCTGCAAGATCTTGCACGGATTGTTCTGCTTCTCTCTTCATGCCTGAACCTTCAGTGTCCATGGATAGACCAACCTGATCTGAACCTGCGCCGACCGGAGCCGGGCTTGTCTCGGTCTCAACCTCCATATCTTGAACCTCAAGTCTCGGTCTTGCAACATTAGGCACAACCACAGGAGTTGCACTGG
Source organism: Cladocopium goreaui (assembly GCA_947184155.2). NCBI lineage: Eukaryota > Dinophyceae > Suessiales > Symbiodiniaceae > Cladocopium > Cladocopium goreaui. Next base: position 13,935 of record CAMXCT020000266.1, on the reverse strand, counting down.
GAGCTTCACTCGCCTCAAATGCAGCTCGCTTTCTCTTACATTCAGCATTATGCCTAATTCCTGGAACATCCATACCAGAATCACATGCAGGACACCTGGGTGTCTTTGGAAACACACGCACATCATGTCTTACAACATCTGGTGACGGAGACGGAGACTTTGGAGAAACAGTTGGAGAGGCTTTCGGAAGTGCAGGTCCATCAGCAGTAGATGCACGAATTGGTTCTTGTCGGGCAATCTTCAGCTCACCTGGCTTTCGGGGTTGCGATGGAGCGGACTCCACCGGTCTCTTTCGTTGGATTGGAGCTCGATAGCTCGGGTCGGATTCTTTCATCTCTCTGACCAAATCACCTGGCGCACCATCAGGATATTCAACAACATCATCATGCATAGGTTGGTTGATCTCAGCATCAGGCAATCTGGGTCTCTCCACATCGGGTGCAGCTGGTTCGACATGTACACCTGGACGTACAGGAAGAACTTCTTGAGCTTGTCCACCACCTTCAATCTCACAAAACAGTTGATCGCCAATGACCTGGTTCCACGCAATTGGAGTGATTGGCTTGACATTCCTTGCAACAAAGCGCTTCAGAACTAATTCTCCATCAATTCTGATTGCACCTTGCACGATGGGTCCAGTATCCAAGCCTGAGTGCACAAACGAAGCTTCAATGCTTCGAGTTCCATTAGGTGATTGGGCTCGCATGCTACTGGGCAACTCAGCAAGAACACTTTGTCCAAACATTGCGAAGGAAGGTCGAGACAACTTCCGCTGTGTAGAGTACTCCAAAGGAGAAAAATCAGTTCCATGAGCCTTTGAGAAATGGTTGTGGCTCAATGCAATGTACGTCACAACATCATGCAGGCCACGTTCAGTGAAGCAAACATCAGCACCTCCTTGGTTCATCTCGGCACGCAACACTGCAAGGGATTCCTTAAGCCGTCGAACAGCTCGTTCTGCACCTCCATTGCTTTGGTGTTGTTGAGGTCGTGCACGTCTAACAAGGAAAGTGTATTTTTCAGAGCTGGTGCCAACTAATTCTGAAACAGCACGTTCGGCATCAGTATGCAGGACAACGGAAGAGGTCGAAGAAGCAAGGCCGAAATGATCCAGCCACTTGCATATTTGATTCTTCACTGTTCGAGTCTCCTGTCCTACAATGACATACCCAACGCAATTCGTTGAGAGCTCAGTCAGAACTAGCACCTTAATTGTCCCTTCAGCTTCATCGTCAACCATTTCACCTCTGGTGGTCAAAAACCCAAAATCAGCTTGCACTTCCGTTTCAAGAGTACCTTCTCGACGTCGACGATGTTGGAATGTCGACTTGCCTCTTGCACAAATGGTACAACGTGGATCGTAGGGGACATGCCCTTGCATTCGGTGAGTTTCCAATGCAGCTTCCGCTGCACGGCTTAAAGGATTCAAGTTCGCACCGTCATGCACTGCATTCATACCTTCTGACATCACAAATTCACCCCGTTGTGCAGTGGATTCAGAATCCTGGTACATCCATGCAGGGTCAAGTTTAACCCATGGACATCCCCCAAAGTTACACACACCATCTAACCGCAAACCTGTTGCAGAGTGAGTAACCTCAGTGCCTTGTGAATTCTGGTTGAATTCCCAACCGCAATCACAAAGGGTGTTAGTTGAAATGATGTTATGGCTAATTCCACCAACAAGGCATTTCAGCTTGGCTTGACGATACACTGGGAATCTTCCCAAATTGTCATTCTTTTTCTTGAACCCTACCCAAACCGAAACAGTGGTAGATCCATCAATGTTCACTTTGCTACCATTTGCCGCCCTGAAGCGGTCATTCTGAGAGTTCACAACCCATGCACCGTAAGTGGCGCGTGACGCAGTGGCCATGACTGTTGCCGCTGCACCGGAGTCCAGCAACCACCAATGCTGGCTTTCGTCTCCCATCATAATTTCAGATAAAAGTGGATGCAACACTGGTGAATATCTATGCAGTTCAAATGAATGAGAAACTGTGTCTTGCACGTTCAAAAATGTTGAGATTCCAACCCTTTTCAATTCGACTCGATGACAGTTAGATGAAACAAGATCCTGAGAAACTGGAGTATCACCTTCAACCTCGATACCTTGCAAACCGCATTCCAAGGTCGTGACACGATGCGAAGTTTCCTGCAGAGATCCTGACAAAACACTGGTTCCTGATGCAGACATGGCACAAAGTAGACTGGAGTCAACTTGAGGGGTCTGTTCATGCACCCATCCAAAATCCAAATTCCACAACTGGCACACGTCTGTTTCTGTTTCCGTTTCAGTGCAACTGTCATCAAATTCGTCTCCATAGTTTGTTGGCTGGTCCACAACAAATGAACATCCAGACTCACTGTCAGAAACAAAAATGAGTTCGGGTTCTTCGCAAGATTCACTGTCCGAGATAGGAACGAATTCTCCTCCATCGAAAAATTCAGGGGCAAAAATAAAACATGCTGGTGGTAAACTGGTAAAAAAATAGTGCAGTCTCACGTTTCTCAGTTGGCACAACTCAAGGTTCGCACCGAAATCATCACTAATGATCATGCAATTCTCACAATTGCAAAACAATCTATTTGATTCCAAGCACTGCAAACCTGAAATCGAAACGTGAAAAACGGTTTCATCACATGAAAAATGGCTGCAAACGGTTTCAGTTTCGTTTGAAATGTCTGTTTCAACTGTCAAACCTGTTGCAAAACTGGCAAAAACGTCGGAAATCAATGGACTCAGCACGAGAGACTGTACTCCCTGAGCAGCTGCACCGGCACTTGCACTTGCCTGTTGATCATCTGTTGCCGGCCAGCTCCAGGACTCATCCCAGTATTCCTGTCCCTCATTCCATGCACTGTCCCATGATTCATCCCAATTGCCATTCCAAACCTGTGACGTTTCTAACCAAGACTGGTCTTCCCACCAAGATCCATCGTCTTGCCACCACATGTCAGTCCCGTCATAGTCGTTTTCGTATCCTACTTCGTTCATTTTTCCTTTCTTGCCAAAACCTTTACCTTTACCTTTGCCTTTCTTCCCTTTCTGTTTGCCCTTACCTTTGATCACCTGCTTGTTGTCGCCTTTTCCTTTCTTTCTTTCAGGGCAATTCACAGAAATGTGTCCGAATTTCTGGCATTTGAAACATTTCAGTTTTGACAAATCAACATCACATGTATTTGAACTGTGTTTTCGACTGCCACACGTTCCACACTTCATACCGCCTACAGCGTCCAAATTCCAATTCCCATCCCCATCACTTGCAGACATGTCATAGTGTGCAGTTGACTCATCAGATACCTCTACCTGGTTCACCTGATACAAGTTCTTCTTGGGGTGGAATTCAGCAAACGCACGTTGCTGTTGTTCCCAACGCAAGGCTGTGGCACGAAATGCATGATATGATTCACCTCCAGTATGATGCAGACAAAACGTTCTCACTGCATCCGGTAAACTTCGTAGCAACACAGCTACCAAATCAGCTACAGCTACATGCAACCCTGCAGCATCAATTCTACTTGACAGTGTTCCCAGCAACTTAGAATACCTAGCCATCTCGAAATCTATCTTTCTGATTGTGTCCGTGACAATGGTACTTGCACTGGTCTCATTACCATGCAGTGCAAAAGATTTCCCAGCTAAGGCTGTCCTGAAACTAAGTGCTTCACTCCGGGTCCTGATGCTATACTCCAGGGTCAGTTGCCTCACCAATTCAAAGCCATTTGAAGCCTGCAGTTCCGTGTTCACACCAACATCTGTATTGCATAGATTGATCCCTTCACTGAACGCATTGATCAGCGTCAACGTCCTTGGATGACTTGCAAAAGCACTCCTCAGCATGGCCATCAGTCGTCGACTGCGTGCTCTCTGATTCACATTCAGCTGGTGCCAATTAAGCGGGTCTGGCCACCTGCACGCATGCTCGATCTCACTGCCGAACTCGAGGCTGGCTTGCATCGCCCAGGCTGTTAAATCATAGATGTATGCTTGCCACCCTAGGATTTCTGCTTCTCTGCTGGTCCACTTTGCACAATCCGGAGTTGGTGGCGTTCCCAGCCATTTCTCACTCTTAGCAAATACGTCTCCTACGTATTCCCCGGATGATCCTGGTACGTGCATTGGATCCATGCTCTGAGGAAATCCACTTGTGGTCCTTTGTCCAAACATCTCAGGTACACCTCTAGCCTGGCTTGCCTGTTCACCTAGAACTTGTCTTACTTGCAACAACTGCATTGGTTCCAAACCTCCCATCAGCCTCAGCACATCGTGCAGTCTTTGATTTTGGGGTGTTACTCCGCCAATGTCCTGTCCCATGCACATGCCTGCATTCTGTCCTGACCCAACCTGTCCTTGACATGCAGCACCTCCGCATTGACCTGACATCCATGGCATCCCATAACTTGCATTCCCCTGATTTGGTTCTTGACTTCTGCCTGTGCTAGCTTGGGCATTTTGGCATGCAGTTCCCATGCAACCTTGTCCTGGCATCCCTTGTCCATGCAGACCTTGTCCCATCAGACCTTGTCCTGTCAGACCTTGTCCACCTTGACCTTGTCCGAACTGACCTTGTCCAAACAGACCTTGTCCATGCAAACCTTGACCTGGATACCCTTGACATGCATTGCAACTACCACATCCATGACCTTGACCTCCAAGATAACCTTGGTTCTGTCCATAATTTCGAGGGTCCATCAATCCACCTCTCATAGGTCCATAAGATCCAAAAACGTTCTGTGCAGGGAGAATGTGAGCACCACTACCAACTGAGCTTCCGGCAGCAACTAAGTTCTGAGCTGGTGTCTGCGTTGTTGTTCCCATTCCTACTGCTGCCTGTTGCGCGTTCGCTTGCATCGCAGTACCTGTGGGCGAATTACCTGCAGCACCTGTGTTTCGTTCTGCTCCTGGTTCTCCTCCACCTTCCATCCTATTCATGATGGGTGATCCTGAGCCTAAGTGCAGTGAATTCATTCCTAGCGCACTAGTCTGGTTACTTGGTCCTTGTCCCTGGCTATTTCCTGGCAACATCGCGTCTAATTACACTACGCGTGGAGCACAACCGCTCCGCTACCATGCGAAATTTCAAACAGACCTAATTACAACCACTAGTCGCTAACGCACGCAATGGGGTCGGCCTCCGCCACGTCGAGTGTTTAAACAAAAACACAAAACCCCAAAACAACGGCTCTCACTGCACTAGTCGCTCAACTCTTTTCCACACAGGAAACAAAGCGAAGTATCTTGTTTGTCTGTCATGCACCATGCACTGTGTTGTGTCGCTCTTGTTTCAGCTTTGCCGTCTTGGCAATGGCAGCGGAAAACGAAAAATAAATTCTCATCCATTCACATTCAAACTGTTGTCCATTTCCATTGGGGTGAATTCACGTGTGCTGAATTCACCTCAAACGTTCCAAAACCATCTCAAAAATCCAAAAACATTCTTCTCGTCCATGAAGTTGTTGTAAAAACGACATGCAGCTTCCAGAAAACGTAAATGCAGCTTGGCAGAAAAATTGGTTTCAGTTTGTTGTTGAAAAACGAGTCAAACCAGTTGTCAAAAAACATCATGCACATCCAGGAAAACGAAGTTGCACCAAAAACGTCTCAAATTCACTTGCAAATGCGAAGCATGCAGCAAGTGTATTTCGCATGCAGCAAGTGTATTTCGCAAACAAACATTGAAGTTCTTGTCCATAAACGTTGGCTCCAAAAACCTTTGCAGCATCATGCAAAGTCCAGAAAACGTCCAAAAACATATCAATCCCAGATGTTATTCCACCATTCTGCAGCAAATCCAGAGCTGTGCACAAAGAAGACATTGTTGTAACCAAATTCCATATGCCATATCAAGTTGTCAGGGGAACGTAGCACATGTTCACCGTATCAACGGGAGTTTATACTTCCATACGGAGTCTGGCCGCGTCATGGTCATTTAAGGAAGATACTCGATGGTTACCAAGGTAGACAACCTAACTTCCATAAGTGGGCTCGGCCTGCCTTTGAGCAAGGTGTCCTGCCTACACTTAGCCTGCTCCCAGGAGAAGTTAGTGTTCGAGTGCTGCCAGGAGACAAGATGTACCAGGCTATGGAGATAGAGCCAAAGTTCATGCGGCCAGTTATCCTTCATGGTTTTGTACTAATGCCAAGAAGAGACTGCCTAATAGCCTTGCTGACCTTGCCCAATATGGATGACATTCCAAGATACCTCCTGCTCCGCTCTCTCAAGCTCAGTTAATTTTGCTCTGTAGTCTATGGCAACGAAATGGAGGTGGATCCCACCCTTCTATATGGGTTCTCTTTGGGATGGTCAGGCAAGTTGGGTGAACCCCTGAGTGTGGACTCACTGAGTTCGGACCGCGGTTCGTTCCACTGTTGTTCATGCAAAGGGGGGTCAGGTACACTTCTTTAGTAGGTTGTTGACATGGTAGTGGTTGTCGTTCGATTGTGGTCCCACGTCCTCCTTGGTGACTCGGAGGAAATGAATGGGTAACGGGGCCTAGCCCGCCACGATTGGATGTCACCACTGCTTCAACTTCCGATCCATTGCTTGTGTCCTGGCTAACGGTCAAAGTTCGTGTGAGGGTTGCTATGCTCCGCACGGATCAGACCGTCGGTTCCTCCGTGACGAATGCCAGGGTAGTCACGGTGTCTGGGGTAACCTGGACCTCCTTCGTGTGTTCCCATGCTTTCGGGTATGTGTCACATGGAGGGTGGGATCGCTATCGACTGGGTCACCCAGCGGTCGAGGTTCTGGTAGAAGCACCTCGGCTTAATGTACAGTCAGGCCACAGTAAGGTCCTACACCAGGGATCGAGCTGTGCTGCGTTGGGACCACACCCTTAAAAGGGGGAGGTTATAAGGTGGACAAGAAACCAACCCACCGAAATACCTCATGTGGGAACCTTCGCAGGCCACATCGGACAAAGACATCAACGGTCTGGTGTTGCTTGCTTCTGCGGGTTGCCGCCTTTTTGGCGAGCGCAGACACCGGGAGACCGTGTACGTCCTGTGTGGTGGAAAGGGTACCGCCCCTGGGTGCGCCCTATAAGGGAGCCCAAAGGTACCAAGCGGCACTGTAGTGGACTAGGCGGAGGCCTACTCAGTGGTGAACATGAGTATGACATATTTTTACAGAATCATGCGCAAATTAAAGTGTACGGCCCGTCACTTGCTATGACAGACAATTGGAAAGCCCATATCACCCAACTAGGCCTCACCAAATCGGTGCATGAATATGCCGTCTATCAGCTACTTTCCACTGCAGAAGGATGGGCAGCTTGGAAAGAATTTCTCCCAGAATGTTTCTCCAATCCCCAAATGCTGCTGACTAGAGCGATCCGTCTTATTGAGGCTGCGAATGTCCGACCAGCCCATGCCAGGCCACCGCACCCAACCTGGACAACGGCTATAAGGCAGATCTTTCGTTGCTACCACCCACAAGGGAAGTGTCTGCTCCTTAAGTCATGCTTTCCGCACTTACTAACTAGAGTAACTGCCGGCAGTGTCAGGGACATCAACATTTATGGTTTCTCAGCAGGGTCCTATACTGGCCTTGCACTGCATGAGATCCTGAATGATTTCGCTGCATTCCCAGGCCTTACCAAAGTTGCTGCGATCGCCACACCACCATGCGCCTCGCCATAGGTGACCGCAAAGTCACATTGGTGCACTGTCTGGAAGACCGACTGTGTGTGTGGCGACCTGACTCCCTGACAGAATTCAGCTATCAGGTTGTTCTGATCGAAGGGCACCCCACATGGAGTGGGCGTGCCAAGCACTCATATGGCCACTTGCTCTTCCTTGACCTTGACGAAGGGGTGCACGATGTTCAGCGGCTTCAAATCACCAACCCGCAAATTATCCCACATGGGGTCAGATGTGAAGGATTGTTGCGGGTGTTCTCTTGGGTCAGCTTTGACCTTCCGGTCCACCTGAAAACAACCCTCAGTACTTTGCTGGTCGCAGCTGGAGAGGGGAACACAGAGCTCCACAAGGTGCCGATTGTAGGAAGAGATATTCGGGATGATCAGCCTGAGTCAGAGACAGAACTGCAACTAGCTCTGATAGCCATGATTCCCACCCCAGGAGGTGGGTAGGGGAATGGGGTCCCCGATACCTAGCCTCCAAGAGGGAGCGTGGACCCGCGAGGGTCCCAAGGTTGTTGAGTGGGGGTAAAAGTGGGGTACCCGTTGACCTCTTCGACCTGGAACCATGAAAGGACATGGTTACGTCACACTCCCTAGCCGGCAAGTTGGTGCTGTCCTTGGGACTCGGACGTGTCAACCTGTGCTGCGTGGTCGACAGGCCACAGCGCCATCCACTCCTTGGTGACTCGGAGGTGGATCCCACCCTTCTATGTGGGTTCTCTTTGGGATGGTCAGGCAAGTTGGGTGAACCCCTGAGTGTGGACTCACTGAGTTCGGACTGCGGTTCGTTCCACTGTTGTTCATGCAAAGGGGGTCAGGTACACTTCTTTGGTAGGTTGTTGACATGGTAGTGGTTGTCGTTCGATTGTGGTCCCACGTCCTCCTTGGTGACTCGGAGGAAATGAATGGGTAACGGGGCCTAGCCCGCCACGATTGGATGTCACCACTGCTTCAACTTCCGATCCATTGCTTGTGTCCTGGCTAACGGTCAAAGTTCGTGTGAGGGTTGCTATGCTCCGCACGGATCAGACCGTCGGTTCCTCCGTGACGAATGCCAGGGTAGTGTCTGGAGTAACCTGGACCTCCTTCGTGTGTTCCCATGCTTTCGGGTATGTGTCACATGGAGGGTGGGATCGCTATCGACTGGGTCACCCAGCGGTCGAGGTTCTGGCAGAAGCACCTCGGCTTAATGTACAGTCAGGCCACAGTAAGGTCCTACACCAGGGATCGAGCTGTGCTGCGTTGGGACCACACCCTTAAAAGGGGGAGGTTATAAGGTGGACAAGAAACCAACCCACCGAAATACCTCATGTGGGAACCTTCGCAGGCCACATCGGACAAAGACATTAACGGTCTGGTGTTGCTTGCTTCTGCGGGTTGCCGCCTTTTTGGCGAGCGTATACACCGGGAGACCGTGTACGTCCTTTGTGGTGGAAAGGGTACCGCCCCAGGGTGCGCCCTACATGGGAGCCCAAAGGTACCAAGCGTCCCATGACGAGGGAGGGCTACTTGTGCGTGACTTGCTTGCAGAATTCCTGCGATGTTTCTCCCTAAGAACTCTCATCTTCCTACTTGATATGGTACTCCCGCAACTAGATGCTTATCATGCAGGGCGGCAGCTCCAGCATCTCCAGCCCTGGGTAAGTGTAGAACTAGTGCAGCAACAGAAGCGCGGACAAACGGGAACGCAGCTTCAAGTTACCTACCAATATGAGGCGCATGCTGGCTTCCATGTCATCCACCTACATACAGAAGGCGCCCCGCTTCTGTTGTTTTGTGCACCGTCTGAAGTTCCAGAAGCCTCACCGAAGGATCTATGTGCTGTAGGGAATCTTGGCAACATGGAAGCCAACGTGATGGCGGGCAGAGCGCTGTTAGGAGTACTACAGCTGCCCAATGCTCAGCAGAGGTGCGCTATTTTCCTGGTTGACGAGAAGGTGATGCAAGGGGGCACCAGCAAGAACCCTGCACAGCGGGCAATCAAACGCATCGCTCCGAAGTTGCTAGAGCTCATAGTAGTCTCACTACCCATAGCTCGGACATTTTGTGGAAAGCTTTTGGACCAGTATCTTAAGACCATAGGTTATTTTGATCCTGCCCAGGACTGGCCGCGACCTATTGACGAAAACATGACTATGGCAGTTGTGCTGGAAGAGCTGGCCTTCTTAGGTGACACCAGAAGCCGCCATGAACTCCTAGTATTTGCACAAGCTAACCAGTCGCGCTTACCCCTGACGATGGGCATTGTCCAGCCGAACATACCCGTTCGCCGCATGGCCAGCGAACGCAAAACACAGCTGACTGACGCATTAGTCAGAATCTTGAGCCGCTTCCTTGCACCAGCTACAGTCCCTATGGAAGGGGCCTATGATAGCTACTATCGGGAGTATTTCATCCCACTGGCAGCACACGGCGATGGACATGTGCTCACGGTCACAATTGCCATGTTGTTGGCTATCCTAACGGGCAGATCTGACCTCTGTATTGCAGGCGTCTTTGGTGCCGGCAAAACGCGATCCCTTGCAGTCTTGCTAATTGCGCTCAGCTGTGAACAAAGTGACTTTGCTGCGATCGTCTACACGAAAGAAAACGTAGCTAGCCCGGGCGGAGGTTGCGGCCCGCCAAGAGGCATGGCTGCAAGAGGGGGAGGTGGACCCGTGAGGGTCCGGGGGGACGTTAAACTTTTCTATAGCGCAGGGGAGTTGCTGAAGGCCCCCGTCCCTAACGAACCGTGAACGGACACGGTACCTTCGTACCCCCTAGTCGGCGTGTGTTGACATGTTGGGTTGCTCCTCATGTCACACCCTCGTTTGTGTTTGCGCACATCCTTGGGTGATCGTGCGGTATCTCGGGTTTCTCCCGGACCGATCGGTACACACGTGGTACGGGACCGACGGGTCTCACCTTACCTCGTGTCTAGGGTAGCAACACCCTATGATGACATGGGGGAACAGGCAAGGTCGGTGAACCTCTTAGAGACTTGGTGACTCGTCTCGAGGAGGGGTCAATGGGGCAACCTGTTGGCTAACGGTCAAAATTCATCGTGGGTAGCCAAGCTCACGGTGGACAAGACCGTCGGTTCCTCCCTAACAGTGTTAGGGTCCTGTCGTGAGACAGGTGTATCCCTCCGGGGATGCATGGGATCGCTAACGACTGGGTCACCGACCGGTCCACTCTCAACTTTCGGGGAGAGTGGGCCCAATGTACAGTCTGGCCACAGTAAGGACCTAATCCAAGGTTCGAGCTGTGCTCCATTGGGACTGGGGTCACTGAAAAGGTGACTTAGTTCGACCACTCCTTTTTTGGTCGTTCTTCTCCTGTACGAGCAGGAGTCCGGGAACCAATGGGGGCATCGTGTGATGGTTTCACCTTCGGTGATTGTGGTGAACACCTTGTGTGGTGGTGGGTGTCCGTGTTCCACGTCCCTTGAGTGGTGATCATCTTGGGTGAAATGAATGGGTACCTTTGTGGTTCCCACGTCACTCGGTGAGTGGATCCACTTGGGGAAATGAATGGTCACGGTTACTTACCACCCGGTGTGTGGATCCACTTACCTTAGGTTGGCCTGGGTCACACGGTGTGGAAAGGTGTGCGCCGCCGGCTGCGCCTGGTGCTTGCGGAGGGCCGTGCTTCTGCATGGTTTTTGCCTTTTTGGCGTGGCCCTGCACCGGGAGGCCAAAGCACACAAGCGGCCAAAGCGTTAGCAGATCAGCTGTGTGATCTTGCCCCGCCCACCATCAAGAATTTCGGTCGGCTCATTGGTCGCATAGAAGAAGGAAAGGGCGAAGCCTATGCCTCGAAGATCGATGTTCGATGTAGTGACCGCAACAGAATCATTTCGTATAAGACTGTGCTCATTGCTACAGGCGGCTCGGCCACTGCAGAAATGGCGATGCGGTATTCCTCTTTTGGTCATTGGATCTCACGCACGTGGCTTGCTTTTATGGACGAGAGCCAACAATATGGCAATTACCATGAAATTGCAGCCCTTGCTGCGATTCAGCAAGCAACCCTCACCGTATTTATAGGGAATCATCGACAGACCCCAGGAGGACTTTCGAAAGGTCGAGCAGCGGCTGCTAATCGACGCAAGCTGTTGCAACGGCCACTAGGGCTCCGAGCGCTTGACAGGCCAGGTGATTACCTCCCTCCGGCACGAATGGCAGAGCTTGTCGCTCAGTTGTGGCCAGATGCTAGCCAAGATCCTAATTCTGATCTTTTCAGCCTTCTCAGACTTGGAAGCAAGCCCCACAGGAGCCCCTGGACTGACACCGCGCAAGACTATGAGCTGCCTGTCTCTTGGGCGGGTACTGCACAGCCGAGTATCGTGCCAGCTGGATGCGCACAGCAGTCTTATTGCAGCTGCCTTAGCGGTACTCCTGATTGCTACAGCACCTGAAGAGTTTGGAGTCCCCGAGTGCACCACCACCCTTGAAGCAGCAGGGTTGTGTGGTCCGCACCGCTGGGGTATTATACTCCCAAATAGCTCGCGAGTCTCAATGTTAACTTACAAAGCCATTGTTGCAGTTCGATATCCTGAGTTGGTCCTCCAAGAGTCCAATCATATCTACATTGACCACTTTGTGCCACATGACGCCACTGTGGCGCAAGGAGGATTCCGGACAGTACTATGGAATGCACCAAAGGATCTGAGATTGGCTGTTGAGGATGTTGTCTCTCTCTGCAAATATTTGAGGAAGTATTATCACAACTTGCAGCAAGGAGCGACTTCGCAGTTGCTTGTCCTCTGCAACCGAACTGCGGTGCACAATCTGCTCCTACAACATGGCTTTCAGTCAACATGGTATGGCGGGCTGAGAGTTTCCACTACCTCCTCAGCAGCAGGCGCCACGGCGCGCATTGCAGTCATTGTTCAAACTGGTTGTGGGTTTCTTAGTGGTGGGCGCAGAGATGCCACTGCAGATGAACGTGAAGACTGCTATGGGAGAGCCACTGTCGCGCTCACGAGAGCCATTGAACATACATACATTGTCTCGCCTCTCGACATGGCAGGCATGATTGGGATGGCACAGACATTAGGGGTGTACCACTATGGGTACCTCACGCTCAAAGGTAGGGAGATCCAGTACCATGGCCCCACAACCTACCCGAGCGACAAAATTGCTGTACTGGAATGGGGACTAGGGGCGCCCTTCACCCCACAAGATAAACCCCCTCTAGCTATTGCCATGATTGCTACCGTCAATGGTACACGGTCTTGGAGAAGGTATCGGTTGGTGTTGGCACGTAAAGAGAAACTACGTCTCTCCTCTGCGGCACTGGCAGCGCTCGAGTCTCACACGCGGGCTCTATGCTGACAAACCAGCGCGTTTTCTTTCCCTGTTCCAATTGATTAGGGAAGACTTTATGGTTATGCAGCGACGGGTTACCGATATCCCCTGGCGTTGTTGCTTGCTATAATAGACAACCAGCATAGTTGCAATCGACCCAGCTCGTGTGAAAAGATTTTTATGCGGGAATAAAGGATAGGCAACTTGTCTTGTTTTTTTCCCGTCCAAACGCCGTGTGGCTCCGCCAGGTCGTTTCAACATCTATCCAAGATGTTTTGCAGTGAGGATGAATTATTGGGACATAAGCAGGGGAACGATTTTGCTGTAGTGGCCGCAAAAGTAAACTGGAAGAGGACCGATACATAGTCCAAGGGCTTTGTCACGTTCCAGAGAACAAAAACGGAGAACAAAAACCGAAAAACAAAGAACCAAAAGCAAAACAACACCAAAACAAACCCAAACAACAAACAAAAAACCACACAAAAGAAAAACAACCACAAGGCCACAAAACCGTGACGTGACAGGTTCCAGTTTATGGGTGAAACAGATCTGTTGAGGCGAGAGGTGATAGCTTGTTCACATCAGATAGGCAACTTGTTTGTGATCCCGGACATCCATATTTTGACGCCCACCGAATTCAACCGCTGCTTGTGAATTCGTTGGAACATCAAATTGATCCGAGGCCCATGAAACTCGCAGGCCCTGAGGGTGCAGATGATATTGTGAATGACCCCTCATCTGATGAGGAAGAAGTTTCCACGGTCGCATGGTGCCCACCGATACCTGATGCAGCTGAAGACCCTTCTGAAGTTGAGATCGCAAGTGCGGCTGACAAACTGGCTATCTTGATCGATCATGTCCAACCCAGTGGAAACCCCTTTTGCATCTCCGAAAACCTTGGAGCACTTCCACCGTTGTGGCTACAAGCGAGATTGACATTGTCTTTGACTGCTATTCAAGAGAAGTTTGCACGCATCTTATTGAGTGCTGCCAGCGA
>CAMXCT020000265.1:162500-278050 GCA_947184155.2 Cladocopium goreaui | reverse complement strand
CGAGACTACGCAGGGATCCTAATCCTACGCTACGTTTGGTGGTAGCCTCCAGTTATGTTTGGTTGATAACCCCTATGAATATGTTTTATTTGTAGCACCCCCAGACAGAAAAGTGACGTACCAATCATTCATTGCTATTTTAGTGAACGTTATATCTAAATAGGCAAGTTATAATAGTTATCTGAATAGCTATCTAAATAGCCTTAGGCAAGTTATATCTAAATAGGCAAGTTATCCAAATTGATATCTAAATAGCCTTAGAGATCTATCTACTAAATAGCAATGTCGTGATGCTTATTTTTTAGTTCAAACTATCTAGTTATATGGTTTTGGGTCCAAAAAAACCCTAGTGACCGTTGAGGCAAATGGTCATTCCCGCATCTCAACTGTTGGTGAAGCCTGGAGCCCCCTGGGGCCCCGCGTCCGCGTCCTGGGGAGCCTTGACGGAAATCGGGGGCCTCGGAGACGGCGAATGTGAAGCCGTCAAACCCCATCCCGAAAGAAGGACTAAAGATGTCTGTATTATATATATATTGTAATATCGTAAAATATAATACAATATAATATAACACAATATGATGTATATAAGATATCATGTATAAAATATATGATATAAAACAATATATATATAATATGTGATATACAATCTATAATACATGAAATAATATGATGTAATGTAATACACTAAATACTATGATGCAATAAAAACAATATAACCCAATATAATACAGTGTAATATATTATATAATACAAAATAATATATATATACACATAAGAAAACATGAACATTATAATATATATTAATATGTTATCAATTGTCTAAAATATAATATATTATAAAATAAATAAAATATATATTATAATATATATTAAATATCATATATATATATTATAATATACTATATTGTTGTTTAAAAAAAAAAAACTATTACTTATTAAACATTATATTATGTATATATATATATATACATAATATAATATATATATATATGATACAATATATTATATATATTATACAATATAAAATATATATTTTAAAATATACAAAATACGTTTTTATATTATATAATGTGTATATATATATTCTATTGTATAAAATATAAACTATATATTTTATATAATATCTATAATAAAATATTATATATATGTATATTAGATAATATATTATATATTAGATAATATATTATATAATATATATATATAAACATATAATATATAATATGTAATTATGTATTATAGGTAATATATAACGAAACATATAATATAATATAAATATAATAGTCTATATATGATATATAAAAGAAAAACATTATCATATACAATTTATAAAACAATACAGTATATAAAATATCTAACAATATTATGTATATATATATATATGTTCAATACATGATATATAAAAAAACATGTACGTTATATTAAATAGTATAATATATATATATATTGTACTATACATAAAATTATTACAATATATAATATAGTATTTCTGATAGGTAAATTGAAGGTTAACCATGAAAAACTCCAAGGATACCGAAGGTCGGTCACCCCGGTAAAGAGATGCTGTGAGCATCCCACGGTGATCGTAAGTGCTTAAGAAGCCTGGTCGTAAGTTCCTGATTCCTAGGCTTATCCCATATCCTATGAAATTCGGATTTATAGGAATTATATGGAATAGGAATTATATGGAATTCTTCTATGAAGGGACAATTTAATATAGACATATATATATATATATGGGAAATTAGAATGTTTCACTAACCTGAAAAGTTCGGCTATTTGGAGATGATTCCCCGAATCCAATTCCCATGATTCCAGGGTTCGGGGGAACAGGCTTCGGTCGTTTTTTTCATTTACCCACAACTTGCTGCGCTATGCTGCGCTCGGTCAACTAGCCTGACGAAACGTGAGACTAGGCCTGTGACGTTTTTTATGTACCCTCTGGTAAACTAACATAGCTATGGAAAATCACCATTTTTAATGGGAAAATCCACTATAAATGGCCTTTTTCAATAGCTATGTTAGTATACCAGAGGGTACCCAGATTCATCAGTTGGTTGTAACCATACCACTTTCCCAAATGGGATGATCCTGCAAGTAATATAATGGCACGACCATGGAATTCTACTGATTTACGGCTTGTTTTTGCTTCCCCGTTTAAAAAGAAAACAGGGCTTTGACTGGATGTTCCAAGACTCACAACCCAGTTACAACGTGTTTTTTTTTCATCTTGTCCGGGTAAATTACGAAACTTCCCCAATCAAACATAAGCCAATTCCGTGCACGATTCCCCCTGCTATGGTGACCTCGTTTTGAGCGCTTGGAGTGATTTTCATTCAAACCTGCTTGATTTTCCTTGCAGGTGTGTCTGAGAATGGAGTATCTGGTGTATATCACCCACAAAATCCAGGTATATTCCACAAACAACTGGCTTCCAATATGGCTTTGTCTGAAACTATTGTACCCATCGATCCCATACTTGCGATATATCCGATATCCCCCAGCAAATTGCAGGTGAAACCGCCGCTTTTGCTGGCTGTATCACCATGTTTCACCCATATAGGTTGTAATGATATGTGTATACGTATATTTCAATGGATCGGTTTAAGGGAAAATCTACAGGAAACCATAGATTTTCCCATTAAATATGGGGCTTTCCTGTAAATTTTCCCTTAAACCAATCCATTGAATATACGTATGTAATAATCCTCAATTCACCAGGTAGGTCAATTGAACCTCCCAACGGTCCAAAAACAAAAAAAACATTTCTTTTTAACACATCTCATCCAGGCACGGCTTCGAGCGGCCGTGCACTTCGAACTTTGCCTGGCCCGAGGGGGGCCCCGCAGTAACTATAGCAATAAAATGCTATAAGTACCATAAGCCGTAGTCATTGGACTTATAAACCAACTTAGCTATCGTTTGGGGGCCCCACTTTGTACCATTTGGGGATGGTAGTTATAGAAACCATGAAAAAGGTGATTTTCAGGATGGTTTATCTTTCTTTAGGTCAATCTTTGGTAGTTCACCAAAAAAAATGTTGGTTATGGTTATTTTCCACTAGCAAAAAAGTAACGGATGAAATTACCTATCTAAGGTTGGGGATGTTCTGGGGATTTTTTAGTGGGAGTTCATATGCTAACATATGTTGCGCGTGCGTCTGGAAATGGAGTACTTTGTCTGCGCATGGACTGAGTATACTCATTTTTATGGCAATCAAATGATGCGGAAAACAATGATGAACAAAGGAGTTCGGGCAAAGCGGGTAAACCCAATTTTCAGACAAACCTAAACGACGGAGTAATGGATTAAGAGTGGGTAGACTTTTGCAATCGCTTTTTGGGTGTTGTAAATCACTGGGCAACTCTCTGGGTAGTTAAGTCGCTGGGTAACTCTTTGCGTAACTCTTTGGGCTAACCATTGGCTACATTAGGTAATTGGAAACCCGACAATGTTTGTTGTTTAAATGTGTAGTAGCAGCAGGGTTTTGAAAAGGTTCCCGGCAGGTTCCCATAATCATATCATACAGTACAACATTACAAATTAAAAACATGCCACAGTATAATGATGCATAATGTACGAACCCATAATGATTCATAAAAAATAATTCACAAACAAAAAACAGATTGCATATACTGTATTGGGGTAAGTCTGAAAGTAACAGTCACATAAAAGTGGATGTCTATCATGTAGCGAAGAGCTTGCATTTTTTTTTTGCAGCCAATACTTTCTATGGACAGGGGCGGACCGAGGGGGGCCTGGGTTAAAAACATGTGAAACATGTGGAATCATACATACACCCTATGCAATAGCGAAATCTAAATGCGAATTCTTCTTCTGAACATATCAATTATGACAAATAACATCCCGATCCTTTCCTGTTGGGATGTGATACCTGGTAAACCATGGTAAACCCAACCAAGAAACCAGTTGTAACGGCTGATTGAGCAGAGTTTCCTCGCAAGACACGATAAGGGGAATGGTGTTCTTGTTGACACCAAAGAACTATATAGTATGATTTCGTCGTCGTCGCCATCATCATCATCAAGATCATCATCATCAATATTCATCAATATTGATCAATATTCATCAATATTCATCAATATTCATCAATGTTCATCAATCTTCATCAATATTCATCAATATTCATCAATATTCATCAATATTCATCAATATTCATCAATATTCATCAATATTCATCAATATTCATCAATATTCATCAATATTCATCAATCTTCATCAATATTCATCAAGATTCATCAATATTCATCAAGATTCATCAATATTCATCAATATTCATCAATGTTCATCAATATTCATCAATATTCATCAATACTCATCAATGTTCACATCAATACTCATCAATGTTCATCAATGTTCATCAATATTCATCAATATTCATCAATATGCATCAACATTCATCAATATTCATCAATATTCATCAATATTCATCAATACTCATCAATGTTCATCAATATTCATCAATATTCATCAATATTCATCAATGTTCATCAATTATCATCAATATTCATCATTGTTCATCAATATTCATCAATATTCATCAATATTCATCAATATTCATCATTGTTCATCAATGTTCATCAATGTTCATCAATGTTCATCAATTTTCATCAAAATTAATCAATATTCATCAATATTCATCAATATTCATCAATATTCATCAATATTCATCAATATGCATCAATATGCATCAATTTTCATCAATATGCATCAATATTCATCAATATTCATCAATATTCATCAATATTCATCAATTATCATCAATTATCATCAATATTCATCAATATTCATCAATTATCATCAATATTCATCAATATTCATCAATATTCATCAATATTCATCAATATTCATCAATGTTCATCAATATTCATCAATTATCATCAATATTCATCAATTATCATCAATATTCATCAATATTCATCAGTATTCATCAATATTCATCAATATTCATCAATAGTCATCAATATTCATCAATATTCATCAAGTATCATCAATATTCATCAATTATCATCAATATTCATCAATGTTCATCAATATTCATCAATTATCATCAATATTCATCAATGTTCATCAATATTCATCGATATTCATCAATACTCATCAATGTTCACATCAATATTCATCAATATTCATCAATATTCATCAATATTCATCAATACTCATCAATGTTCACATCAATACTCATCCATATTCATCAATATTCATCAATGTTCATCAATTATCATCAATATTCATCAATGTTCATCAATATTCATCAATTATCATCAATATTCATCAATGTTCATCAATATTCATCAATATTCATCAATATTCATCAATATTCATCAATTATCATCAATATTCATCAATATTCAACAATATTCATCAATTTTCATCAATATTCATCAATATTCATCAATATTCATCAATATTCATCAATAGTCATCAATATTCATCAATATTCATCAAGTATCATCAATATTCATCAATATTCATCAATATTCATCAATATGCATCAATATTCATCAATTATCATCAATATTCATCAATGTTCATCAATATTCATCGATATTCATCAATACTCATCAATGTTCACATCAATATTCATCAATATTCATCAATATTCATCAATACTCATCAATGTTCACATCAATACTCATCAATGTTCATCAATATTCATCAATATTCATCAATATTCATCAATGTTCATCAATATTCATCAATATTCATCAATACTCATCAATGTTCATCAATATTCATCAATGTTCATCAATGTTCATCAATCTTCATCAATATTCATCAATCTTCATCAATATTCATCAATATTCATCAATATTCATCAATATTCATCAATGTTCATCAATATTCATCAATATTCATCAATATTCATCAATATTCATCAATATTCATCAATATTCATCAATGTTCATCAATCTTCATCAATATTCATCAAGATTCATCAATATTCATCAATATTCATCAATGTTCATCAATGTTCATCAATATTCATCAATATTCATCAATACTCATCAATATTCATCAATATTCATCAATGTTCATCAATATTCATCAATATTCATCAATATTCATCAACATTCATCAATATTCATCAATATTCATCAATATTCATCAATACTCATCAATGTTCATCAATATTCATCAATATTCATCAATATTCATCAATGTTCATCAATTATCATCAATATTCATCATTGTTCATCAATATTCATCAATATTCATCAATATTCATCAATATTCATCATTGTTCATCAATGTTCATCAATGTTCATCAATGTTCATCAATATTCATCAAAATTAATCAATATTCATCAATATTCATCAATATTCATCAATATTCATCAATATTCATCAATATGCATCAATATGCATCAATTTTCATCAATATGCATCAATATTCATCAATATTCATCAATATTCATCAATATTCATCAATTATCATCAATTATCATCAATATTCATCAATATTCATCAATATTCATCAATATTCATCAATGTTCATCAATATTCATCAATTATCATCAATATTCATCAATGTTCATCAATATTCATCAATTATCATCAATATTCATCAATATTCATCAATATTCATCAATATTCATCAATATGCATCAATATTCATCAATATTCATCAATGTTCATCAATATTCATCAATTATCATCAATATTCATCAATGTTCATCAATATTCATCAATATTCATCAATATTCATCAATATTCATCAATTATCATCAATATTCATCAATATTCATCAATATTCATCAATTATCATCAATTATCATCAATATTCATCAATATTCATCAATATGCATCAATATTCATCAATATTCATCAATGTTCATCAATATTCATCAATTATCATCAATATTCATCAATGTTCATCAATATTCATCAATATTCATCAATCTTCATCATTATTCATCAATTATCATCAATATTCATCAATATTCATCAATATTCATCAATATTCATCAATTATCATCAATTATCATCAATATTCATCAATATTCACCAATTATCATCCATATTCATCAATATTCATCAATGTTCATCAATTATCATCAATATTCATCAATGTTCATCAATATTCATCAATTATCATCAATATTCATCAATGTTCATCAATATTCATCAATATGCATCAATATTCATCAATTATCATCAATAGTCATCAATATTCATCAATGTTCATCAATATTCATCAATTATCATCAATATTCATCAATGTTCATCAATATTCATCAATATTCATCAATACTCATCAATGTTCACATCAATACTCATCAATGTTCATCAATGTTCATCAATATTCATCAATATTCATCAATACTCATCAATGTTCATCAATATTCATCAATATTCATCAATATTCATCAATATTCATCAATGTTCATCAATGTTCATCAATATTCATCAATATTCATCAATATTCATCAATATTCATCAATGTTCATCAATATTCATCAATATGCATCAATATTCATCAATATCCATCAATATCCATCAATATGCATCAATATTCATCAATACTCATCAATATTCATCAGTATTCATCAATATTCATCAATATTCATCAATGTTCATCAATGTTCATCAATATTCATCAATATTCATCAATATTCATCAATATTCAACAATATTCATCAATATTCATCAATATTCATCAATATTCATCAATGTTCACCAATGTTCATCAACATTCATCAATATTCATCAATATTCATCAATATTCATCAATATTCATCAATATTCATCAATATTCATCAATATTCATCAATATTCATCAATTATCATCAATATTCATCAATATTCATCAATATTCATCAATATTCATCAATATTCATCAATATTCATCAATATTCATCAATATTCATCAATGCTCATCAATATTCATCAATATTCATCAATGTTCATCAATATTCATCAATATTCATCAATTATCATCAATATTCATCAATATTCATCAATGTTCATCAATATGCATCAATATTCATCAATATTCATCAATATTCATCAATATTCATCAATATTCATCAATATTCATCAATATTCATCAATATTCATCAATGTTCATCAATGTTCATCAATGTTCATCAATATTCATCAATATTCAACAATATTCATCAATGTTCATCAATGTTCATCAATGTTCATCAATTTTCATCAAAATTAATCAATATTCATCAATATTCATCAATGTTCATCAATGTTCATCAATGTTCATCAATATTCATCAATATTCATCAATGTTCATCAATGTTCATCAATGTTCATCAAAATTCATCAATGTTCATCAATGTTCATCAATGTTCATCAATGTTCATCAATATTCATCAGTATTCATCAATGTTCATCAATATCATCCCTCTGAAAATCATAGTATATCATCATAATCATGACGGCGACATCTGCCATACCCCCTGTATCTCGATTCAGTGAGTCGGATCACTATTCTTTCAGTCGAGTTCGGCCCATTGAGTTGAAAAAACTTGGAGTTCGGCCCATAGTGAGAAAAGATTAGAGAAAAGTGGATTTCATAAAGTGTCTGATTACCCTCTGGTAAATAAACATAGACCCTGAAAATCACCAATTTATAATGGAAACTAGTCTTCCAACCCCTATCTGCCAGGGTCTATGTTAATTTACCAGAGGGTAAAAACAGCTGCATTTGCCATGGGATTTCCCACTGAAAACGCCAGTGAAGCCACTCCAGCGGTGACTCCAGCGCCTGCGCTGTTCGACCAAGTGGTGACTCCAGTGGCGACTCCTGCGACCTGGACAACTTCTCCAGGTTCTCTTGAACTTTCCTCAGTGCTACTGGGTTTCCTGGTTAAGATAAACTGGAAATCCCCAATAGAATGGAAAATCTCCAGTATATCACTATTATATAACCAATATTTCATCAATTAACCACTAATCATCAATAATCAATATTCATCAATATTCATCAGTCATCATCATATTAATGAATAAGAATGGAAAATCTTAATCCCCCGATATACTGGATGGACAATCCCCAAACTCATCAACCAACCAAGGGTTCTGGTTGGCAACCAAGAAATCTACTCTCAGTTACTTGGCAACTTGGTGACTAAAAAATGAAGTTTTTTTCAGAAATCAACCATGAATGGAGAATGGTCAACAATAATTGTTATAACTGTTATGAGTGGCGGTTTTTCTTGGGATATACCCTCTGCTAATCAAACATGGCTGGAAAGTCCACGATTTAGTTCCATGGCTGAAACCATCATAAACTCCCAGTGAAACCTCCACTTAAATAGTTTGGGTTTTTGCGAATTTTCCATGCCGACACGGTACCGGGTACCTAGTGCCAGCAGGAACAGTGGTGGTATAGTGGGGACCCTATGGGGCTTTCAATGGCCTGGTGATTTCCAGCGGGGAATTCTCCGTTCGCAACAAGGGGAGGTCTGTTGCGGCAACATTTTTCCGGAAAAAACCAGGCGGCAACATTTTAAGGTGAACTCCATAGGTTTTTTTCGTGGATGTTTTTTTATGTGTCAGTCACCAGAAAAAATCACAACGACTTGACGACCAAAAAAACGGAGATCTGCTTAAGGTCAGAAACAGTGGCTGCTGCCTGTCGAAGATTGGATTGGATTGGATTGGATCATTGGATCGAAAAGCCCACATGGAACACATCACCATGGATTTTTCGTGATTTTTTCCCGTGAAATTCATGGTGAAACTATGGTGATTCACCCTCAGAAATCCACTTCAGGAATACCACGACGGGACGATACGTTTAAGTCATCCAAACTAATTAGGGATTTTAGCCACTCAGATTGGCGGACACGTTTAGACTTTAGACTTGGATATGGAAATTCATCTGCCCAAATATATGCGAACTTACCCGCAAATCATAACCTTTTGTATAAAAATGATTCATTCCCATAGTTTTTGTTTGTTTTTTCAAAGACTCGGATGCCATGTTGCTACATCTAAAAAAGCCCTGCATCTATTATCATCTATTTGCCTAAAATCACAACAAAATGATAGCTGGTTCATGTCCCATGTCCCTTGCTGTTCACAAAAAGACGGCGAGCATCTCCAGGGCTCTCATCACCATGAGGTGCTGCTGTTGCAATACATCCATGGCTTCCAGGGAACACATGGCGACAGTTTTTTTGTGGCGGCAAGGTACCAAGAAAATGGATGCGCATTGCAATGGAAAATCCCATTCAAATGGATGACAGATGGCTGATTTAGAGGTTTTTTCCATCTGTAAATATCTGATAACGTCCCCAAAGGAGGAAGATCAGCTGACAGGAAACGGCCACAGAGGTTCCTTGCACTTCATCATCTTGCATCTTCATGCACTGTCAGTATGGCCGTTCTAGTGGCTAAATGTGGGTTGTATAGTATATATATATATATGAGTTTGTCTCCGACTAGGGTTCCCGACTTCCACAAAATATGATCATTTTGCCCACTGAAATCGCATTTCATTCGGATATACAAGAAGAAACAAAAACATTGTGAGACAAAGCTCTTGCTGGTTGCAACCCAATCCAAACAACATGGCTTGTCATTGGGGATCATCAACCCATCTGTATGCTTGAAACAAAGACTTGTTTCACCACCAACCTTTAACCGTATAATCATTGTCTGTAAAGCCTATGGCTGATTCTCAAGACACCCATTCCCCATTCATGTTCTGGCCAGGAATAGTAGTTCAAGCCATGCTACATGACTAGAATCCATGTGCGAAGTTGCGGGCATCAACCTAAGAGTTGCTGGAATATGCGCATCTTGTCACTCAAGAAAACAATCACCCAAAAAAAACTTGGGTGGGGAATTTTCCAAGAGTTTCCATGAGTTTCCGTGTTGATTCTCAATTCTAGATTGGTTAGATGGGTTAGATTCCCAACCCTTGATGCGAAAAAATCTATAAAAAATCCCAAATCTCAGTGATTGATCCAGTACACCTCCATTTTTGATCTACTGCATGCGTAATCTCAACCCACCCCCTGGAGCTCCCCATGTTTTTTGGCAGCTTAACCATCTCCCACCGGAGTCCACTGGTGGTTTAGCCCCTGAAAACTGGGGATGGGATGATCCCATTTTCATGTAAACTACAGCTAAAACCAAGAACCACTTGATATCCCCATAAAATATCCAGCAAATTACGGCTGAAATCATCTGAAATCATCAACATGCCAAGCTTCTTTAATGTTCCAAGATTAGAGTTTTCTATAGTTTTCTACTGAATTCCCCGTGTTTTTTCCAATGTCTTTTACAACAACTCGTAGAGTTCCCCATTGGGCCCAGTCCGCCGGGCTCCTCAATAAGGAGACCCAGAGGCCCCAAGCCAGTCGTGGATCCTGTCCCATACGCTGAAAATAAGCCATATTATCTGGCACTGGGTAAATAATGGGGAATTAATGGTTAGTGATGGATATTAATGGGTGGATGGTTATTGACATGTTTTGACATTTATTGACTATTGACTATTGATGGCTTTGAAGAGATAATAAAAATAATAATATTCGCTGACCTGAAATGTTGGGCCATTTTGTGGGGAAGATTCCCCGAATCCAATTCCCATGATTCCAGGCTTCGGTCACAGTGAGGTCACCATGATGTACAAAGATACTATGCGCCCCCGTATCATACTATCCCTATGGATCCAACCCTACCTTCTTAGGAAGGTACATCTGGGCTGTCACTCTATGGCTACATTTGTTTTTTCGTGTCCGAAGATGGTGGTATGCCACAAACTACAAAATTTCAATAGGGGATAATGATTATTAACCAGTAAATTTACGGGTACCCTATTTCCAGACTGACCCATATACTGCTCTCCCCATCAAGTTTGAATCTTAGGATTTTTGGTATAGAAATTCGTTTGATAGTCTGTAGTCGCTTTTTTGGGGCTCATTGAGTGCTGCGCTTAGTCAGTTTTTGTGGTAAATCCATATATGGCATTTTATACATCTGTTTCGCCCAAGACTACGTAGTTCTGCAGGAATCATGCTAGTGCTTACAGTACTATTTTACACTACTAAGATGTGCTATTACACTAAGATTGTGGATGGCCAAACAAATATGTCCGTTCAATTTTAGTCGATTTGGGGTTTCCCGCTTCAAAAACATCCCAACCGCTCATTGAACATCACACGATAGAGATCCATGACTATACAAAAGGACAATTCAAAGCACCAACCAGAATATCTGGGGAAATGGTGCTTGGGTTTTTGCGTGCCCAAACCTACCCATCATCTACTGAGGTGCGGAGGTCCTAGGTCCCAGAAAAAGCTCACCTCACTCCCGATCGCAACGTTGCTCCCAACACCCGAGATATTTTGGGAACCTTTTCAAATGTGTACAGAGGCAAATCATCCGTTCTCCTGCAACCGCATCTACCCTTCAACTATAGGTTTCAGCAACCAGTGCTTCTAGTGATTATTCTTGCTGAAAAATATCCATAATTTATGGCTTTTCTCTATGTTACACAACGTTACACGCAGTAACTTGTTGCGTAAACCTCCATACCCTCTGGTAAACTAACATAACTATGGCAAATCACAATTTTCAATGGGTAAATCCACTATACATCACCATTTTCAGTAGCTATGTTAAATTACCAGAGGGTATCTTTGTTGATCCACCCACCATCGACACCTCTACGAAGCATTCATTGCAGAGAACCTCTTCCAAAGGCTTCGAGGCATAGGTCTGGCGCCATTCAAAGGGACAAAATGACGAGAAATCACTGGGATTTTATGGGCTACACCTATAGGTTACAGTGTCAGTGGTGTACCCATATAATGCCGTGATGAAAAGCACCAAAAACATACGTTTTAAGTAGCAAGAATAGAAAGCATAGCAGGGCGATTTATTTTTGCGATTTATGGTGACTCACTTTTCGGTTTCCGGTTTGTTTCATCCCAATGACACGAATCCAATGACCTGCCAGTTGCAACTTGCATCCCAAAACGCGTGCCATGGCCAAGCCATGGAAAAAAACAGTTGGATCCGCATGTTCGTTGGGTAAAGCCATTGAAACTACTAATTTACCCAATGAATTTATGTTTATTCAGCTTAAATAATCTTAAAATCCAATCTGTTGCTGCTTTTTCAAGCCTTTTTGTTGCTGGTTAGCGTACTGTTTTCCCTGATCACATCCCTGCCAGTTCAATCAGTTTTTTTTTTGTCCGTTGGTTTACCCTCTGGTGAACTAACATAGCAATGGAAAATCACCATTTTTTATGGGAAAATCCACTATAAATAGCCATTTTCCATTGCTATGTTAGTTCACCAGAGGGTAAATCTTTTAATGATGCATTTTTTCCCGGTCAAATCCATTTTGGTGTGCCGTTTGATGGTTAGTCATCATGTTCATCCAAAGTGATTGCCATTTGATGTTACTTACCAACCGCTTTCAGACACTCAAATCTCAAACATATCATCTGATGATTTTTGATAAATTATATCCGATATCCCAATGATATTCCCAACGATATTCCCTTTTGTGATTATATCATCCAATCATCTCATAACATAATAATACCAATGATATTCCCAATTAGTTCTAACTCATATCATTGGAAATCACCTGATATCATTTTTTTCCGCCCATTAGGTCTACTCTCCTTAGTTATAATAATCATCATTATATCACCCAATCACTAACATAACGATGGAAAATAAACATGTTGAATCAAGTTGAATCGGATAAATCAACTATGTCTATCTATTTCTATGGTTCATCACTAACATAACGAACTGGAACATCCACCATTTAAAATCAAGTTAAATCAACTATTCCGACTGGGCCATGGCTTCAATAGCGAACTGTAACAAATTACCAGAGGGTATATCCCATTAATATCCCATTGAATCACTATAAAATCCCATTAAACCATAAGCATATGGATGAACCAATGAGATGAACTAAAGCATTGGATCCTCGGATGATCCACGGTTACGGCCATTTTTTACGGTGTCACCTCCCAGGCGTCGGGACCCGTGAGGGTTGGAAGGTTCCCATAGGCACCTGGCGTTTCCAATATCGGCATTATAGTGGTCCAATAATCGTTAATTAATGGTTATAATAGTGACTAATACCATACTTGGAATGCCATTACAATTTCAATTTCACTGGATTGGTTTGTTTGGGAAAATCTTAACCGGAAACCATGGTTTTTACCATCAAATATATAGGATTTTCCTGTAAATTTTCCCATAATCCAATTCTATGATAGAGGAAATCATATGGAAATCATATGGAAATGGATTGTTAATGGATTACATATGGCTAATGGATTATTATATAATCATAATTAATTATGGAAATGGAAATAATATATGGAAATCATGAATGGTAATATCAATGGTAATGAGATACAATTAAATCACTATCATTCATGGGATATGATGGGATATGATGGGATATGAAACAATGAGTAATATGTTTTCATCATCAATGGACATCATATCAATGGTTCATATTGACGATGGTTCAATAAGGATGAATGGTGATTGATCATCGGATGGTGATTAATGGGAAATATATGGAGGTTTCTTGAAATGATGGTACCCGTAGCCCCAAATCATCCAAGTCATTAGACCATAACCAATGGTTTTGGGGATCTCCAATTTAGATTCTTAAAAAAATATATTTCTAGGAAAAAAACACAGTGATAAACCTCCCCATTTTCCATCCAAATCCCGCTCATCAATTCATGGTGAACCACTGTGTTTGGGCGGCAGATTGGGATGTTTGGCCTCAAGGACTCTTGAAATGCCATGTATCTTTGGAAAAAAAAGGTGATACATCTGCGAATAAAAATATATATATTGGAGTATTGGTGATATATTGGGGTATCTGTATATGATTACATTTACATATGTATTGGAGTATTCAATGTGTTTCACCGCAAATTTGATATATTTAATGAATGTTGACAATGTTTCTCCCAAAACGACCAATGTTTGCAGTTGTGTCCCAATTGTCCACCCATGCCAAAACATGGTAAAAAAACATGTTTCCACATATTTTGCATAAATTGATTGGGGAAACTATGTATAATTATATGTTTGGTTTGTCTTTTAAACTAGGATGCCTCAAAATTGTACTACATGCTGACAAACGATAGGAGTTTTTTGATGGTTCAAATTTAAGGATAACCCTAAACATGAACGTGCTCGTGTCGCCCACAGTTCATGTTTGTGAGTAGATTCCACATTGTTGTGGGTACAATCGCATTTATTGACTGGCTAATGTGGGTAGATGTCCAATGTGGTAAATTCCAATTTGTTTACCTGCCTAGTTACAGTTTTCTTCGCACGTCTCCGGTTCCAAAAATCAAGAACATTTCCTCAAGCTGAGTCGAGCACTTAGTCCGGCGCCCGAACCAATCACCAGAGCATCTGCCTCAGGACCAAAATCTGCATTGAGCCACGCGCTGCAAGAAATGTCAAAGTTGGTTGTTGTTATATGTTTCCGTCAAAAAAAAAACACATGAGACGGATTGATGGGAACGGAATTTGCAAGCCCCCAAAAAATGGGGTCCGTTTGGAGTTCTGAAATCAAAATGTTGGTTTCAGCGAAGCTGTTTGGACCGACAGATGTTTGGGGTCCGGGTCCTCACTCTTTGCATTTGTTGTGCCGCCCTGCCCCCCCCCCCAGATCAAAAAAAAAGAAGGTAACACCAAGAACAATAAGTTCAATTGATTTAGATTCACCACCAGCACCTGAGAAACCCCATCATTAAAACATTTCAAGCTGGTGTCTGTTTGTCCTCGAACGTGACGATGTCACCATCCATGCTTTGGAAAATCAACTTTGGTAATCTGTAAACTCAAACGAAACTCGAAACGCTCCAAAATCCCAAAGATCCAGATTGGATGTTTGCTTGCAATTTCAGAGCTGCACCTTAAGGCATTTGAGATGCCTCCATCTCTGGTTCAACAACCCAACAGAAATGGATAACTATAATATAGATGCATTCAAATGTTTGTAACATGCATAATTGATGCTATGCTATGCTATTGTATAATACTGTATATGTTTGTGTGTATTTCACATCACCCATAGTTGGATGATAGTGAATGGTTCACGAACATGTTGGCGCCACAAACAATGCGCATCCACAGAAATGCACAATTACAAGATCTTACAGCATGAATCACAAATATGCACCTTTGGCCAATCTTCTGTACCCAGGTCCCCCAGGCTGTTCGGAGCCACTCCGCTGCTTGAAGCAGTTCCTGACAGAGTTCCGAAGATTTCGAAGATTTCGCAATGTCACACTAATTCAACCGGATCTTCCATGATTTTCCATGATTTCATCACATGATTGACATGTTTTTTCAAAAATAGATGTTTTTTTTGCCACAAAATCATGCCAAAGTGTGAGGATTTTTCCAGGACATGGGGATAGAACCCGGAGACGAACACATGACTAGTGACGACGAGTGGAATCCCTAAAACAAAATTCTGTTTCCCCAGTTCCAGCCATTTCTTTGGACCTACATGTAGGGCTTCTGAAACCTGCGATTTCGCATGATTTCACGTCATGCCATTTATATCCATTTATATTCTATCATTGGAATTCACCACCACTATCTTCAAGAGAGTCAACATTTATGTACCCACACATCAACAAAAAATACTCATCTACACATTCATAGGATTTCTTAAAGTCATGATCTTTTTCAGCTGGTCCAATCCCTTTTCAGCTGATGTCAGTTGGGATCCTCCCCAAATAGGGATTGAAGCCACCAAGCGATCCTTGGGAGAATCATCTATCAATGGGCCATGGCTTCCATAGCTATGTTATCTATGTTGTCATTTAACAGTTTGCCATGGAAAATCACCATTTGTAATAGGTAAACCATCTATAAATGGGTCATTTTCCATGGCTATGTTAAATGACCAGAGGCTATCTATGTTAAATTACAAGAGGGTACCCCTATTTTTTCTCTGAACTCCCCAATTTCCACGCCTGCGTGGGCTCCTCTTCTTCAGCCTTAGAGGCCCCCTTTGGCGAGATGGTAAACCCATCCAAAAACCATGGTGATTCAAACGGTTTCCCATGTGGCATCCCTGAGATTTGCGATCCAGGAACCCCCCCCCAAATACCCTCTGATAAACTAACATAGCTATGGAAAATCACCATTTTTCATGGGAAAACTCACTATTTCTATGGCCATGTTCCAGTTCGCAAACTGTTGACATAACCAGGCCGGGTATCAGAACAGATTCCCCACTTTCCATTCCCCAGATGCGGAAAGGCGCCAAATCATCCACTGGGAGATCTGGGAGACCCGGCGGCACCTTTTTTGCCTCTTCCCTTTGGCCTGGCGGTTCAGGACAGCCCGGTACATCCTGGTACCACCTGGTACCCTGGCACTGGTTTCAGTCTCAAATCGCTGGGGAGGTACCTCGAATGAAACATGGGTGACCCCCATTAATATGAAATATCCAGGTCCAGATGAGTATCAATTCTATCCATTCTAGATTCTCATAATATCCACATTTTCCTTAACAGTTTTGTAATCTCACCCCTGGATTAATAAATAATTAGGCTGTTAAAAAATGGGGGGGTTGACATTAGTGTCCCATAACTTTCCCATAATATCCCATGTTATGTCCCATAATAATGGGTTGAAAATGGTCTTTCCCATAATATCCCCATTTTTCAACACCATTTTTCTGAAGATCCAGGGAGGACTTGCCCCGGGCCCACGTCGGGGCAGGTCGCCTCAGTTGTTTCCTCAGACCTGGCGCACACGATCTGAGACGGCGCGGTTACGTTCAGAGGAAACATCACCTGAAAATTGCTTAAACTCGTGAAGGTTATGAATAAATATATAATTATATATATGTGTGTGTGATGAG
The DNA here is from genome assembly GCA_947184155.2 of Cladocopium goreaui. NCBI lineage: Eukaryota > Dinophyceae > Suessiales > Symbiodiniaceae > Cladocopium > Cladocopium goreaui. The sequence goes on along the minus strand of CAMXCT020000265.1, from coordinate 260,169 downwards.
TATGTATGTGCATGATGATGATGATGATGATGATGATGATGATGATGATGATGAAAAAGTTCGCAGAATCATGAATCATGGAGAGATTTTTATGATGTAGCAGCATATCAAAAAATATGTTACGCTGAGTTTTGGCTTCGAATGGACTGACGTCCATCCCATGGGAATCATGGATACCATCAACATGGGCAATTTGGCCCAGGTTTATCTCATGGTACTCCCATGATATTCTCATGATACCCTATAAAAATTGTCCCCATTCAATGGCTGGCTTAAAATGCTTACCGGGTGACCGGTGGCAAAATGGCCTGTTGACCATGGCACCATGGCACCCTGACCATCTCCAGGTCCCTGATGGTCCCTGATGGTCCCTGATGGTCCCTGATGGTCCCTGATGGTCCCTGATGGTCCCTGGGTGCCCCCTGCTGCCGCGTAGAGGCAGAGAGGTCGGAGGTGCAGCCTCAGCTATCTGGTTATGACTAACAGTTCGCCATGGAAAATCCCAAGCATAAATGGAGCTTTAGCAAACGCTGGGGAAATCAATGAAAATCATCTATTTCGACCATGGCTTCCATGGCCATGGCTATGTAACAAATAACCAGAAGGTAAGTATCGTTGACTATTTATGTAGTGGATGATGCGTTATATTATAGTATATGTGTACATTCTATATGCTATAATCTATCTATATAATTCTATATATATATATAAATATTATATGTTACATAGCTTAGTAGTTAAGAATGACACAATGATACACAATGTAATAGATAATATATACGTATACAGTCATCCTGACTTCCAATTCTTTGTAAAACATCTGGGCAACTTCTCCAGTGCTTCGCACGCTGAGCTCCCAACAAAGGAAGCCTTAGCCGCGGGGCCCCGGGGGCCCGCAGCGAAAAGGTCGGTTAAGAGGTTCGAACTTCGCTTTTTTTGTTGGCCAAAAATAGTTTTTAAAGAATAAACCACCCAGTTGATGGTAAACATTGAAATCCCACGTTTTAACAAAATGGTAATTCGGGGCATGGTGGATCCTATTGAGTTACTACCATTAAGCAATAGATATTGTAATAAAATACATCCTGATAATAAGATTAATAATAAGTATATGTAAATACAAATATATTGCCCTTGTCTTTAGCGTTATCCGCGAACATGTACCCTCTGGTAAACTAACATATAACTATGGAAAATCACCATTTTTAATGGGTAAATCCACTATAAATGGCCATTTTCAATAGCTATGTTAGTTTACCAGAGGGTATCTGAATGTCAGGTCACATCAGCCCCAAAATGTCGAGGATTTTCCATCGTCGAGTCGTCAGCACGTCAGCACTTCAGGGACTTCATCGGTCCAAATGATCATTGCGTGGATGTGGCCCATTTTTTTGCGAGAAATGGTAACAAAATATATAGCAATATCGAGACTTATAGAGGGCTTTTACCAGAAGATGACTTCTTAAAATACTGATCAAAGTTATTAGTCTCTGAAAGTTTTTACAGGCATGACCAACAGTTCTGGATCAAAATTGACCATATATATCCATATATCATAAGTCTTCTAAGATCTTCGTTTTTTTATGGCCATAATTTAGGTAAGCCAAAGGCATCAAAAGGCCACACGAATCCTGTCGAGTTGCAGCTCCCCAGCTGGGCAAAGGTCCTTGTGATCGCGTGCGGATTCGGTCCTGGCGGCAACGAAATTCGAAGGCGGAGAGATCATATGGGTGTGTCTGAAAATAGTGTACCCCTAAACCCAATGGTTAATGATCATTATCCCTATGAAAAATGGCTATTTCATTGGGAATATATCCCTATTTTCAGACAAACCCATATGTTTGTTGAGGTTTCTCCATGTTTTTCCCTCCAATTCTTGGGATGGGATTGATGGGATTCCCATGAAAACTCTGGTGCCCGGTGGAGGTCTGTATCTGGTCGGATCCGGTCATACGTTACCCTCTGGTAAACTAACAGTTTGCTATTGAAAATTGTCATCTATATGTTAATTTACCCATTAAAAATTGTGATTTTCCATAGCTATGTTAGCTTACCAGAGTCTGGGTACTAAGTCTCACTACATAGTTATGGAGTTCTTCCGACGCCTGCGAAATACCGAAGCAAGCAGCAGCATGCATGGGCACCACCCTGCCACTTCGTACAAAAAACTCTGCTTCTCTCTGCTTCACCATTAAGAAAAACCATCCGTCTTAAGGATTCTTGATTCATCAGGGGTTTATTCTCAGCATCCCCTTCCGGCCCAGACCCATCGACAATAGCAACCTGAAAACGTTCCCAATCCAAGGCATCCCGTAACTTTTTGCTGCTCGCGAAGCGAGTCGTTGTTCCAACCCACCGTGTTGGCAACCCAAGGTGAAGCCGTTTAGCTTCCCTCGAGCTGAGAACACGGCAGGTCTCGGCAGAGTCATCCTCTGCCGGGCGCCGCTGGCAGCGTCCATCGGCAGAGGACGACATCACCGTGGCAAGCCGCGTTCGACGGAGGTGGGGGCTAACCGTCCAACCTTGGATACCTCGACATTAAAAGCATGGAATATGCCACACAATCGATTGCTTTTCTTGTTATTTTTGTTGAATCAACCTCAGTCCACAAGTCCTAAAATCTTCCCAAGCACGGTATCCCAAATCAGGAAAGATCTCAGAACTCACGACTCCCCATCTACACCCCCTTCGAGCGCTGGGATGCAGGGGCTTTCGCCTTGGACTCCGCATAAATGGACAGAATCCTCATGCATTCGAGAAACTCATCACCTCATTGGAGGGTGGCCACGGTGGCCACCCTGTGGGGGACTTGGACCAATTGGACCAATGGGTGAATATTGAAGAATGGGATGCCCATTTCTAGGAAAATGATGGAAAATCATGGAAAAAGTCTCCGAAATGATGGCAGATATGGCAGATATATGGCAGATATATGGATAGATATGGATGCCAATGGCAGAATCTGCATTTCACCGGATCCAAAACTCCCAAGATCCATTTCATGGTGGCATCAGCTGCCCAGGCACAGCTTTGCTTCGACTCCTGAGCGATGCCTCGGATTGGACGGGGATGATTTCATGATCAACGCAACCATTGTTCAATGAGATTATTCTAGATCCATGTTCAACCCCAAAGCTAGGGTTTGTTGATTTACATATATATATATATAATAGACTTAATAGACTAAAGATGTAAAATGTTCCCAAACACAAACCCAGCATTGGTGCTGGTGATAATTCATCAGTGAAAATATGGATGCCGATGAGGGCGGTAAAAAGACTGTTCTTATTGGTGTCGCCATCACAAGCATGTTCATGATCATGTTCATGATCATCATGATCATCATGATCATCATGATCATCATGATCATCATGATCATCATGATCATCATGATCATCATGATCATCATCATAATCAATATCACTATCAATATCAATATTACAATCAAGTGTTGTTTGTGTGTGTGTGATTCTTTTAAGGTCAGGTAAGGATGTTGTATGTTTAACTTTCGCAGTGATGATTCGCGACAATCGTCATATCCTGGCACCAAACGGTTTGAAACTTACCGTAGTCCTTAGAGGTTTGGAAGTTTTGACGCCTTAGATTCTTGGGTCAAAGCTGAGCTCCAGGGACATCATCGAACAATAATCCACCTTTTTGATGATCGAAATCGCAGTTTTTATGGTCAGCACCAGCATTTTTGTAAAAATTCCATTTGCAGGCATGCAAACCTGCATGCATATATGCATCATGCGTCTGTATACATATTATGTACATATTATACATGTATGCATATTGTACAATGTGCACGTAGTGGTGACAACCCGGATGCTCACCATTCAAGTAGTTTCAGTGGCTACACTTTTGGCATGTTTAGCACCTTCGAGATGCCTGTAGCAGATCGGAAAAGCCGCGGGTAAAAAGTGATCAAATGTCTTGCATTTGATTAAATGCAACATTGATACCCACATTTTGCTAGCCCATAAGAAGAAACATCAATAAAACATGGTGTTTTTGTGGTCAATATTGGTCAATGGAAAGAAACTGTCAATCTGATCATCCCAGCAAAAAAAAAAACTTATCATCGTCCCATTCCGAATGTTGGTGACCCAAACATGTCGCCCCCCCCCGTGATCCTTTGGCATATTTGCCAACATATTTGCCCACTGACCCAACCTCTAGCTATGGCTTGAGATAGACCGCATACCATTTTCAGGGATAGCACAATCAAAATTTCTGGTAGACCCATCCAATTTTATGGATCCATATACAGGATATAATGGACCCCAGCCAGTTATAACCACCTCTGAATGCATGAGCTCTAGACTTCCAAACGCAGTTTAGGATCGTTTAGGATGATGTCGGCATATAGATCATACAGGTTTTGAGGGTTTAAACACCTTCCCAAGAGATGTTTGGAAGCCCTACTTAAGGGTTCAGTTCCTCTTCAGTGCATACATGGTAGGCCAAAAAAATGGCCACTGACTGTGTCACAACTCAGGTAGGCCGCGCCAAGGCAATGCCAAGGCGACAAAGATGTGCGAATTTCTGGGTCGCATCCCGGAAGACGATCATATCAACAACTGATCTTTCTCCTGCGGCACGGAACGTGGAACTTGTAACACCTGACCTGGTGGAGATGCTGTGACGGGGCCGAGCATGTGTCAGGGGATTTAGCATGTAACTGAAAAAAAGGCGAATGGCTATCCCATTATGTCCCTTTAATATCCCATTAATGGGATATGATAGTAAATTCAGGTGCTATCCCCAACAGCTTGAAAGCTTCTACTATGGACGATTTCGGTCTCTAAGCTCCTCGGGCTTCAGTGCGGCCACAACCTCTGGGGGAAAGTGGCCCGGCCCATCTTCAGCCATGGTGTAGATGTCCTGGCGCAGAGGCCCCCGAAGTTGGACCCAAACACCATGGATTTTCCCCTGGAAGAACTCTGCTAAGTCGGAAGGCAAGACATTTAGACAGAGACAGGTGCAACCCACGAAAAATGCCGAGAAAAGTAAATATTGTCACTATTCAAGTGGGATTTGACCTTGTTTGATTCATACACTCCAGTAAATTAACATAGACCCTGCCAGATAGGGCTTGAAAGGTTGGAAGATGAGTTTCCAATAGTGTTCACTCAGAATTGCTGATTCATGATTCATGATGATTTATGGTGGATTTATGGTGGATTTATGGTGATTCATGGTGGATGTTCAGGATTTTTGTGAAATTTCCAAAGGGTAACATTCATCGCTATTTTCCCACGGCTTTCTCCATCGCCTGAATGGCTATGACGGGACAGCTGATCTCCAATTGCCCTGGGTCCTAGCAAGGGTGCAGCCCGGGACCCGGCTGGAGAAACTAGCACCTTGTGAAGTGGGAAATCACCACGTTCAATGGGTAAATCATGATAAATCATGATAAATCATTATAGATCATGATAAATCATGATAAATCATGATAAATCATCTAGAAATGATTAGGTAAATCATCTATAATAGATGATAGGTATAAAATGGTATAAATCATCTATAAATAATCTATAAATGAGTCATTTTCCATAGCTCTGTCAAATAACCAAAGGGTAAATCAACAATCAACGCCCGGTTTTTCGATAGCTATATATAGTACGGGCTATTTCAAATTACCCGAGAGCAGTAAGAAACTCTGCATGATATTTCGCTAATTTAGCTATAGCCACTTTTTTTCAGGATCGTAGTTCAATGAAGTTCTCACCAGTAAGTTTCCAGGAACCAAGTTTTCCATCTTTTTGGGACGAAAAAAACTTGGAAATTTCAGAGTCTCAGACTCATACTAATCAATTGTTCTGTCAAGTGTAAAAAGATCTGGAAAAGATACCCTCTGGTTATTTAACATGGGAAATTGCCCATTTATAGATAGTTTACCTATTAATAGCATGGTGATTTTCCATGGCTATGTTAAATAACCAGATGGTAAACATATTATTCCTATACCATTCTATACCTAGCTTCAATGAACCGAAAAGCTAGGGTCCATGTTAGTCATGATTTTTATGCCTCCCGGAGTCCCGGCCAACTGTCAACATGGCTGGGAAATCCCTCAACTAAATGGAAGCGCTTTAATGGGAGAATCGTCTAAATGATGAAATGTCAATTGAATCTTATAAATTGAAATAGTGGTTGTCATTGAAAATGACATGTCATAATGGTTTCATGTCATAATGGTTTAATACACATGTCATTTTTTCTTCAGTATTGGGATACACTTGTCATTCCATTTGATTCCACCGAAACACGTTGCTGCATCACATCATGGATGATCATCATGTCACATCGCACTATGCTATCAAAATATAGCAGCAAACACTTCCCAGCAGTCAGCATCAGTCCCATTCCTGACCGTTCACCAGCATCAGTGTCTCCAGCAGCCGATCCATCCGATAACGCGACTGGCACCGCTCCGACGTGCCTTCTTTGAAGTACACCTGGGCGAACTCTGCACCCAAGAGGTGCATGGAAACATAGCAACTTTGGATTCCTCCGGGTACTGTAGAAGCGCAAGAAGGGGCCCCAAGTTATAAGTTATAGCCTACCTATATCATATATCATATATCCATATATATATATATCCAACATCAATCTTATCTAGCATAGTTCCATGTCTCATCTATCGGGGGTGCGTTGTGGCGCTAGTCACTTATTTCTCGAGGAATAGTTTTGCCGGAGGTGACACTTTCCTTGCCAGATCTGACACTTTCCATATGCTTGCGAGAGAGGGCACTTGCTCATTTCACTCGCAAGTGGCTTGCAGCTTGAAGGCTTGAAGTCCCAATGGTTGACCCTCCCACATGTTCTGCCACAACTGAACCTGAATCGAGATTTATCCATCAGTTTCCTGTTTTTTTGGGGAACCCTCAGGGAAACTAATCTGGTCATTGGATATCATTGGGTCATTGAAATTCCTCCATGGCATCCACTCTGTATGATTTTCCCATTGAGCCATGTGTGTGTACTACCCACCTTGAAGCAAAACATAGCAAAACATCGGGGGCTGCCTCAATTGTACAATATGCTGTCACCCAATTCTGAATCGGCCTGTATAAGCCATCCCCTGGTTGTTAATACATACCAACTTTAAGCCAACTCTAACACCCACTGGCACCATGAAATGACAGTATCGCTTCCCAAACACCACATTAGATACCCTCTGGTACTCACACACACGGCAAAATCCACCATTTACGTCCACTTACATCTGACTTTCCCAGATATTCCATGTCCATTTACGATCATGTTCTTTTCTTCCTGGATTTTCCCAGCGATTTTGTCATATCGCCACACCACAAACTCCTGGAGAACTAGACGTCCAAGGCGCACAGGGACAGCCCTTCACGGCCTTCTGCGCAAACTGATGGAGCAGACTTTGCAGGCCTGGGAAAAACCGGATCTTCCAGCCCTGGGACTGATGATCACAAGGCGAGTTCCATAAAAATTGCCCTTTAGAAATACCTCTGCTGATGGGTCAATATATATATATATATGTGTGTATGTATGTGCTAAATATTATATAATATGGATATAATATATATATATATGTATCATATATAATTCATTAACAACGAATAAGCTACCAAGTAGCTCAGGATGTTCAAGCCAACTGAGAAGAGGCTATCCCAGTATGGTCCCCGGTGTCTACCATCGAATCCCTGGTGTCCATGGCTGGCCATCAGCATGTGAGAAAATTGCACTATGGATCAATGGGATTCTAGTGAAGTTGCAAAGTTTATGCATCTTCCATTTGTATCTTACTACCACACCCTACCACTAGGTCAGAATCTGACTTTACCATTCTAGGCATTTTTTGGGGCGTGCTTGCGGCAGACCCGGCAGACCCTCCATTCTGCCACTCATTTCTGGTGAAACTGGGCATGGTCCATGATTGAGGCCCTGATCCTAACCAGCATTTCTAGTGACACCGTGGTGAGATTGCAATAAAATCTATCCAAATATATTGATATGCCCATTGATATGCATTTCATATTCGATTAGTATCCCCAGTGAAATCACTTTTATGCAACATTTACGAGCCCCATCTCCCCCTTCAAGGTGTGGTTGGCTATATTTGTCCCATTAAATGCATGGTTGGAGATGGTCGGTTACATCATCCCCATTATTTTCATATATATATATATATATATGCATATATATGTATATATATGGGGATGGGTCAAAACCCTGGCACCTAGTGAACCCCAAAATAGCTGGTAAATGGATGTTCATCCCATTAGAATTGATAATAATAGGTTTTAACCCATACCCATATATATACCACCATTTAATATCATTTAATCAGCATCAAAGCATCATTTACCCTCGGGTAAACTAAGGTAAATGTAAAGAACAACACCATTTGCATTTTCCTACGGAAACCATGGTTTTTCATGTTTTCTTCCACATCTTTTTGTATGTTTACCCTAGCCTAACCATAATTTCACCATTTTACCATCTAAAAAAAGGTCCAAGGCGCGAGATTTCTCAGCCTGTCTCGCCTCGCCCTTGGTGGACGATGGCAACGCATCGCCTGAGGCTACACGGGAAATGATCCGGAGAGGATATCTGGTTGGTGGGTGAGCCTACCCTTCTGAAAAATATGAGTTCGTCAGTTGGCATGATTATTCCCAACTGAATGGGAAGTCATAAAATTCCATGGTTCCAAACCACCAACCAGGGATATGACTATACTAATGATGGATCATTCATGCACTTCAAAGCCAAAAAAGATCTGGGCCTGGAAAAGGGGTGATTTGAGATGCTTGGAACAAAATCTAGAGATCAAAGATTTCACAAGCCAAAATGGCGAATTGGCATGTATTGGGGGAATGGTTTTGTGTTTCTTTTTTAGGAATTCAGACATGTGCTGCGGTAAAAAGAGAATGGGTGGTTTGCCTGATGTGACGGTCTGAATAGTGAAGACACGGGAAACACAACTCAACATGTGGAATTGGGTGCGGAGCGCAGAAATTTCGACAGCCACCTGATCAACACAGCTCCGAAAAAAAAGTGGGGCTCAAGCGCGGCATCTCACATGATGAGCCCAACTGTGTTTGAGGTGGGGCCTTTCCAGAAAAAAAAAAGGTTTATAATTCCATTAACTATAGTTATAAGTTACAAGACGTTCCAAGTATCAAGAAACATAGTTATTGGAGCTATGTTCACCAGCTTTTAAAACTATATAGTTACCCTCTGGTACTGGTAAACTAACATAGCTATGGAAAATAACAATCTTTAATAGGTAAATAAATTATAATGTGCAATTTTCAATGGCTATGTTAAATTACCCGAGGGTAATGACAATAAGATTGGAATATCAATGAGTAATCACCCCATGCCCCTCTTTGCGGAATCAGAGCCCCACCTAAAAACGAAGCGCAGAAAAAATCCCAAAACATGTGCAGCTCATCGACAGTAAAAAAAAGTATTCAAGTTGAACATAAAATATCATGAATATTCAATTTAAAAATCAACTATACTAGAAGTTACTAGTATAATTCAAGTTGATACATTGTATCAACCATAGCTTGTACTCCGGTATTCAAGTTGAACTAAGCTTTAGTTGATGTTTGAATGTATTAATAACACATGGTACAAACCCAGCAACTGGACTTGCCGGAGGTCATTGCCAAGTATGGCCCAATGCAGTCGTCTGTGGAGGCTAACAAGTCGAAGTTGGCCTCGCCCGAAAAGTGCCGTTGCCGAGAGACCGGCCGGTGGCATTTGGGAGATTCCGGAAGGAAACTGGGTGTTTTTGTGGTGACTATAATGGTGATTAATGGTGATTCATGATAATTAATATTAATTAATGGTGATTGATGGTGATGAATGGCGAATAAACGTGATCTATATATATATCACTAGTGTTAGTATATAGCATATACCTTCTGGTTGATAATAGTGATCAATGGTGATTTATGGCAATGGGATATTTCATGGGCAATCAGACATGGGCTATGAAATCCCCTATCATGGCTGGTATGTTCATGGGGAAATGATGGTTTATCCCCGAGCTAGCCATACTTGATACAATAATCAAAGGATCATGGTTGGAAAAATGTTGTTTAACTATAGCGATAATGGGGAAATAAATCAATACTAATGAGGATCATAGGATTGGTTGTCAAATCAATACCATTGGCTTATGGAAGATCTATAAGTTACACGGAAGTTGTGTTTTGCCAACACGGTATTGGTGATTCAAACAGAAAGGTTCCCTTAAACAGTTTTGACAGTTTTGGGGAATGAGTCATGTGGTATCATTCGGTTGGTTGAAAGGATCTTTACAGCTGTTGCATGCAAATGTTCAACTAATTCTTGGGAATCAAGCATGGCAATGGGACCTTTCTAATATGAAATGTTCAATCACCATTAATCACCATTAATCACCATTAATCACCATTAACCACCATTAATCACCATTAATCACCATTAATCACCATTAATCACCATTAACCATCAATCAATCACCATTAACGATCACTAATGTTGATCCTTAACATCTGGTGATACCCGACATCGCATTTCTGCCTTCGATTTATGTATCTCCGAAGGTGTCATCACCATGTCTGCCGTAAAATGCACACAATATCCAATAATCATGGATAATTATGGTAGAAAAAATCACCATCAATATTGTAACAAACCATCATTATGATAATTGCAATATTGAACATCACCTGGGATAAATTATGATCATTGCAATAATGAAAAAAATAAAACCTGCAACTGTGAATTTTAGGAATTTGAACATTTGAAATGATACATCAGAATAACCCATGATAATTCATTTTTCAGAATCGCAGAAACGCATCCCGAGATATCACAATTATCACAATTCACTTACCAATTCACTTACCAAGGATCTACTCCATTACAATTGTCACCAACAATTTTATTACCCTCTGGTAAACTAACATAACTATGGAAAATCACCATTTTATAGCTGGGAAAACTCACTATTTCTATGGCCATTTTCAATAGCAAACTGTTGACATAACCAGAGGGTAATTCACATCAATTTCTGGCTTGGAAAAATATCAATTCCCAACGATAAATTCCGTGAATTTTTGAAGCCAACCAGGCCTCCAAGGCCGAGTCGGCCTGGCTGTCCCCAGCGCAGCAGGCGAACCTTGGAGGTGAAAAAAGGTGCCATCTGGGGGTCCAGGGATGGCTGATGCAAGCCCATGGATTCACGGCAAAAAAATGTATCATAAACCATGGCTATTTGAGTTATGTTCACCACCTGAAGTATAGTTATAACACTTATAACTATATGGTTTATGAATGGCCTACAGCTAATAGATGCTACAATAGATGCTCATAGATGCTAATAGCCATAAAAACCCGAGTGAAATCGGAGCTATAAACCAACTTGGCTATTCACAACAACGGGGGTCCCAGCTTGTAGGGCACCACCTTGTAGTGGATATAGATATGGAAGAGAATGAAAACAGGAGAAAACTACACCCGATAAAAAAGGAATTAAATCCGGAGTTAATTCCACAGGATGGCACCACTGCACATGAAGAATAAAACCTCGAGTTCAAACCGCTGTCTTGTCACTCTGATGCAGAGAATTAAAACTAAGTTCAATAGATACAAGGGGTCTGTAGAACCATGTATGATATCAAGAATTAAAATAGAAATTAATTCTGTGTAACTCTTGTTTTAACTCTTTTGCTATAGATAACGGTAGAATGATTCGATTAAAGTGGAAAAATGAAGATAGACCAACTTAAGATTCCACTAAATATGGTTTGGCTTGATAGAGATTGACTAGTTAAGATTAAGTAATTCATTTTGAGGGATGGATGCGATAAATGAACACTGTTGGGTATTGTATCCCCAAGCCGCAGAAGTTGTCCACGACCTCACCGGCCTCCACTAGAGATCAGCGTTTTCATCATGACACACCAAAGTTCTGATTGAAAGATATTTTTCAAGGGAAAGAATCTGCAGAATCTGCCCGAATTTTCACGGCTTTAGCCCCAAATTCCCCAAATATTACTGTAATTGTTTTTTTTCGTAATCTCGATGCAATGACCCGAATTTCCCATGGGTTTCTGGCATGGCATTTCTCATCGCGCCCGGGATCGGATGCGCAGCTGGGACTCCGGACATGGCTGAAAGTCACACGCCCTAAACGGAGAAGCGGTTTTTTCGGGGCCACAAGGATCAACAATCCCTAAACATTTAGAATACATAGCAATAAATGGGATCTATTATAATGATGAAAAAACAATAACCATTTTATCATGTTTACCTTTTGATATCTTTTTGTATGCTAAGCCAAAGGATTTGAGCTAAGTCAGGGTGAGAAGTAAGAGAACTTGAAATCAGCAAAGTCTATGAATACGAGCCATTTCGGCGAATGAATTGGGAGGAGGAAACAACTTGTTCATGGAACTTCTTTAAAGCCACTGGCAGGTCTCCAATCGCCTTCTTTGGGAAATCACCTCAAGAATGGTCAATCAAATGTCATGAAGGTACACTGGCATTCGGGGGTCCCATCATCCAAGGGTGCCTGAAGACTCCAACAAAGAATCACAGGTTGGTGGTTTCAACCCCCCAACCCCCTGTGCAGCTTCTAAGATCGCGATCCTGTGCTTGGTTGTTGGTTTTGAAGGCATTTTCCATCCATGATTGAACGGATCTGGATTTATTGTTGGAAAAAGGATGAAAAAGGTCACATTTTTTCGGAAACGTTCCAACTATCTGTGCATATCTGTGCCCCGATGGTGTTTATGTCCTACCCTTTCTACCCATATCTAGCCATATCTAGCCATCAACTCTCAGAAGACCCGGGCGCCCACGCGACACAAAAAAGGCCAGGGCCGCGCGTCTCGCGCGCGACGGGCCGAAATGGCTCCGAAGGGTTCCGAAGGGTTTCGGGGTCGATCGAATCGGGGAGTTGGAGCGCCACTGGGGGGATTCAACCGGGGATTTCAGATGAGTTTGACGCGGGCAAAATGGGAGTTGATGCTGGTTGGTGGTTTTAACATGTTTTGACCATCTTGAAAAATATGAAAGTCAATTGGGAAGGATTATATATAATTCTTATGGGAAAAAATGTTCCAAACCACCAACCAGGGATTTTAGTAGGATCATCATGCAAAGATGGTTGAAGCATGTTGGAACCATGATTTCGGTCTGTTGGGGCAAACAACACTGTGAGAAAGCATTTTGCTTTTCAACAAAAAACACACTATAAATATCTCTACCTTTCCGACTTTTTATAATGGGAAAAAGAGTCAAATAAACTAAACCATGGTAAAGCCTGAAATTGTTGAAGTTTCACCATGTTTCCATATTTTTCCCTTGAATCCATACTTTGATTGGGGCTGATCCACCATCAGCGGCGCTCTCCTCCTCTTTGGGCGGAATCCGGTTCCGTCGCCGATGGTCGGTCCTGAGCTCCAAACTCTTTGGCGGCCGAAATTCGGTCAAAAATCCACCCAGTCACGTTTTTTTTGGAGAAAGCTGCAAGGAAGCCTGGTATTGCCCCCAGATCTATAGGTGAAAACCATAAAACATCCATAAAACCTATGGGAATCCGTCAACATCAAGCGCTATTTTTGCGGTCAAGGGACAAGGCCACTGGCGGTGGCATCGCCTGAGTTGCCCAGGATGGTTCCCAGCAGGATAGAATTCTCAAGTTTCAATGGGTTGGTTGAAGAGACCATTTTACTGGAAAACACTAATTTGTTACCTGTTTTATCAGGTTTTTTTTGGGGGAAAATTAGCATGGTTTCCCGGTATAGAATTTCCCTTTAACCGATCCATTCTTAGAAGCGTAGAGAGCACAGGATTCTCGGGGGATGATTCCTGAAGCCGGGCCCCTGGCCATATCCACAGTGATGGCCTTCCCCTGGGCGAGGCTCAGAAGGTTGCAGAAATGCTGTTGGGACCATCGCTGATCCTAAGAAGATGTAGGTGGTGTATGATATTGGGCCAATAAATATTGGGCAAACCCAGGTTACCAACACAAAAAATCATCAAACATGGTAAGTTGAATGGGGAAAATGATGATGAACCGGTGGACTTAGGTGAAATCAGCCTATTTTCAAACAAACCCATATAAACCTATCAGACCATTCCAAGTGATTAATTATCCCCAGGTCCCAGGTCACTTTAAAATCTTTGAATTGCAGAGTGGATGAATTTTCTTCTTGGAAATAAAAGTATGGTGCCCTCTGTCATCAAGCAAGATAAGATTAGATAGCCAAGGGGAAAGGATGTTTACCCTCTGGTAAACTAGCATAACTATGGAAAATCACCATTTTCAATGGGTAAATCCACTATAAATCACCATTTTCAATAGCTATTTTGACATAACCAAAGGGTACATGGTAAACTGAAATCCTCTAGCGGAAGACGCAGCCAGTGACCACGTGTCGCCTTATGACACCACCCACCACGAGATCAAATTATGCTCCTACCAGATGTTGGCCACCAGTTATAAGTTGGTGTATCTTCACCCATCTCACTAGGTCAACATATAGAATTTTATAGATTTATAATGATTTAAAGAAATAAACCCATCAAAAAAATGCTGGAAATGAAGCCATCCTAAGAAACCAACTTAGCTAAGGCTTGGGGGCACCACCTCGCAACACACCCCCACACCGCGCAGGAAGGGAGCGCCAAAACTTTCTCAGTGCAGTGCGCCAAACTGGGCACAGAAATCTGGGACATTGCCCAGGCCCCTTCCAACCATGAAACAACTCACTGCGACGAAGCGAAGGCCGGAAGCCGTCGGAGGAAACCGTTAAGAAACGCCATACATCCAAATACTCAGGCAGGGGTTGGTAAATGTCCTGTTTTGGGGATTTTGAACATCACTTTCAAGTATTTGTTGGTGATTATATCCCCAATAGTTGGGTGATGTTCAATTAGGACATTTACCAACCCCTGTCAGGATCGGAATATATGCAAGAAGTATTCTTGGATGATGGTGGCCCCACTTTTAAGATTGGCCACAGAAGACAGCGAAATGAAACCAAATCGCGCCAGCTCCGACAGACTTCCAAGTTTCTATACTGTCATCGATTCATGCATGTCCCGAGTTCTCATTTCAAGGGGTCTGGAAACCTGTTGTCAAAACATCGCATGGCCTATAGCAAGTGTGAGACACCAAAAACTCCCAACTGCGATAATGTTCGTGCAGTGACTTGCGTCTCAGTCAGAGGGGCCAGTGTCTTACCGCCAGCACATTGCGCTGGCAAGGGAGCGGTAATTTTTTTTGTCAGCGTAAAAGATCTCTCAGCAGAAAGTCTTCTAAAACAAGGGGATGTCTTTCAATTGCCCGAACTTGCATGCTGCCTGCATTTCTTGCAACGTGTTAGCGTAATACCCTATGTACTCAAACAGGGTTTGCCCAGAGAAATTGTCAGCTTGATCAGAGTGTCTCAGCTTCACAAAGAAAACATACTGGCGACTCTTCCTGTTATCCCCATGGAATATGGGTCAAATCGATTAAACCACCACGTTGTGGATCACTTACCCCAATGACCATTAGATGTGGGCCCAGATTGTATTAAAGCCCATTTTCTCCCATGAATTCTCAAGGGTTTTCAAGGCTTCTTAACTAAACATGCCAATTTCCCCATGTTTATCCCATGTTTGTCCCATGTTTGTCCCACTTGATTTCCCAGCGCTTCGTTGCAGCACGGATCATTCACGAAAGGCGAGATGGCTTTCCGTGACATCTTTTCCTGGGAAGGGGACCCTGGGACCTGGGACCTGGGATGACCTGGAGGACCCAAACGTTCCGATTTTGGTCGGTGGTTGATGACTTTATTGGTGAAATGATGGGGATGTTGATATAACTATAGTTATGTTGATATACTGTTAATGATGACTTTGGTTGGTTCATTAGTCATGTTGATATACTGTTAATGATGATGGTTATTATATGGTTAATGATGGTTAATAAGATGGTTGGTGGTTGCCCTAAAACCCCTCTGAAAAATGATGGAGTGAGTTCGTCAGTTGGGATGATGACATTCCCAACTGAACGGAAACAGAAAATTCCATGGTTCCCAACCACCAACCAGCTATTTGTTTGATGCTTCTCTTTGAAGGGCGATGACTTTTTTGGAGATCTAGAAATTGGTGGTTGGCCCATTGATACAGATATAGTCATTGGGAATCATCCCATTTGCATTGAGCCCGCCGGCAGAAAAAGATCGATATCTGAGGTATTTTCGGTCATGGTGTAAACATGAGCCCTCACACCTTCAGACCAAAAGTTTTCCGGCAATCCAAATTTTGATGGTTGATATTGGTTGTATCTTTATTGGTTGTATCTCTATGTTTCCAACATACCATTAGTTCCTTACAAATTGATACAAATTGCTTACGGCTTTTTCTTTTGATGGCGCAATGGAACATCATCCAATAGAATCCGTACATAACTACAAACAATTAGCAATAACATCACCTATACATACCTCTACCGCGTAAATCAATAACTTGAAGTTTCCATGGGGGTTTCCTAATAGGGGAACCCCTAGGTGTCATCCACTAGTTCGGACACTTTCCCTCAACAAAAACCATCCAGCTATTGGGTACCCCCAAACACGCACCTGGCATGATCCGTATTCCCACATCACGATTCACCTCAGAACTGAAGGGAATGAAAAACCCCAGGCACCGACTCAGTGACTGGAGGAGTCTGACGTCACAAAAAAAAAAATTAGAGCTGTATTTTCTGCGTTTGAGCTGTGTTTATATGTATAATTCGTATGGTTTGGGGTTGCATTAGACTCTTGGTCCACCAGAGTGGTTTACCCCTACTCAGACCATCCCTGATAAAATTCCACCAAATTCAACACTTGAAATTCGTTCCCGGAGCTTGGGGATAAACGCAAAAAAAATAAGAAACCAAAGTTTGAACGCAGCAGGTTCAGAAAACTATACCCTTTTAGAGAGTGATGGAAAGTTAGTCTTGTTAGAACCCTATTCACTCGGTTTCATAGGTCATTTTCAGGTTTGCTCCAAACACTCCAGGTACAAGGATGTCAATGGGGCAAATGTAGACGCAAAATGACCCATTTACACCTGTTGTGGCTATAATTTACCTATAATGACTTGGGGCAACCCTGTTTTTTGTGACAAAGTGATTGAAATTTGATTTTCCAAGGCCCAAATTTCTGCAAAGAAGATCAAAGAAGTCAGTTCTTAGATACTACCTACCAGTACATTATTCTGGCTAATTACTGGCTAATTCACTAACCTGATAATAGCTGTTCCCTTGAGGCCATTTGGTATAATTCTCCTTATCCTAACCATCATTCCAGTGACGTCATAGTGAGGTCTTATCATAATTCATCATGTTTTTATCTAGATCTTTGGATACGTTGGATTCCTCAAAAACAATTCCAACACAGAACGGCCCAAAAAAACACTGCATTCACCATTCGCTTGACCCGTGTTCCAACAGCATCAGGGCGAGGCAAGCGGCAATGTACGCCGTGTCCGCTGTGTGGATGCACTTCCTCGGCTTCAACTAGCGAAATCAACTGAATTCACCTTGAGAAATACGTTTAAAAAAACATAGGGCATAATCATGAAGCATAGTTTTGAACCATACGAACATTACTACGAGTATGTGTTTCTAGATGTTTTATATAAATACTATATAGAGATATATACCAGTAGTACCGCACAAGGCGGTGGCGGAAGTTTCAAAAATAGGAAACCTATAAGAGAGGTTGGTTGTTGTGAATCAGGGATGGCAGAGAGAATCCACTGATGGACCGAAAGGTGCTTGAGGTCTCCTCTCTTTCTCTCTCTTTCTCTGACTATCTACCTACCTATCTATCTTCTATGTATCTATTTATCTATCGATCTATTTATCTATCTATCTATCTATCTATCTATATATATATCTCTCTCTCTTTCATCTAATTACCTATCTTTCTATCTACCTACCTATCTATCTATCTATCTCTCTCTCTCTCTCTTTCATCTGTCTATCTGTCTACCTGTCTATCTGTCTATCTGTCTATCTGTCTATCTATCTATCTATCTATCTTTCTATCTATCTATCTATCTATCTGTCTACCTGGTTGTTGATCAAAATTCCTTTATCCCGGAACGGCCATTCTTCGCGAATAAAAATTTTACTTTCGCGAAACTTTCGCGAACTCCACGTTTATCTTTCGCGGGGCCCATGTTGGCCAACAACACCTCTTATGAAGATTCGTTCACCACCTGCCAAATTAGGCCAGAGAATCACGGATCACTTCTTGGTAGCCTTTTAAACATGCAGCTAGCATCACGGAATCCCTTCTCAGGACAGATTTTTTTTTGCAAAGTTTACTGGCCCACCCCCTTCAACATGCACTTTGACTTTCGCCCGCTCTTTCGCATAACTTTCGCGGAACTTTCGCGAAAATATCCCTATTCACAGACCCCGGCCATCAGCAGGGGGTGCACTGAAGGAAAAGCGAAGACCAGGGGCCTTGGTGTTTGGCTCTCGCAAAGCCTCACTTTTGGAAACTTGGCTACTGCTACTCGCATTCTCTGGTGCCCTTCTCCTGCCGGACCCCGGGCGGCAGTGGGTGGCAGCCCTTTACATATATATATATATATAATGATTATAATGCCCAACTTTCGCGAAACTTTCGCAAAATAAAATTTTACTTTCGCGAACTCGACAAAAAAACTTTCGCGAGGGTTCCAACATAACATGCACGGCTTTCGCAATTAAAACTCCTTACAAGGACCTTTAGATCGATCACCACCTGTCTATCTGTGGTGCTGTGTCATTCAGTGTAATCTAGTGTAGTGTATGTATTTTTGTGGAGTGTAGTGGAATGTAGTGTAGTGTAGTGTAATGTAGTGTAGTGTAATGTAGTGTAGTGTAGTGTAATTTAATGTAGTGGAGTGTAGTTGTGCAGTCGTAGTTGTAGTTGTAGTGTAGTGGAGTGTGGTGTAATGTAGTGAAGTGTAGTGGAAGGTAGTGTAGTGTAGCGTAATGTAGTGTAGTGTAGTGGAGTGTAGTGTAGTGTAATGTAGTGTAGTGTAGTGTAATTTAGTGTAGTGGAGTGTAGTGGAGTGTAGTGGAGTGAAGTTGTGTAGTTGTAGTGGAGTGTAGTGTAGCGGAGTGTAGTGAAGTGTAGTGGAAGGTAGTGTAGTGTAGTGTAATGTAGTGTAGCGTAGTGTAGTGCAATTTAGTGTAGTGGAGTGTAGTGGATGTAGTTGTGTAGTTGTAGTTGTAGTGTAGCAGAGTGTAGTGTAGTGTAGTGTAGTGTAATGTAGTGTAGTGAAGCGAAGCGAAGCGACATCTGAACCTCAAAAAGTGGTCCGAACCCCTAGTGCTTTTAACATTTTGACTTCGAAATGTGCTTCGCGCCACAACGGCGTGCAATTGTTCATCTCTCATCTGGCCAGCTGGCTCCGCACCCGCCGCTTTAGCGAGCCTACTTTTCGACCCTCCGGAGCCCCAAATCATTGGAAAAACACAGTGTTTCGCGACTTTCCTACCTTTTCGCGCATCTTCATCTTCTTTCTTCTTACTCTTTCTCTTCTACTCTTCTTTCTTCTAATCTTTCTCTTCTCTCTGCCTCTTCCCTGCTCTGCTTTTCATCTGTCCATATTGTCGGAAGTTTGACTTCTAAACTTCCTTCGAATATTATATATATATATATTACATACATATTATATATATATTCTTGTATTAAATTATATTGATTTACCATACCTTCCCCAGGGCCTTGAAGTCTCCAGCCATGGCTCAGACGGATGGTCGAAAAGATGCAGGTCCGCGGCCTGCGCAGCGCCATCTTTTCGTCTTCCACTTCCAAACCTGGCGACGAAACCAACGGCAAAAGAGATCCGTTAGGGATCCCAAGGGGCCGGGCCGTTGTCAGTTTGGGAGTGCAACACGGTGCAACGGCCATCCGATGTTTGGGTAGTTTCTTCGTAGGTATACGTAGAAATTGGAGTGATGCTGATGTCAATGGGAAGATAGCACATGATATAAGACTATACATGAATGTATATAATATAGTATAATATATATATATATATGTGAGGATAAATATGGAAATAAATGGGAGATAACTGAAAGCACTTAAGATATGAAGGTCCATTTTTTGCAGAGATTTTACTGGATAGTCATGATGGACACGCTACAAACTAGCAGGACAAATCCCGGGGAGATCATCTATAAATTGGAGATAGCTTGGGGATATGATGGAAATGTCACCAAGAAACGTGGCATGCCCCAGACGGATCTTTTTTCATCCGCAGTCTGAGTTCAAAAATCAGGATTGAAACTGACTGGTTGGTGGTTTCAACCCCTCTGAGAAATATTAGTCAATGGGAAGGATTATCCACGATTATCCCATATATTATGGAAAAATAAAACATGTTTGAAACCACCAACCAGCTAATAAACGTGAGAGTTTGTGACGATTCCATGGCCGAAAAGGAGATCGACAACTCAATGGCCATTCCAGGAACCCAACTTGGAGGTACCTACCATATATAAGGCCTATTTTTTAGGGCTATGTAAGGGGATATACCCCCAAAATATGGCCTTATATAGTACAGTACCTCCACTTTAGGATCCTGGAATTCCCATTGAACAACTGGCAGCTCGTTTTTAGGGGGTGAAAATACAATAGTTCTTCTCTCTCTCTCTCTATACATATATATATATGGCTATGAGCCAAAATTAAATAGCCCAATACTTAGATGGTTGATACCAATCCCTTCCCCCGCTCATATTGAACAACCCCCAAGAAACCATGGTTTAGTAGGATATTTCCACATATTTGGGACCGTGCAATGGGGGTGTTTAATATTATTATCTGGTAAAATGAATAGTTTGCCATTGAAAATGGCTGATTTCTGTAAATGATTTACCTATTAAAGATGCTGGTTTTCCATATCTATGCAAGTTTACAATTTACATAGCTATTGAAATCCATTTATATTTGATTTACCTACAAAAAATGGTGGTTTTCCATATGTAAGTTTACCAGATGGTATCATCCTTTATCATCTGGGGATGGCTAAGAACTATGAGTAGCTCTTAACCATGGTTTTCCATATGATACATGTATATAAGTTTAACATAGGGTAGATGGATGATACTAAACATAAACATTCCATCGGTCCGGCCTCGTCCTTGCACGTGTTCTTTCAGAAGCCTCGTCCACTGGAGGAGCAGTGGTGGACCGGGGTAAACCAACGCGTTGAATGGGGATTAATATATTATATAGGTATACGGTATATGTTAGAGTCTAATTGGTATAACGACATATACATATAATATATATATATATATAGTATGCCATTTTACTATATACTATACAATGTATCTGGTATAACTTATAACTATGGGATAAACAGTCACATGAACAACAACTATGAGGTTATATACCTATGCCTAAGGCACGGTCAAGAGATGCCGTAAGTCACATATGTCACATACGAAAGTCGTGATTCATAATGTTTCGAAATATGTCCATAATAGGCAAGGTGAATGCGGCTGGAAAATTCGCATTGCAAGTGGGTATTGACCAAAAAGTCAGTTTTGGAAACCCAACCGGTGGATGTCCTACCGGTTTGTTTTCAGGTTTTCAAGTACCACATTGATATTTCACATCTACCATCTGCCAATCAAACGTGGCAAAAACCGACCGTTTATATAGATGATTTTCCCAGCTAGAAACCGCCACGAACAGTTCAGGGATTTTCCAGCCACGTTTGATTTCCAGATGGCCAACAATCACCATTATATATTGACCATTATTAAGCATTGTCAATCATTTAGTCACCATCGATCACATTTAATCACCATATATCACCATTAAATAAACATCATTATATAGTCAACATTGCTAACCATGATTAATCCGTATTGACTATTATCAAGCTGGAAATAATTCTTTACTAAAGCACCAAGATTAAAATTTGGCCAGTAGATACTCCCATCAAAATATATCAAAATGGCAACATTATTTCTGAACCAAAATTTACCGCAGCAGACTGTGGAGAAATACCAGTCTTAAGCGCACATTTTGAAGCGGATCATATTTTTGGGCCACCCACCCAAAAAAAAATCAAACATATAATCTAAAAATATCACTCTTTGAGCACAATGTTACTGTTCCAATCTGGGGGATGACGGTAGCCAGGGGACGCACAGATATTCTCCGCTTGATCTTTGGGGAACTGCTCGGTGGGTTTCTCCAAGCACATCAGCTCCTGGCGATCCGTGCTGACGCGCAGGCGATCCGTGGGTGGGACGTAGAAACCGTGGTGAAAGATGTAAGGATTATGGGGAACTAATGTAGGGATATTGTGAAAGATGTGGAAAATAGGGGATTGAGGAACTAACGGATAATTCATCCAAAAAGATGTGGAAAATGGGGGATTATGGGGAACTAACGGGAACTAAACCATTCTGAAATCCTACCTAAATCCATCCAAAAACTAAAATCCATCTCAATCCCCATTTGACTCCCCACCATGGTTTTTCACACCTCAGACTTTCTTCACTGGTCCAACGTCCCACCGCACGTTTGCCAAGTTGCTGGGTTGGCGATGAAGGCCCGAGCTAAGAGTAAGGCCTGGCACCTACAGTACCAAATGGTACCGATGGCGGGTGGATGTTCCGGGATGATTCAACCATTACGATAACTATAAACTATGGTCTGTAGGAGGTCCTAAATTTGGGGTACCCCCAAATCATCCATTTTAGCATGATTTTCCATAAACTATCCATTTGGGGTTGCCGCGTTTTAGGAAACCCCCAGATGTCCAAATAATTGTTCAGCTTAAGAATCCCACTTATGAATCATTATCATGCAATATGTATCATAAAAGGGAGAAATATCATACGAGTATGTAATAATATTAATTTCACATGTATTGACATCCCATTTACTACCATTGATATTCCATCATACACCTGCAATATCCCATTATATCCGGCTGAACATCAATATGAAGATAATATTCATAATTATGGTTTACATGTCCCTGCAATAGTCAATTCCATGATATCCTATGGATACTAACTGTACTGACAATGAAATATGATTATGACGATTATGTTATATGGTGTATATATATATGTGTATATATATATATATGTATATATATAAATACATATATATATATATATATGTGTGTCCCTATATTGACACATCCTAGCTGGTAAACAGATTGGAAATATTGGGGTAGATCTCTCTCTCTCTCTATCTCTCTCTCTCTCTCTCTCTCGGCCATCTCAAGGAGTCTAGCCAAAAGCTGGCCAGCCACGACCCGGTGACAAGAAGACTGAATGAAAAATCCTAAAATAAGTCACACACCTGAAAATAGATGAAATGTTTGGCCATGTTTCCCCGAATCCATTTCCCGTCATTCCTGTGACGATTCATCCGGATCATTTGCCTAACAATAGCTGGATAGTCATCCACTTAACTCAGAATATGTTTAAGTTTTGATCATTTCTGTTGTCGTAAATTCAGATCCATACGAATTCACCTGAAAATTCCTCAAAAATCTCACTCTTCAGCAAGCGACGGCATCACCAAAACATCCGCCAAGGAGCTGGGTCGAAGAAAGTTTCGAAGACCAATCGTGTTCGATCACTTCGTGCTTCATAATCTCGTTCTGGCGGCAAAGCGATGCTGTGGACAGGGGAAACCATGAGGCAACGGTTCAGCATGTCCGAAACGGTCTCAATGGGGAACAAAACTATCGAGATGCCAACGGTCTTCTTGGAGGCATATGAAAAATCAACACTTTTGGTCAAAACACAGTTTTTGTTGGCTAAATATCACATGTTTGATGATTAAACCGCCATTTTTGTTGGCTAAATCATTTTTTTGGCTGGTTGAACCACCATTTTTGTGGGCTAAATCACCCCTTTTCGAATGTGGTTCTCGTTCTCCCTGGTTTTCGCACCAGCACCACCGGGGGCAACATGAGCCGCTCGCAGATGTTCAGCACGCGGTCCATGTTGTCATCTCGGCCTTTCCTGGGGATCTTCACCGATTAATGGAAGTAAAACAATAATAAACCACCCATGCGATCCATGCGGGAATTGTTTATACCACCTATCCGCCGACCCCTGCTGTTGCCATTGCAGGGGGAGGCGCCCAAGACAGCGAAGCATCATCAGCGGCTCTCCTTAAGTTCAGGAGCTCACGGCGCATCGTATTTCAAAAAGGGTTTACTTCTATATACGTTTTGGAGGCTTGTGCCTGACTTGGTCTATATGCGTTTCAAAGCCAGCAAATGAGCCACGACCAGCTGCCCTTCGAAGGCACGATCCGTCACTGCCATGCGTTTTCGGTGTGGCGAAACGTACGTTTTGGAGGCTTGTGGCTGGCCTTTGTTAACTTGTTCTATTGGCGTTTCCAAGCTAGCAAATGAACCTTTCAAAGCCAGCAAATGAGCCACGACCAGCTGCCCTTCAAGGCACGATCCGTCACTGCCATATGCTGCTTCGGTGTGGCGAAACGTACGTTTTGGATGCTTGTGCCTGGCCTTTGAAACTTGTTCTATGGACGTTTCAAAGCCAGCAAATGAGCCACGACCAGCTGCCCTTCGAAGGCACGATCCGTCACTGCCATGCTGTTAAAGTTTCGCTACTGTGGCGAAACGTACGTTTTGGACGCTTGCGCCTGGCCTTTGAAACTTGCTTGTGGCTGGCCTTTGCAACTTGTTCTACAGGCCGTTCGAATGTGCGTTTTGGAGGCTTGCAGCTAGCCTTTGAAGCTTGGCTGCCGGCTCATATAGGGTTTGGTTCTATATGCGTTTCAAAGCGAGCAAATGAGCCACGGCCAGCTGCCCTTCGAAGGCACATATAATCACATATTTCTTTATTATGTCGACATGCTCTCTTCTTTCTACTGCCATGCCACCCAAAAAAGGGGGATCGGCGGCACCAGGGCGGGAGCCCTACTTATTTGTAGGTGAAATTGGGTATGGTTTATTAATTGTTTTACTAACATTAGCCAAAATAACATGGGATGGTTTACGGTGACACCAAGCGAAATGGCCTTTTTTTGTGGCTTGGCTTAGGGCTAAATCTTCCGAAGACCATGGATGTTTTACAACATGAACATATGTATAATATTACCATGGCTGTCAATTATTCCATGTTACCATGGTTGTCAATTGTGTATTTTTACGTGTTTCTACTCAACATGAAGGTTTCCTGAAGGTTATCCCATAAAATTGTTGTCTCTGGAGCACGAACTCAACAAGATATAATACCATCGGATAGTCAAATATGGCTAGCTGGGAATTCCATGAAATTCCCGAACTTGTTATAAATGGAGGTTTAAAGCTGGGAAAATCAGCGAACTTTATAAAGGGGATTTGCCGGGATTTGCTCCTCATGGTGACGGTCAACCACTACCGTGAATTCATGGGGAAGGCTACTATGCGGCTACATGGTACTGCGCAACCATGGTGATAAACCATCCCCAGCAGAGGTTTATGAAATTGGGCCCCTTGTAGGTTCTTTTAGGGACCCCCAGTAATGGTTGGCTACTGGTAGCAGGTCCATGATCTGCGGTCTGACCAGTGAACAGTCGGGTTAAGAAACACGGCACTCCACATGAAATTTCAAAACCCCTGTTACCCTAGGGTAAACATTTACATAGATTAGGAAAATCGACCATTTGTAGACGATGCTCCTGGGGAAACCAGCCAGGTTTGCCACATGTTTTTGTATGTTTACCCTAGGGTACTGGTTCAATTCACACTGTTGTTGATGATATCCTCGTTTTGGGTGGAACTACAGGCAGTTGATCAACTCATCATTGCATACAATGTTCAAAACCCCATAATGGCAATCATCATGCCAAAAAAGAAAACCATCACCATGATGCAAAAACTGATGCTATAATATATATGATGATCATTGCCAGTGTCATTACCCTCTGGTAAACAAACATAGCAATTGAAAATGGTCATAGAAATAGTCGATTTACCGATTAAAAATGGTGATGTTCCATGGTTTTTTGTATGTTTACCAGAGCGTATCATTGTTATTGTCGTAGAAATATGTCATGCCGCTGATGTTTCCCCAACTTTCACGCAGATCCCACGGCATCCCGAGGCGCTTTCCGCTGACGCCATAGATCAAGTTCTCGTAGAGGGTGCCGTGGATGAAGAGCGGCGTATGCGGCACATAGAGGACCTCAGAGGTCCCAGAGTCGTGTCGTTTGGAACACCCGGGTCGCTGGTAATGGAATGACTATCACTAATTTACATTTACATACAAGAAACATATGTATACATATATATATCATATATATATATATATGATTATATATGTATAGACATAGATATAGATCTTGATAGCTGAATCCATAATCTGGACATCTCGATCTTTGGAATCCCTAAACTGGACATTTCTCAACGCTTCGCCGCGTTCAACGGTGGACGGTGGCCTTGATATGGGACGGGATGAAGAACAGGGAGTCCTCGCTGCAGAGCTTGGGCAGGTTGCGCCCGGCCAGCATCCTGGGCGGAACGGCTGAAGCCAATTGATAGCTGGGATGTTGTTGATGACCCTCAAAATGAGGATTTATAATGTGTGACATATGTATATATATATATGTGATAATTATATAATAATATATAATATATATATATATATGGAAATGATATATGGATATGTATATAATATATTATAATATCAACCGTTTAAAGTACATTTACATGGACATAAGTGACATAAGCACATACCGCTATATAAAATTAGCCACCATTATAAGCCACCAAAAATCACTGGGGCCAGGGCTAAACTAAGGATTTGGGATTGCATCAAACTGCCCAGCAGCAAAAGCAGAAAATGATGATGGGATATAATTTGCTATGCCCAAAAGAAAGTCGATTCACCAACCAAATAAGCCAAAAAGCGGCTTTGTCATTCTGATAAACCCAAAGCTAAATCGTCCCTAAGTCCATCAGAAATGGATCACATCAACATATAACATACAAACCATCATCCAGTTGATGTTTGTTGTCATGGCCATTCGAGGTAAGACAAAATCTCGTCACGAAACTAATTTAGCTACCCAATCAGTCGGTTTACCCAGTTCTAGGATGCCATAAGTTATAGGGCCTATAGGGTTTACCACACTTACCAGCATTTCCCCTGTAGCGTTGCACAATGCAGCCATATGTTGAACAAAATCCATCCAAACCCATATGATTCATATCCAGAAATGATATCCCCATTCCATCCCACTGTTTAACGCTTACAGTAAATGTCCACGTCATCATCTAGTCATAGATTGGCCATTGGTGCACTTGATCTGTTTGGTGGTATACCTACCCTTCAAAAAAATATGAAAGTCAGTTGGGATGATTATTCCCAATATGGAAAGTCATAAAATTCATGTTCCAAACCACCAACCAGTGATGGCTTCAATATGTTTCAATTCTATATTTGTTGCTTCAACAACTATGTCTCAATGGTTGAACCGCTTTCCACCCAGCCAATGTCGACCCCGGATCAATAACCCCCCGCAAAAAGGCACCATGTAAAATATGGCAACCCCATGACCATCAACCAAGGATTTTTGGTCAAATTCACTCATCTGTGCTTAACTGGTAGCTTATGGCCACCACCCAATAGATATAAAAGTTGCTAAAAACTGGAAACCCCGCCATTCAGTTCACCTGCTGAGCAATTCATCGAACTAGCCAGCTGGGAAATAGTTCGAACCAACCATTGCTGGTCTTTCAATCTGGTTCTGTATTCATCAATGGTTAAAAAGTAACCAATATTCCATCAAAAGATCCCACACATCCCATATGTGTTTGCCCACCGAAAAATCCCATCTAAATTACACAAAAAAGTCCATCAAAATCCCAAATATGTACCAATATGTCCCAATAATATGCTCAGAATCCCACTACATCCATCAAAATCCCATCCAAAATCCCAGATCTCGACCGCGCCCGCCTGATCAACGTGGACTTTCCCTGACCGCACTTGCCGGCCACGGCGAGGACTTGACCCTGAGGCATTTCCATCCTGGCAATCCCCGATGGCCCGAAACTTGTGGGAAAAACATGGGAAAATGTAGGGAAATGTAGGGAAATCTAAGGAAAATGGTGGAACAACATGGGAAAATCATGGGAAAATGTGGAAACAAATGGGAAAATGTGGGGAAACACATAGGGAAATTATGATGGAAACATGATGGAACCATCGGGAAAAGATTGCAAAAGTGTATGGAAACTATGATGGAACATTGGGGAAAAAATAGGAAAATTCTTGGAACATGGTAGGATAATGGTGCTCGAACATGGACTAAGCATTGATAGATCTTGATGATGAACTTGATATGATAATTTGGATATATTTGGATGCATGTCTAAAAATGTTGGATAATTACCAATTTTCAAATATTCATGTTAATGGCGACTATTATATAATTGTAATTATCCAGTGGATGGAATGGGGGAGGCATCCTATTTTCGGACAAATTCCCATGATCCGATCCGATTTGCTGGAAAATCACCGGTGTATGTCCATGATTATCCCGTAGTTTCCCGTGAACGGTTGGCAGTTTCCAGCTAGCCATGGTAACAAATTAACACATTGTATTTTTAAACAATAGAAATAAAGGACATACTCCCTGATACAGGGCAGCATTTTCTTGACAGAGGTACTGTAATAAGTAAAAAACAAATAGGTAGGACATTGCCTTTAAAACACTCTAAAATACATGGCTCCCCAGAATTCATTGGTTGTTTGGTATGGTGATGTAACCATCAAATCTTGCCGAAATATAGGAGATATTGGAATAATGGTTTCCAACATCGACACCAAAGGCCTTACATCTGTCCAAAAGCGCATGGTCGGAAAATCAACATAGTTTGGTGTGAGACAAACATATTCCACATTACCAAACAAACATTCATAGACTATTACCCTCTGGTAAACTAACATAACTATGGAAAATCACCAATTTTCATGGGCAAATCAACTATAAATGGCCATGTTCAATAGCTTTTTGTATGTTTACCAGAGGGTATAAACTCAAGAAACGGGATCAACCTCACCTTCATCATTCACCGGATGCGGCCCGCCTCCCTCCAAAAGATCTGGGCAACTTGCCGGGATACGCAAACTCCAACTCACTGATGATCTCGGGGTTTGTTCGGCAGAGATGACAGCCATGGTTTGTGGAGTGCCATGAGACGTGGGGATTCCAAAATGCATGAAAATTCATGAAAAATACTGGGACTAGTGGACATGGACCTGAAATGTTCAGGTCCCGGCCTGATTCATGGTGAAATTACGGAGGTTTATGGCCAATTGGCGAAATGCATGCGAAATGCGTAGGTATCTTCACGATCCAAGACGGGCTCCATTTGTTCGTGACCGGCTTGGGCCGCGGTCCAGGACTCCATCTCCAGGAGCAGCCCATGAAAAAAGGGGATCACCATCTCCAAAAACGATCTTGGCAACATCACCATCTGGTTGGCAAGGATTATCCCATATATATCATATGGAAAATAAAACATGTTTGAAACCACCAACCAGACCATAAATGATCACCATGTTTTCGCCAAGCTGACCTTTGAAAAGTCCTTTTGTTTTTTCGTCACGCGCATTTCCGAATAGCTTCAGCCCCGCCTTTTTTCAACGGATGATGGGATGATGACCTTACCCTGACATCAGCATTTTTAAGTGGGAAACTATATGGGAAACTATGTCAATGGGCCTTATATAGGCCTTATACATGGTAGGTACCTCCAATTTAGGTTCCTGAACTGGCCATTGACTATGGGAAATGATCGCCGGTGTTCACCAAGATGGTCACACCCAGCGGCAATGGGCAACCTCTCCAGCACGAATCCTGCGACCGAACAGAGCACAACGGTCGTAACCGCGAAAGGTGGATATCTCAAAGGAAACACAACCCATCCTTTCTCTTGGTATCTTTGTTTCCTCTGTTGCATCCATGGGTAAATCACACCATGGATGAAACTTCCATTGTTTCTTCATAAGGCTATGCACATTTCCATCCATTGCTGGTTCATCCTGCATAGCTGGTCACTTTCCGGAAGTCTAACTTTTCACTGGAACAAACCATTAACCACATTTCACAGTCCCGTTATCTGAACCTGGTGTTATATGGGTTAGATCCGCATTTTACCTCTGATCATTGAATAAATCCCTATTCATGCATCCCGCCAGTCATCCCGTGCTTATAGACTCCATTGCATCTCCCTGCTTGTTTGGGTAAAATCATCCCTTCTTCTGCTGATGCTTCAAAAATCTGAGTAAATTATAATATTTCACTAACCTGAATTAAGGCTGATTTCCCTTATTAACCATGATTCCAGGGCTCGGTCGCAGTGAGGACTTTCATGCATTTTCCCTCTTGAAATCTCCCTTTTCCTGGTCATTCATCTGGCTGTGACTGAGTTCTTTCAAAAAATCCACCAACCTGAAGCCTGAAATAAGAAGATTTGGGGTTGCCAACCACATGGCAGGTTCCCCCATTGTATCACCACAATATTACCCCCACACATTCACAGGTGATTTACCAACACCTAATCAGTTTTGTGTTGCTTGAGAAATCAGGGATGTTAACAACAATAATTCGTCCATTCTCCATCATAGTAATATCTGTGAACATCAATCTCCCCCAATTTCAATTCCCCCCATATGATTACCCCATTTTAATGCCATGTGATTTCCCATCTCCCCCCATTTACCCTCTGGCAATCAACCGTGGCTAGCTAGAAAATACCCATTCAAAATGGAGGTTTCTAGCTGGGAAAATCCTAGATAAATGAGGAGTTTTCCATTGCCATGGCTTGCTGGAAAGTCCACCATTTATAGAGGATTGTCATGGATTCTCCAGCCAGCTGTGTTTGATATTAGAGGCTATCTCCCAATGAAATCCCAATGAAATCACCAGGAATCACCATGGTTTTTCTAGGATTCTTCATGATTTTCCCAGGATTTTCCATGTTTTTTCTAGGTTTTTTCATGATTTTCCATGGGGTTCCTCCACCTTTGACACCGGCTGCTACGCCACGCCGCGATTTCCGCGACAGAAACGCGACGGCTCCTGGTCCCATGTCATCCCTGGTCTCGGCGGCCAAACGACTGGTGGCCACACGCCGGTGCCGTTCCAGATCCATGCCTCGATTCGCGCGTGGGCGGCCCGGAAAATCCATGGTTTACATAGGAAAACCATAGGAAAACCATAGGAAAATTGTGATTTAATGAGGGTTTATGGTGGTTTAATGGGTTTAATATGGTGATTATAGAGGTTTGATCAACCAAAAAACAGGGATGTTAGTGGATATACCCTCTGGTAAACGGGCTAACATAACCATGGAAAGATCCAACATTTTTAAGCTGGGCAAATCAACTATTTCGACTGGGCCATTTTCAATAGCTATGTTAAATTACCAGAGGGTATTGAAGCTACAAGTATCAGCTGGTTGGTGGTTGAGCCACCCCTCTGAAAAGTATTAGTCAATGGGAAGGATGACATCCAGATCAGTTTTGTAAAAGTTATATGATATACAGATAAATATACAGTATATTGTTTTCCTTGTGCGAGTTCTATATGATTACTTATTTGATTCAAAATAATACATATGTATATACTACTGGGTGATATCTCACTGGATCACAATGTGACTATCACCGGGTATCCACTTTCAAGACCGTATACATCGAACGTGTAGTTGGGAAAGCAATAAATTGCATTAAAAAGAAAACTTACAATCAGGATATCTTGGGGCTTCACCATTTGGATTCGCTTAAGGGGACCACCAATGGGAAAATAATAATAAAATTACTTTACTTCGAGTGATCCCCACCATGACATTTACCGATTTGTTACTGGCAAATCTTCTGGCATTCTATCTGACATATCTTCTGGCATTCTATTTGGCATATCTCATGGAATTCTATCTGGCATATCTTCTGGCATTCCATCTGACATTCTATCTGGCATATCTTCTGGTATTCTATCTGCCCGTTGAGGTCCAGCAGTGCACACTGAGCTGGGGAGGTCCCCGGTTGAGGTCCAGCGGTGCACACTGCGCTGGGCAAATCCCAGGTTGAGGTCCAGCACACTGAGCTGGGAAGTTGGCAAAGAGCTTGGCGAAGAGAGTTGGCAAAGAGCTTGGCGAAGAGTTGGCAAGGCGGAAGTGGAGGTGGAAGTTGATGCAGACATGGTCGAGGAGAAACTAGAGGGGGAGGAGGAGGAGGAGGAGGAGGACGAGGAGGAGAACAGCTCTGATAAAATCTAACAACCCTCACCTGGCACGTGGGGAAAAACATCGACTCAGCAAGTCTTGGAACTATGCAAAATCATGGCATTTCACCCGTTCAGCATAGTTTAAAGATGGCTTCCCCAAACTTCCCCCATGGATGAATCAACATCTTTGACATTTGACCAATAGTTCGCATCAGTTCTGTTATATAACTGACATTCTTTTGATTTCCAACTCCATCAATTCGAACTCTTAATTCGATTCAATTTCGCCGCATGTCAACCCCAGATTAATAAACCATGGTTTATTAATTATGGAGGTCCTCCACAAATAGTCATAATCTGTCACAATCTGATACTTACATGGTACCTTTCCAAGTAAAATCATGAAACAGCCATTTTATTCATCCGGGGTTGACATTCGGTCATTCTTTCAACACCGTTAATGCGCCATTTCACCGTGACTCCACTGTGACGCCACTGTGACGTCCACTGTGCTCCGAGAGGCGCTTTGGCAAGTCCGTGGGCATGTTGATGTAGCGCACCAAGCGTTCCTCGGTCACGGCACCATGACGTGGGACCTCTAAAAATGGTGATTGGCAGATGATATAATCCCTTCCTCCTAATACTAAACCCCCCCTATTAATAAACACATCAGGTAGTTTTTATTATTAGGGGGGTATTCATTATTAGGGAACCAAAGTCGAATTCATGTTATTCAGTAGTTATATAGGAGGAAGAGATTAATAAATTTAAAACCTTAATAATATTTTTTCCAATCTCAAAATCAATTAAATTTCCTTATATAAAGCAATTAACATATTTCCCAAAAAAGGATTTCGAAGCGGACCCTATTAATAAAATTAAAACCGTAATAATAAAAACTAGTTTGTTCGATTTCAAAATCAGGTAAATTTCCTTATATAAAGCAATAAAAATATTGCCAAAAATTGGATTTCGAAGCGGACCCTATTAATAAAATTAAACCCTTAATAATAAAAACTAGTTTGTTCGATTTCAAAATCAGGTAAATTTCCTTATATAACGCAATTAAAATATTGCCAAAAAATGGGTTTCGAAGCGGACCCTATTAATAAAATTAAAACCTTAATAATAGAAACTAGTTTATTCGATTTGAAAATCATTTAAATTTCCTTACATAATGCAATTAAAATATTGCCAAAAATTGGATTTCGAAGCGGACCCTATTAATAAAATAAAAACCTTTATAATAAAAACTACATTGTTCGCTTTCAAAATCAATTAAATCTCCTTATATAATGCAATAAAAATATTTCTATTTTTTTTGGAATCTCGAAGCGGGCTAATAATAAATTAAAAGCCCTAATATGAAAAACTCAAAATTTTCGGACGGATCCTAATAATAAACACACCGGGGTTAACTAGTTTTTAGTATTAGGGGGCAAAACCCACAAATGGTAGCTTTATTTTGAATTTGTTTTCTAACGGGGATCAATTAAAAGTCAAATTGGCCAATCTGAAGTTTTCCGAAATTGGAGATGGACCCCTGTTTTTTTTACCCATTAATTCCCATAGTGAGAAGGAAACAAGATAAATGGATACAAATGGAATCAAATGGAAACATTTGCTTAGATCATCTGTTGATCTTCAGAATTCCTGATCAACCCGAAATGTCAGGATCTACCCGGGTGAGACGTGCCGAATAAGAAATATAAGTAGTAATAATAAGACATAAGTAATGATTCAACACTTAAACAACAAATCAGCATATATAAAATAACTAATTAATTAGAATAATGAATCAATGCATTATTTTTTTGCGTATTTTCCTTCTAGTTTATTCTATTATATTCTGACCCACCCTTGTGGTTGGTGAATAGGATGGTTTCCGATGGGAATTCACTGGCGTTCTGCCGCCAGAGGCTCTAAAGAAGGCGTTACCTTTTGCATTTCCAGCAGAACATGGCACAAATCCTCAGGTGTCGGCACCGTCGGAGCAAGCCGTAGTTCAACCGGGAAGGCTTGGGAAATCTTGGGAATCTGTGGCTATGATTTGAATATCTGACATGAAAACTAGCTTCCAGTTTTGTGAACATTATATATATAATGTAGATGTATATATATATAAGATTAAATATAAGATATATTATATAAGTCACGCTCAGATCTATCATTAAATTTGGCTGATACATTGTTGAAATCCCCCCGTTGGAACTCAACCATCTACCCTCTGATTCCCTGCATGGGAAACATGTGGCACTGGGATAAAAATTGAGTAGCTGGAAGATGAGCTAATAAATGATCTTTTCTGGTTGGGATGATGACATTCCCAATATATGGAAAACTAAAATTCATGTTCCAAACCACCAACCAGTTTTTAGATATGATCATTCCAGGGTTCCATGTTCAATTTAAGCAGTGTGATGAATGTCAACCTCTTTTTGTTATTTCTTGATCCTACATGCGTAAGATTACCCTCCGGTACTTGACCATAAGTACGGAAAATATTATCGAACATGGCGACTTACCTATTCAACATGATGAATTTCAATAGCTATCTTAAATTCCCAGAGGGTATCATCCTTTATCATCTGGGGATGGCTAAGAACTATGAGTAGCTATTAACCATTGTCATTGACCATTGCTAACCACTACCAATCACTGTTTATTGTTAATAGCCACTGGTTAGTAATGAATTGTTGCTAAGCATTGTTGCCAACCATTACTCACTTACTATTACTAAGCATCTTCTTGTTCATTAGCCGTTGTGAACCCATCATTGATAACATTTAATAACCATCATTAACCGCTACTTAACCATTATCAACCATTATGAATCATTAACATTTATTAACCATCATGAATTAACCACCACTAACATTTATTGGCCATAATTTACCGTTAATTAAAAATTAAAATATGCCATTCTTCCATGCTGCTCGACTTCGCGACTTCGGAGGGCGAGATGCGGTGGCGGCGGCGCCTGCGGCGTTGAAGACGCCGATGTTGGTCACCTCGCAGATGGAAAAAATGACGTCATTGTGGAGGTTTCCAAAGAGACAATTTAGTGGATTTACCCATGAAATATCCATGGTGATTATCCAACTGATCATTGATATACTAATATCATTGGATTGTAATTAACTATGATTATATAATAATCCATTAGCCATATGTAATCCATTAACAATCCATTTCCATATGATGTCCATATGATTTCCTCTATCATTGGATTGGTTTGAGGGAAAATTTACAGGACAGCCCCATATTTAATGGGAAATCGATGGTTTCCTGTAGATTATCGGTTACCTAATGGTTACCTCATGGTTAACAATGGTTGACAATTACCGTTGCTCTTCGACATTGCCACGTGTTTTGTTCACAGGGAGTTTTCGTGGGCTATGATGCTATTTTTGTTGGCATTCAGCATGTGCAGGCCTCCTTTGAAATGGAGAGCCATCAGAATCAAAGGCTGCAAATGGCCAACAACGCCGTAGGGATCAGAATCGATGCTGCTATGTTGCTATGTTCCTAATCATTCATCCTCACATTTTTTCTCCATCTCGCTATTGGTCAAATATCCTATTCTCGTTATTGAATGGTATGTGGTACACGGTATTCCCCTGTTCTATTCTTAAGATCGCTGCTAACCCATCAAACCACTTAACAACAAGTCATTGCAACCGCTTCCTAGCCTCAGCTTAGATGGGTACGTCACAAAATAGTGCGTAAAACAAAACACAGTGTTTCTTCATCAATCATCCATCATGTTCCGAATAGTTTTCCCCTTTTCCCATTTAAAATATTCAACAAGTGGTTCATTACCATTATTTACAGATTTTCCAAAAGGCTCATCAAAACCTATGAAATGACATAAAATTACCATATGACTGGGGGAATCGCCATCAAGCAGCTATGACCTAAAGGCTACCGGTTTGGGTCACCGTTAAGCGTTAAGCCCAGGCGCGTAGAGAGCCAGCTCCAGCTCACCGTTGATGACCTCCACACCGCCCCAGATGGTGTACAGCGAAATCGACAGCATCGTCCTTCGTTTCGGCAAAGCCAAAGATCTGGAGAAGTTATGGTCAGAAACTGGATGGATTTATGTTGATGTTGAGTAATATAAATCACAATGCAATTGTATAATTATTGTATAATAGTATATAGTTGAGTAATAGTAATGCACTATAAAGATGGTTAGTTTATGGACCATTGGAAAAATCGGGTCGTTTGGGGATGTTTCCATCTCTGGCCAATGAAGGTTGCTGAATTTATGAGATCGGGATATAAAACATATTCTGGTTGGTGGTTTTAACCATCTTGAAAAATATAGTCAATGGGAAGGATTATCCCATATATTATGGGAAATAAAAAATGTTTGAAACCACCAGCCAGTATTAGTGGAATGTGGGGTTATGGTTATGGGATTCATGATGATACTACGGAGAGACTTTTTCTCTCTCTCTCTCTGTGGCCATCAGGTGATGGTGATGTCCATGTGATGTCCTTCATCCACCGATTCCTCTAGGGGAGTGACATTTTGGAACTAAGGAACTAAACATGCAGGAAACCATCCTTTCATCAGATTTTTTTTGGAAGAAACATATGTTAAGAGTTCAACATATATGTTACCATGGTTTCCTGGTGTTTCCCTTGCAGATCCAAGGCAGCTTTCCAACTGGACAACGTCCAAGGCTCAACCACTCCACGAATTTCGCATTGTTGCCGCCCAGTTGGAGGCTTGCCTGGGTTTCACCCAACGTTCCACCGAACGGCTGGCGATGGCAAACACGTTTGGCTCATCTGGGAACAATATAACGCGCATGATACCACATTGTCTGGTTGGTGGTCTTAACATGTTTTAACCATCTTGAAAATATGAGTTCGTCAATGGGAAAAATTATCCCATATATGAAATGGAAAATAAAATTCATGTTTGAAACCACCAACCAGTTGTGTATATAGTCAATGGTTATATTGTGAGGGATATATTGTTCCTTGATACACCAAGATTGTTCACATATTGTGATAACAATATACGCTAAGGATAGGAACTCGAAATTCATAACATAACAAACACGAACACTCATGTTTTTGGCCGCAAAAAAAAAAGGCATTTGCAAGAAACATGTCATGGCAAAGCTTTCACTGCCAAAGACTTCGTTCTTGGCTGGTGAAAGCTTCTCCTCCTTTACATGGCCAATCTTGGATACTAACCACAAAAAAAATGAGCTGCTTAGATTGGTTTGGACAAACATATTCATAACTGGGGGGTACATTTTGCAGGGCGGCCTTCCCATAACCAAGGTGCAAGGATTGTGGCATTGTAGGCGCCAATCTTCTCCAGAAACTTTTCCTCAGGCAATGGCTGTTCAACGGAACCCAAAAATGTTGCCCTTGATTGGTCTTCTGACTAATTATAGAGGGATTGTAACTTGTGGAATTCAAACACACAAGAAAAGGCCAAGCGAGCCAGAGTTGATGAGCTGCCCCCCTTTTCACATTTTTCGCGGCCAAGGCTCTAGCACCGAGGAGCTCTTACCTGAAGATCCACAGGATCAAAAATGGGATGATAAACTGAAAAAAACCTGGTAGATGAGCCAACCAAGTTGGGGATTCAACAAATGGTGATCAGTGATCAGGGATCAAAACTCGGGACGAGGATGAAATCCCGCAAAATTGTCCGACATTGAGTTTGTGATTTATTATGAATGGTTGAAGTCATGACGTTGCTTCCCAAATGCTTCACGTTACCCCAAGAATGACGCAGTCTCAAGAAAGTACATGTACCATTTCAAAGGAGCATGCGGGTGTATCAACCAGCGGTTTTGGGGGCATGGTTTGGAAGTCCAGCAGTTTCCTGGGCTGTGCTAATTCTCAACTGCAGGCACCCCACCCTGGCTACAGTAACATTAGATACCGTTCAAATGATTGAAGTGATTGTGAGTGGGACATGAAATCATCATATCTTAGATCTCATGTCGCATTTATAAGGGTCCTTTGAAGGTCGGGAATTGTTTAGGGATGTG
This sequence comes from Cladocopium goreaui, assembly GCA_947184155.2. Classification (NCBI taxonomy): domain Eukaryota; class Dinophyceae; order Suessiales; family Symbiodiniaceae; genus Cladocopium; species Cladocopium goreaui. Next base: position 221,879 of record CAMXCT020000265.1, on the reverse strand, counting down.
TTTCCTATGATATAACGTGACCAATGTTTAGCAATCGTGCATCTACCAACCATTTACCAACGTTGACCCAGTAGTCATGGCAAGCACAAGGGGGTTGCCCTCCTACATTCTTGTTTATGACTGTGCTTACCCTCTGGTTATTTGATGTTATTTGACAGTTTGCTATGGAAAATTGGCCATTTAGTTCGATCATTTATGATGCTCCTGCGGGGCGATTTTCCATTGCTACATTAGATTGCCAGAGGGTAATCTTCATGACTATAGTCACTATAGTCTAAGAAAGTCAGAAACAAGAGCCAAACCTAACCCGGTTAGGGAGAACTGGATCGACGAAGCTTGGGCTTCTGGTCAATAATCCCATCCCCAATCAAACCCGAATAATCCACGGGCCCCTGTCAAACAATTATGCCACAAAACAGGGGGTTCTAGGAGGGCAATTTCATTCTAATATGGGGGTTGTTACTGACAATATATAGCAAAGTCATCCAGGTACTAGAACCCAAGAAACATGATCCACCTCCAACTGTACAGTCCTCCGGTCTGTCCAAGAGACCAAAATCCGAAATCAATCGGAAGGTTCGAACCGTCTCCCTGGTCGCCGTTGGTGGGTGCGCCATTTCAGGGATTTGCTTTTTTAGGAACCCCCAAAATAAGACATATATCCCCTTTTTGGATTCCCCTAGTAGTGGATTGTCCAATTGTCCACTGGGATATTATTCCAAAAGAAATCTTCAGCAAATCCCAGATCTTCCGAGGGATCAACAGATTGACCATCCATGACCTGCATGGGAACTGGGTGGGATTGGATTTAAATTTTAAATTATACCAAAACCATCCCCAATGGGAGGTCTATATGCCATTATATACACAGTTCTACAATGTGAGGCCCCCAAGATAGCTAAGTTTGTTTTTAACTCCAATAACTATGGTTTATGGTACTTATAACTATAGTTACTGGGGCTTATAAACCAACTTATAGCTGGGGGGCCTCACATTGTACCATTATTGGGGCTACCATTTTGCTGTTGCTGATATGGCCCATAGTTACCTAATGTACCTAATATGACACTACACCTGGCTGGCGCATCAGTATGTGAGCGGCGCATACAGCGTGTTGCTAAGCGTTCCCGAAGGCGTTTGATTCGTTTGAGATGTTCCGAACGTGGTAAAAATCATTAATGTTTGGATGGTTTCAGAAAACGCGGAGGATTCTATGTATATAAGTATGCATGATTTATGTTCCTCTTGCATGTTTCAAATCACCAACTTCTCCCTGAAATAATTCACAAATTTGCACAAGGCTGATTTTGTTTGTATCATGTCCCCTCTATGCTGGTTGGTGGGCTTAACCAATCCCAACAATATGTCTGTAATCTCAGCCAATCATTCCAAGCACGCTCGAAATGCAATAATTAAGGACACACACACACACACATATATATATATATATATACACATTTCGCACACATATAATATATATCTGAATATATATATATATATATATCATGATTTATAATTGGATATAATTAGTATCCCATTGATATTCCATGAGTTTCCCTTTTAGATCCCCTTCTATGCCCTTGATCTCCCCTTGATCCCTTCGGCCGTTGGGAGTTTCTGCCAAGTTTCGTGACATGCGAAATCAGTTCGCTTTCCTGGGACGTGACGTTTTTCGGACGACGTGACGGGGATTCACCAGGGAATGGGAGTTGAAAAAACACCCTCTGGTTATGTCAAAATAGCTATTGAAAATGGTGATTTATAGTGAGTTTTCCGAATTTCCCATTGAAAATGGTGATTTTACCCATTTAGTTCGTGGATTTACCCATCAAAACCAGTGATGTTCCAGTTCGCTATGTTAGCCCGTTGACCGGAGGGTATCCACAATTCGAAGAAGTGGGATATGACTTCGTGATATTTCAAAGGACACTTTAAACATCTTTCAACTAAGTTGCAGATACAACGTCTTTTTCACTTAAGATCATCTTGATCCTTGCAACTTTGCAACATGTTGATCGCCGGGAAGAAATGAACACTTTACACGAGTATGTGCCAGTTCTGTTTAAGGGTGAACTGTAACCCAGCTACTTCCTACTTGCATTATACTCATCATTAGAATCTACTACCAGTATTGCTGTGGAATTTGTCTGACACACCCGTTTTGAGGTTTACTGGGGATACCCCCAGTCATCATCCATTTTAATGGGATGTTCCATCATAAACCATCCAGCGAGCGCGGGGAACCAGCCTTGTTCTCTGCCTCGCGCAGGTTCTTCGTTTGACTCTGCGCACGGAAGGTGAGAAAAATGTACCTCGGGTAGAATTTAGAGGTACTCGGCTGATGGTACTGCTATAGGTCTTCCATACTACTCCAGAAACCCTATGGGACCATGGGAATAGTGGTAGCATCAGCCAGGGGTCCCTATAAATTCCATGGACTTGGACTGTGTTGGATCATCTTCTTTCTTCTGGCCACCCCATGTTTGTTGGTGAGCAACCCAGTTTCAATGGTTTCCAGATGTTGGCTGATCCAAAACTCATCAGCACCCAATTTCCGGCCACAAAACTTCAAACAAATTCAATCATCCGGGTAAGATGCCCCCCAAATCACCATTTTTATAGGTGGTATGGTTACCATTCCCAGTCAATTTATGGTGGTAAAAATTGCATTGTTTTGCCCAAATTACGAATTTTCTGATTTTTCTGCAAGAGAAACATGATCAACCCCCAGATTCAACCCGAATGGGCTTTCGCATCTTTCGCTCAGGCACGTGATACCAGGGATCAGTAGGGCAGGACCCAGGCCTGCCCGATTGGAAACAGTCGAAGAAACCGCGCACTTTAAACACGCACAATGGCCATCATAGTAAATATGAACAACTATAAGTTTTCTACATCCAAAAAAAGAAACGATTTGTGTCGAAAAAACTCAGCAACTCAGAAAACACCAAGTGTCGAATCTATATCAAATAGACTCCCTGAGAGTTGATTCATATTCTGTACAAACACCGAGGTATAGATCCCACCTAGCAGCGTGGGCCGCTTTCCCATGAGCGGCGGCACGAAGATTTGGAAGGCTAAAATGATCAGCAGCTTCCCGGCCTAGGACTGTCTAACTATAGGCTTATTCATCACTTTCTAGTTGGGTATAATCGTTGGGTAATATTGGGAATATCATGGGAAATACCTATAATTGAGCGGTGTTGAAAACCTTGTTGCGAGTTTGTTATATTCGAAACATGGCTTTCACGGAGTTTTCGCGCTACTTGCGCGACCACACATTTAGCTTTCACGGACGCTGCGTCCATTATATGTTTGCTTTCGCGCGGCTTTCGCGGACAAGTGTCCGAAAGTTCTAAATCATGTTCAAGTTTATGTTTTTCCGCAGCTACTGTACTTGACACCCTGCAACGGCCCTGCCATCCTGCAACGGCCCTAAAATCCTCAACGTCTCTTACGCCCTTGCCATCCGTCATAGATTTTGGGGCTCCAGCCTTGCTGGCTCTGCTTTGGCTTTCGCAGAGCTTTCACGGTTAGAACTTTTACCCCCTCTTTCGCGGACGCTTTCGCGCGTGAGGTTTTTACTTTCGCGGAAGTAAGTTCATTTAACGTTAATTTATATGAAATATTATAAAATCATGTTTTGGAGGTTTTCGACGCTGCTCAATTGGCTAATTGGGGATGCCACCTGTCAAACTTGCAAGAAACGATGAAGTCCAAAAAGGATCAGGACATGATCTACACAAGATGGAAATTTCCATATCTAAAAAAATACCAAAATGGAATATTATTCCCTAAAGAAATGTTAAATAAGGGTTACATATGCTAGTTGGTGGTTTCAACCCCTCTGAAAAATATGAGTTCGTCAGTTGGGGTGATTCTTCCCAATATAAGGAAAGTCATAAAATTCCATGGTTCCAAACCACCAACCAGTAAATAAGGTTTACACCTGGGTCAGGACGTTTTTTTTCCCCCACCAAACTTCCATCGGTTAGGGCCCGGCAGAGTTCATCAAGTTCACGAGGTGCATGTAGCCTGGCCCATGCTTGATGACCCGGCGAAGTGGGACCCAAGATGGGTCATTCAGAAACAGGGAAACTGATCAACCGGTGAAAAAAATATGATGGTTAATACATTTATAGTAATTATATATGATTATATGAAATTATTTATGCATGATTTAATCTTCGTAGATCTTATAGTTCATGCAGTTATTGGTGATTATATATGATTATATACATGTATAGTCTGTCCAGTCCAGCTTAGAGCGACCCGATAAAACATAGAAAACAAAAAGCACAGTAATAGTGACAAATGTGTTTTCTTTTCTTGGTGGGATCTAGCAACACATGCGATTGAGACGACTTGGTTGGTACCTGACATGCCCTGAAAACGAGCCGCACCACAATTTGTCAAAGACTTGGTGATTAACAAACGACAACAACTGCTGGTTGGTGGTTGAAAACATTAGTCAATCGTAATCATCATGATCGAACACAGGGTGGAAAATACTAAGCATATGTTGAAAACAAGTGTCAAAATTGGTTACCATCAACCGACCAATAAACATGCTTACAGTGTGCTTGTTAGTGATTGCTATTGTGATGTTATTAAGTTAACAGTTACTTAACCCCAGAATTAACCCCACAATGCTGAACTACTATTTCTACTACATTATTAAAGCAAAAAACAATGCCCCCTTTTTCTATCCTGGGTAAACATGGCAGATACAACTGCCCAACGTTTAACACGAGCATGGCCGGCCGTTCGTGACCAGGTTGGGTACGTCGTACACCATAGCCATAACGATCTGACCTGAGATGGCCATGATAAACGTGGCTAACATTATAATTTACCATGTTTAATAGGTACATCAACTATAAATAGGCAATTTTCAATGGTTTTTTGTATGTTTACCAGAGGGTAATATATATATATATAGAGCCTCATCATGGTGAACTTTTCTGAAATATGTGTGCATCATCATGTGCTGGCGAAACATGCCATGTGCGAACAGCAAAACATTCCAAGAACCCCACCATTGTCGACGTGGTTTCGCGACTCCTCGTTGTACACCCTCATCCGTCGGAGTGGAGCACAGGCTGTGACCGGAGGGTACCCTCTGGTTATTTGTTACATAGCGAACTGGAAAGATCCACCATTTTTAATGGGAAAATCCACTATGTCTATGGCCATTTTCAATAGCTATGTTAAATTACCGGAGGGGAAAGTTGTTGAACCATTTCAAAGTTGGGGTCATGTCTGTTCCCCAAGGCCGTCAATCAGCACCATTTCGGGACCAATTTGGCATCGGAATTGGATCCCCTTCCGGGGATTTTTGGTCGCTTCCCTGATCCACTGAAGAATCCTATGGGCTGAAACATGTCATTTTTGCGATGCGGATAGTAATGAATGGCCCATTCTTCCTACGTATCTTCTTGTGGGATCCACTTCCAATGGCTTAAAGTTATGTTCCATGTTCACATTCCTCGTTCAGTCCAATATAGTTGAACCTATCGTTCCGGAAAACCATCCGTCTCTTCTCATCTAAACATGTTTAATAAAAAAGAATATATCCTAGCCAGCCCTGTAGCCAGAGTTTATTGCCGTATGGTCTGAATGTTGTCTATCGAGTCTATCGCATTATTTTGGATCTAGTAACCGCAACCTCGTCATATATTCTGGTCCCATTGAGTCCATATGTGGATTAAAATTCTGAAATCATCCTGTATAATCGTTGTTCGATGCATTCAAAGACATATAAAGAGATCTATGATTCCATACATTATGATGCATTATGATACATGATGTAGGTATCCATTCTTATCCATTATTTTTCTTGACAATCAGTTGATCATACAATCTGGTTTCAGTGCCAATCTTAGATACCCTACCAACAAATGAAAAAATCTTAGCTGGTGAACGTAGATAATCCCATTAATACCAAAAGACTAAAGGATTAAAGTACCCATCTAAGATTGACCTTTTTTAAAAAATATCTAGTAATCATAGTATCCCCATCATTAACAATAATCATAGCACAGTATCCCCATTAAAAAAAAGAAACTATGGGTGTACCGTACTAATCATAGTTATCATAATTATAGCTAATACCATGATTGTTGTTAACAACACCACAATAATCATAGTATCCCCTTGTTGGTGGTTTTACCCATCCTGAAAAATATTAGTCAATGGGAAGGATTTTGCCATATATTATGGAAAATAAAAAATGTTTGAAACCACCAATCAATGGCCATTTCAGGATCCTAAATTGGAGGTACCTACCATATATAAGGCCTATGTAAGGCCTATGTAAGCGAATACCTCCACAAAATATGGCCTTATATGCTACAGTACCTCCATTTTAGGATCCTGGAATTCCCATTGAACCAACCAGATCCCCATAAAAAAGAAACACCGGTGTTGTTTTGACCTAGGTAAAGAGTCCCTCGCAGCCGAATCTGCTTCCAGGCAGCAGGAAAGCTGAAAGCACGCCGTGCTGCAAAACCTGCTTTGTTGGCAACGGCACTGCAAGTTCCATCGGTTTTTTTGGGTTGGAAAACCATGGAAAATCTATGGGAAAGCTATGGCAAAAGGATGCAAAAATGGCTGAATGTTCTGAATGTTCCGCGAAAATTCCATGAATTTTCCCATGTTGAGGGGGAAACGTGATCAAATTCGAACAGGAAGTCAAATCGTATTTGTGGGAAAGCTATGTAGGTATGCAAATCTAGGATTTGTCCAGCTGTCTGCGGGCTCCGCATTCCTTACAAGTACGGATAATCATGAAACCCTATTTGGCCCGGCCATCCGTGGCCCCCAACGGGCCTTAGATTTTGAGCCACAGCCAATTTCAGGCATCGATCATTGGGGATCAGCTTTCCCGCAGTTGGACGAGTCTGAATCCCCCAACTTCACGTAGACCCTGCCAAATAGATCCAAATAGGACTTTGGAAGATTTGTTTTCAGGCTTGGCAGGCTTGTTAAATAACTAGAGTTCAGTTTATATGGTTGGTGTCATGTTAACATTGCTATACATATATTAAATCTAGTGACCCGTGGGCCCCAGCTTACAGTGGGGTTGCCAAGACACTCGCCGACAAAGGCCCGCCACGCGCCAGGTTGGGGTGATGTAGTGGAACCAGTGCCTCGGAGGAGATTCCTACAGTTAGCCAGGCCCAATGATAAGGCCATGCAATCGATGTAATGTGATATAAATGACGTACCTTGAGAACCAAAACCCGCAGAAATCCTAGGGCTTGGGTGCTCCAGGTATATGATAAAGGAAATTGAGCATGAGAATGATAGACTATGATAAAGCCTGATAGACTATGATAGACTAATAGACCATCCCCAATGTATGTAAATGTGTAATTTTATGCAGCGAGAGAGAGAGAGACACACACACACACACGAATCACCAGGGATCCATAATGGTGAACAGTTCAGGAGCTCTGGTGTAAGTACCAACAAAAAATCATTAAAGTAAACATAGGTGAACCAAAGAAAAAATGCATGAGGATCCATATTGATCCATGTTGCCAAGCCAACCAGCTACTTCCAGCTACTTCCCATCCCACACCCACCATGCAGTTCAACTCATCCCCAAGTTATCGTCCAAAATCTGTGTCATTTTTGGTAAGGGGGAACCATCTTGAGATTTTGGGGTTGCCCATTTTGGGACATACTTTCCCATGGAAAGAATGTGTACCATCATTTACAAATCACAAAAAATGATCCAAATATGTAAGTATATATATATATGTCACCGCTTTCCTCCCTCACTCTTCTTTCTTTTTGGCCAGATCAGCTGCAACAGCTGAGAATGTTTCGGTTTGGTGAATCGGTGGGACATCTGCGTTGAAAATGCTGAGGTCAAAGTGCACCAAACGAAGAAAACATCGTGAATCCCAGTGTGTGGAGGCAGGGGCTGGAGGTGGATTCGCATGAACTTGAGCGGAAAAGACGGCCAAATCTGAAGGTGAACGGCCGCTCCAACAAATGCCTACAAGTAGACAGAATGTCACCGCTTTCCTCCCTCACTCTTCTTTCTTTTTGGCCAGATCAGCTGCAACAGCTGAGAATGTTTCGGTTTGGTGAATCGGTGGGACATCTGCGTTGAAAATGCTGAGGTCAAAGTGCACCAAACGAAGAAAACATCGTGAATCCCATATCCGCATCTGCTCACAATGCTCTGGCCACTAGAGATGCAAACTTGGATGCTAGCGACCACGGATATGGTTGAGCTCTCAGCGTCCAAAACACGCCAGCGGCATCGCGGCCTGACAAGGCGAAATGTGGCCGATTGGATCTGGAACAGATGTTATAAATACCATTGCATTTAATATGAAGGGATGTGAGGTCAATACCCTTGTACAGTAGTCGGGTAGGTTTCTTCCAGACTTCGCCATACATGCAAAAATCCAGGTCACAATACAAGGCACCAGTGTGTTGCTTGAAAGAAAACAATGGCGGCAAATCCCATACATAGGATGTTAAAGGGTTCTCCAAGACAAAAGGCACTTTGTATTCTTCACATAACTGCAGCAACTTCAGTGTAAAATGAAACAGCTGGTTACCCTCCCGCAGTTTGCAAAAATCCTTGTACGATAAATACGGCAAACCCCAAACGTGCTGCGAATCTCTGAGGGGACCAGGCCCCAAACCATCGTGCTTTCGAGCACGTGAGAAAGTGGTGCATGGCATTCCCAACCAAATCAGCAAAACACGGCCTTGCCGAATAAAATTGAAAATACCACGAGCAATAGAAGGATCCAGTACATTGTGTGAGGGGAACAAACATGTGTCAATAGGAAATGCACTGATACCTTTCTGCTGCAAACACTGTGAAACCCGAGCTGTACCTGCAAATATCTCTAAACAAAACCGACGAGGCCGGTCTGTCATGGTGAAAACATCAGGAAAAGTCATCTGCTGGCCGAAGACTTCGCAGCTTTCACTCCGGACAGGACTAGGTGAAGGTTTTTTTCTGCCCATAAGCAATAGCTCAGCTTGTCTGGAGTCAGCTTGTTGAGGAGCTGTTGGACTCGCCCCACCTTGGTGTATCGCCGGACCGATTGGTCCGTCATCCAACGGCCCCTGGCCTTGACTGCTGGAAAGTCCCGACTTTTGCTGGTGAGGTCGTCCGTAGCCCCCCCATGCCGTAGCTGGTATGGGTGCAGTGCCTCCACTCCCAGTCTTGTGCCTGCTGCTGCAAACTGACTCCTGAACTCCTCCATGCTGAAGGTGAAGAGGTGGCTGTCCGGAGCGTGCTGCTTTTTGGCCAGCCTGACCAGCTCGTCTCCCAACCATTTGTACTTGGGCTGGTCGATTGGTAAGCTGTTGTCGTACACGCCCACTTTGTCTGGCTTCATACCCTCCACATCTCTGATGACCACCGTCGTCCACTTGAACTGCACCCCTGCCTTCTTGACGGGCGAGACCACATTGCGCTTCTTCAAATCTATCCCCTCGCCCGGGCGGAGGTACAGAAGAAAGGCTGTGACTACCAAGAGGGCCATCTCGCGAAATGAGGCTGCCACCAGCTCCATGGCTATGCCAAACATCATGATCCTGGGCAAAGGGAGACGGCTCTGTGGGGGAACAGCCTTTCTCCATCCCTTTAGAGCTCTCTTCGAGTGGAAAAGGCTTCCCTTCATGGAGAGCCGGTGGAACTCGATGGCAGCCATAGTTTTCTCTCCCTCGTGAGGGGACTTGCCTTCGTAGTACAGGGAGTCCAGGTACTCTGAGAGCGCTACATCGGTGTCGGTGAGAGTGGTTGGCATGGACATCCCGCTCTCCTTGCAGTAGTCCACGAACCTGTTGTAGTACAGGACGTACTGATTCTGCACTTCCGCACTGATGCTCATCTCTTCTAGCTTTGACATGCGCTCTCCTGCCTGTTTCAAAGGCTCTCTCGGCTGCCTGGGTCTCCTCAGCGGGTGCACTGAACGACGTTCTGGAGGAGGTTTGCGAAGCGCTTTGTCCTTGCTCACTAACACTCTCTTGGGCGCTTTCTTTGCTTGACCACTGTTTGTTTTCAGATCTCCAGCTCTCAGCTGCCTCACCTCCTTCTTTTTGCCATGAGGGCACGTTTGCGCCACCACTCGGGCATTTGCTCTCTTCACTGGCTTGAGGTGAACATTGCGAGCTGAAAGGACCCGGCGTGATCTGTCCACGTGATGGACCATCAGCACAATTGGCTTCAGATGCCACCCATCTAGTTCTCAAGGTGATTGAAGCTGCCAAGCAAATCGAGCCAATCTGCTGAAGCACACGCAAGATACCAAAATTTGACGCTCGCCCCTTGTTAGCTGAAAAACACAAAGCCATGTTATCCACAAACACCAGGTGACGATGGTTACGATGATGGCTTGCTCTGCTAAGACGCCGAACAGCCATGTGAAGGGCCCTAGCTTCTTTGAGAGTGATGTGCTCGTTACTATGCTTCCACTTGCCCATAGAAACCGTTTTCCAATGAGAAGGGTTGAGAATACAATGAGGTACTTCCGGAAAATCGTTATTTGCAACATAGTTGTCCAAATCATCCAAATCAGACTTTGTCCCCACAACTGTGCGAATATCCCTAAAAGGGTCTAAACCGAGAGCCCGCTCCCTTGGCTTCCATTCCGAGGGATCCAGCCTTCGGAAACGCCAACGCTCTTGCCACTTTCCAATGCTCTGCACCACTGAGGCGTCGATCTGCCGCTCGACAATGCCCCAGCCTGCCGGGGAGGCATCTGTGCAAGAAATGGTAGATGACCAAGGTCGACGTATATCACTGACCAGCAGGGGTAAAATACCAATAAAGATGTTGCACTCCATCCTTTCCTTGACGTTGAGTTTTCTAGGTTTTGCTCCACTATGTACAAAGTCATATAAATAACGAAAAACTGCCATGCCACTACGATTAATTACACAAGCCACCATAGCGTGCCCCAATAATCGCTGCACCAGCTCCACCGAAACTTTGTGATCAACCAAATACTCAAAAGCCAGAATCAAAGACCAAATACGCTGAGGCGTACACCGAACATGCCCAATATCCCCATCAATGATACCACCCAAAGTCCGTGTAATAGTACTTGCCGAAGTATGCTCATGTAACACAAAGCCCATTTCATCAAGACGACCACAAACCTTGTCCTTACCTTCCTGGCAAAGTTTAGAAGAACATGAGAGAACGTGTACATTGTCACAATACGGCATTGTAGCACATGATTCTGCATCAAGTTTGGGGGCAGGTGAACCATCCAAAAACAGTTGTTGTTCAGTGATACCCAACGCATCCAGAGAAGCCTGCTCATGAAGAAGTTGTACCAAATAAAAGCTCCAGTTAAAACCCATAGGCAACACTTTGATGCATGGGGCTATGCGAATACCCTCCCAATCCTTAACGTTGAAACCACCATCTGATATCCACAAGGCCTCATCAGCTGAAACATCCGACTGCAAGCAGAAAAACTGCTCCAAACCTGGAGGACAATCGCAAGCATAGAAACAATCGCAAATATCAGCGGTTGCCACGAATAGTTGGTGCTCAGGGGGCAAATAGGCTTCCGAAACACTGGACAGGGAGCCTAGCCTAGTCCGCGGTGGCTCACGGAAAAGTAGATTGACAGCTCGACAGTCCAAAACTAACCTCTGTCTTTCGACCTTAACCCCTTCAATGATTTTTGGTTTCTTTGCAACACAAAAAGCCCCCACCCGACCTCGAACCACTGAAGTGAATGAGAGAACTCCACTTTGATGCAAATGATGCAAAAAATTGAGGTATCCTTCTCTGGTCTTCAGCAATGGGTCATCATACGGCGTGAGCTTGGCTGCATCAGCCTCCAAATCTGTCCACACACTTGAGTCCTGTAGCATGGTTTCCTCAAAATGACACACAATGTCCTTAACATCACCTGTAAGTTGGCTATGCATTGATACCCCAGCAACCTTCCCTGAGGGAAGGGACAAGCGTCCCAAATCCATAGCCACAACGTCACCCACACCGGGATCAGGTTCTTCGTACGAGCTCCCGGCTGTCCGGAGCGCCTGTAGGGCTCCTTGACAACGTGCACCTTCAGGCGCGGCCCCCAGCTGTTTGACCATGCTGAGTAAGTTCCTGAGGCAGTCCGCTTGACAAAGAGGCAGGGATTCAAGATCCTGCACTGTCTGAACTCCCCCAACGGTGCTGCACCCAAAGTATAACGAATTCAGCGCACTGATTGCCTTGTTGGTCCTCAATGCTATGGCCTGTCGTGCAAAAACTCTCCTCTTGGTAGATCGGGACAAAGAGGGATCCAATGGTGGGGCAATGGCCAACAGCGGCAGCGGAAAAATGTCACGCACCCTCCCATCTGCAGCTTTTGGCTCGTGGAAAATCTTTGACTTCCATCCCCGAACCATATCGTCAAAAACAGCCTAAGCCACACCCAGAGCACCGACTGCGAAATGCTCTGGCAAGCCAATCACTGGCTTGATGCCGCCCCGCCCTGATTTTTAGGGTGGGGCGACTGCTTGCTTTTGCCCTTGCCTTTAGCTTCTTCTAGCTTGCGTCGTTCTTTCAGGATGGCTGAATCAGCTTGCAACTTCTTGCTGACATGCTCTGTGAGGCTTGGAACCACAATGGCCCCACCTGGCTTGAACTTGGTGCCAAGGTAGTAGCTAGCCCCCTCATAGTTTGGGGAAGAAGGGTTGTATGAGTGAGCCTCTGCTATGAGCTGCCTTCTCCTGACTAAAAGTTCAAACGACGCCAAGTTGCAGATCTGAAGCGCATCAAAACGCACAGCCACGTCCAACACCTGAGATAGCGTCTCGTCTTCAAAAGCTGCGCGGCTACCCTCCGGCAGTTTCGCCTGCTGCACCCAAGCCAGGTGATGAGAGTAGCAACCTTCAGCAACTGATTGAATGGCCTGCAAATAGGAAAGACATGTGCGAGGCTCAAACGGAAAGTCATCCATTTGGACCTCCACCATCTCGCTGACGCTGTCGCGGAATGACCTGCTTCTATCCCCATTGGCAGCGTAGCGTACTGCCATTGTTCTGATGTCATCTGCTGCTGAACGATCTTCCCCCTCTGTAGATTCTGCCAGCCTAGCCAAGGTGATCTGCCTATCACAGAAGCTGCCAACTTCATCTGGGTGGACCTTCTTGATCATGACAACGTGGGAGGCACCATCACTATCATTCAGGGTCATGAGACCATACCCTCCCAATGTAGGGTGTCCAGGGGGAGGATGCACGACCTCACCTATCTTATGCCCCTCCAACATAGTTGCAAGCATCCACTGCGCATCGGCCACTCCGACCGGCGCAGGGGCTGGCAAAATGCCCCGGCGACCCCTTTCAGCTGCGCCTTCAACTCGACCGTCGCTCATGAGCCGCGACAGCTGCTGCGCCGTCATTGGAGCAAAGCCATACACTGCACCAACAGGTACACCCACTGGTGGGATACCTCCTGGCCCCGACCTGTGAAAGGACACTAGGTCCGCGTTCTGATCAGAACACTGTTCGGTGAATATGTCGTAGTCAGGGCTGGCAACTATATAGTCCTCCACAGCATGATCTACCACGTCTAAAATCAGCCTTGCATGGAAAAGAGGTGGTGCTTCCCCATAATTCAGATAGCAGATATCTCCGACTTGGAGTGGGGCAGCCACGGCAGCCATCAACCCAAAATCTGAAGACCTTTGCCGGATCCGAAGACTCCACGAGACTTGCCACCCTTTTGCTGCGGGGCCCAACTCACCGCCAACTCCTTCTGATCCTCCTTACTGGCCACAGTCACCTTAAATGCAACAGCTAGGTTCGCCACTAGAATGAGCACTCCAACAAAGAGAATCACCCAGATGCCAAAGCTCGGCAAGCCTGTTCCACCCTCAGTTGAATCAACCTTATGATGGCAGTTGCACTGACAAACACAGGGTTTCACCTCCTCCTTCTCAATGAGAGATGATTTGAAAGACCACCCAAGGATAAATCCAGACACCCCCACGCTGACGTGCCAAAGATCCATGGAAAGAACTCACATTCGCATGAACTTGAGCGGAAAAGACGGCCAAATCTGAAGGTGAACGGCCGCTCCAACAAATGCCTACAAGTAGACAGAATATAATTATATATAAATATATACCAGCACTGTCAGCACCGGGTGTGAAAGTTACTGTGTACCACCAAAAATGACATCTGTTCAGACTTATTGCACCCCATTCTAGGTAAATTGCAGCCATAAGGGGAAAACATTGCAATGTTTGCATCTTTAACCCATATTCACCTTGTATTGCCTTGTAATGTCCACCCCGGATTAATAAACCATGGGGGGGGTACTCCTCCAATAGTCATTATCTAATTAAATGGTACCCTCTGGTAAACTAACATGACTATGGAAAATTGCCATTTATGGTTGATTTACCTCGTAAAAATGGTGAATTTTTGCATCGTTTTTTGTATGTTTACCAGAGGGTAGCCCCCCAATTACCCTCCCAATTCAACAGCCTAGGCCTAGGGCCTTTTAAATTCCAGGGTTGACATTATCCCGTTGGAACCCAATTCAATTAACCTGTTGGAACCAAACACCTTTTTTTCCATGGGGGAAATGATGCTTACCCTCCAGGTTTGCCGGATAGGTGCTGCACCCCGAAGAGGCTTAGTAGGAAGGCCATGGCAAGGTACAAACTTCCCAGGCGATCCTGGACGGAATCCCGGAATCCTGGACCTCTGGGGAATTGTTCTTTATGCCCCCAATGCATTGGAAAAAAACAGGTTTCAACAAAGCTCTGGTCAAAGGAATTCAGTCGAAATCACCGCTATTTCAGGACCAGAAGAAGTTCATTCTTCCCGCTGAGCTCATGAATTTCCATCTGATCTAAGTGATCTAAACTTCAACTATATAATGTGGAAAACAAAAAAAAAAAACGAAACCATCCCAGAATCACCATCACAATGGTTTGCTTTTTTCTAAAACCATCCCCAAATGATAGTTGTTTATGGCATTGGGTGAATCCCACATAAATCATCTTCATATATATATATACTGGCTGGTGGTTTCAACCCCTCTGAAAAAATGAGTTCGTCAGTTGGGATGGTGACATTCCCAACTCTTTTTGGAAAGTCAAAAAAATCCATGGTTCCAAACCACCAACCAGATATATATATATACATACAGTATCTAAATGATCCAAGCTCCCGCTTTTTATTACCATTACTGGAGGTAAACCCACCAATGACTTCCAATGATCCTCCCAGCGCACCCACGCCAGCTTCATGGCGAGGCCACGGGGATTTTCTTCTGGATTTTTCCAGCCATGTTAGATGACCAAACTGTTAGTAATGGTCATTAATGGCCATTAAAACAGTCATGGTGATTCATGGATTTTCATGGATTACCAAAGTGTAACTCCATTAAAAAAACAAGGCCGTTCAGAAAAGTCATCACCATCTTTGATCGTGAGGAAAATCATTCTTAATCATGTTTCACCATGAATCATCACCATGATTGGCCATTTGAAACCATTGTATTAACCATTAGTACAGTATAGCCATCATTCAATTAAAAATCACTAGTGACATAGATAGCCATTACTCACAATCAATCATCACTAGTGTCAAACACACATATCTCTCATGAATAATCACCATTCTTAACCATTATTATATTCTGGTTGGTGGTTTCAACCCTTCTGAAAAATCCGCCCACACCACTTTGGCGGTGAAGGCGTGCTTATTGGGGGGCAACAGCAACACTAAATGCTCAATGACATTTGTTAATATAGCAGACGCTATATCAGCTTTAGCTGGGGGGGGGGGGCCAAAAACGGTTTCGCACCGAGACCAGAATACGGTGGTGTTTTCGACATTTTTCGAGGATTTTTGGGTGTCTGAGCGCAAGAGGGTATTGAAATGGAATTTTGGGTCATTTTGGTAGCTTTCCGGCAATGGAAAAACGGCCAAAAATGAAAAAAACATTGTACATAGCAAGATTTTGCAGGGTTTTTGGATGCCAGAGCATTGAAAACACTGCAAAAACAAGTGTTTTGGACTGACGTTATAGCAAAAAACGTGTAAATTACCGTATGCTTGACTGGAAACATTACAAAAACACTGTCAAAAGCAATGTTTTGGAAGGATTTACTGCCTTTATGGCAAAAAACGTGTAAATTACCGTCTGTTTGACTGGAAACATTGGAAAAACACTGTCAAAAACAATGTTTTGGAAGGATTTCTTATATATATGTTGGAGTTGGCTACCGGCATTGGCACATGGAAAAATTGAAGAAAACACTGTAAATAGCGGTATTTTCAACGGTTGGGGAGATAACGGTTGGGGAGATAAGGGAATTGGAAGCATTGTCGAACATGATGTTTTCGACCGGTTTTATGGCGACAAAAGTGTAAAGTACCGTGCTTTGAAGGAAACCATTGCAAAAACATGGAAACACATTCAAAGAACACGGGATTTGGGGGACTATCTAGGCGTCGTTGTCTAGCTATTTGAAATTCCGCAGCTTGGAGAGCCTCCAAGGGAGGGAAAAGTGAAAATTCCATAGCTTTGGAAGCTGTCACAGCGGGGAAAAGTGAAAATTCCCTAGCTTGGGAAGCCCCCACGGGGGGGAAAAGTGAAAATTCCCTAGCTTGGGGAGCCCCCACGGGGGGGAAAAGTGAAAATTCCCTAGCTTGGGGAGCCCCCACGGGGGGGAAAAGTGAAAATTCCCTAGCTTGGGGAGCCCCCACGGGGGGGAAAAGTGAAAATTCCCTAGCTTGGGGAGCCCCCACGGGGGGGAAAAGTGAAAATTCCCTAGCTTGGGGGGGGAAAAGTGAAAATTCCCTAGCTTGGGGAGCCCCCACGGGGGGGGAAAGTGAAAATTCTTAGCTTGGGGAGCCCCCACGGGGGAAAACCACCCTTAGCCCCTCTCACGGACCGAAATAAACCTGCGGTGTGGGCGGCCACCCCACGCGAAGCGGGGTGAATATGAGTTCGTCAGTTGGGATGGTGACATTCCCAACTCTTTTTGGAAAGTCATAAAATTCGATGGTTCCAAACCACCAACCAGTATTATCATTGGATTGGTTTACGGGTAATTTTACAAGAAATCCCCATATTTAATGGTAAAAACCATGGTTTCCTGTAGATTTTCCCTTAAACCAATCCAATGATATTAGTATATCAATGATCAGTTGGATAATCACCATGGATATTTCATGGGTAAATCCACTATTTTCATAGGAAACCTCCAACTGATTAACCATAAATCCATCCACGAATGACAAAAAAATCATATAAATCCATCCACCGTCGCCAGCGTTCTTCCGCCTGCACAAGAAGCAGCTCCGTTTCAGGAAAGTCCACCCGCACCACGAATTGCAGGATGTAGAGATGAACCAAGAGCCTGCGAGGGCTTCAGCATTGTTCAGCATGGTTTTTCGCGCTGAAAACGAGATGATTCTCGTGGTGTCCGACTGTAGGGATATATAATTAGATGGCTATTATTATGACTATACAAACTATAATTATAATAAATGACTATACAAACTATAATTATGACATAATGGCTATAGTATGACTATGACTATACTTCTGGTTGGTGGTGCAATAACCGTCTTGAAAAATGATGGAGTTCGTCAATGGGAAGGATGACATCCCCAATATATGAAAATAAAAGTCAGTCATGTTTGAAACCACCAACCAGTGATGAAGAATGCTGATGAAATTAGTGACTAAATGTGATTATTGGATAGGACTGATTAATAGATTTAATAGATATATGACTGTATTAGAGATGTGGAGCTTAACTCATGGGGTACCCCTGAAATCATCCAGCTGTCATGGATGACCATGACTTAGTTTAAGAAACCCGCGGATGGGGGGAGGTCAGTTGGCAGATCCGGTGGCAACAGCACATTGGGGATGTGAAGAAAACGGGAGCTTCGGGCTTCAAGCCAAAGAATTGCAGAGCATTTCATACCAATATCATACAATCATAGGTGTAGAAATATGGCAAAATGAAACACACAGATGACGAAGACCATAGCCCAGGGAGCAGATAGGCTCGTGCCTTTTGTGCATATTCTTTCATCAAAATGATAACCTATATATAATTAATCTATATACCAAACCCAGGTGCTTACCCTGTCGATGTACCTTTGGTGGAAATGGCCGGGTGAAAACGATGGGAACGCAATATTTTAAACAAGTTCATGTTGACCTTTTTTTTTGACCGTTGTCTAAGGATGTTTGTGGTGATTTGCGCAGAAAAACGCTGTACTGTTCAGAGATCTTTTTCATCTAGCATTTTTGGGGAAATTCCAGCCTGCCATCTGGTGTCCAGGAAGGCCAAATCTGATGAGTAAGCACAGCTACCCAACCAACAAGCAATTGAAGTTAAGCAAAAAAAAAACACAAGAAGAACCAACGACCAACCAACCACCAATATGTTTACTAAAAAAACATCCAAAAGCATCTATAGCATGCTGGCATTCCCCAGTCCATTTCTTCCAAGCGGCTTGGACATCATAAAAAAGCCTGCAGTTTTTTTCAAGTCGTCGGCGGAGAGATTTTGGACTGAATAGTCTCCATGTTTGTGGCTCAAACTCACCCTTTCTGTGCGGTAAATCAGGATGTGTGCGGATGAAACATTAGTTAGTTCTCTGCATGCTGCCAAAAACATCAACAATTGCAAAATGCTTGGGCTGCCCTATGTGAAAGCAACAAATGCCATGCACGGATCATCTGGAACTGATGTTTCTGCTTCACTTTCTCGATTCAGTTCCCAGGTAAATCGTCTTGGGCTGCCCTAAATTTTCTCAATCTATTTCCACCATTTATATTTTCCATTTCTCGATATGGGGTTTATATATATTTCCCCATCATTTTCTCCATATATTTCCACCATTTCTAGCAACCCCTTAAACAGATGGGCGTTTTTTTGCTTGCCATCGCTATTCCAAGGAGCTGTCGAATGCCCCGACCAGAATCATCTTGATGGTTCCGATGCGAATCAGCGGATCGCTCAGGTTCCGGTAGATGTAATCCGTCAAGAGCTTCTCACCTGGAAATTGTGTGGGGGCTACCCGGCCTGGCAAACGGGCTAACATAACGAACTGGAAAGATCCACCATGCTATCAATGGGTAAATCCACTATTTCTATGGCCATGTTCAATAGCTATGTTAAATTACCTGGGTTTTTGTGGGGGCTACTCCCAACCAAAATGTTGCTTTAGATTCACACAATTAATTTTTTATTATAAGTAGCATAGCCCATAGAATTTGGACTTATCAACCAACTTAGCAAGGGGGCTCCACTTTGTGAAGTGATGTGGGTTCGATGATTGGTACGGCCTTTCTGTTGCAGATTACCCAGTTGTGGCAATCCAGTGGTTTATAAGATGGCATCATGTTCACAATAAATCACAATAAACCATTTGCCGCAAAAGAAACAAAACAAAGCAAAACAGATTTTAAGTACAATCATGTAACATTGAATTTTGACATATTGATACATATTACATATTGATACATCTTGAATATTAGAATATATTGGAATATTGCCCACTTTTCCGCATTTTTTTCGGGCTACTATATTAACCATCCAATCCCATATGATAAGGGCCCGTTTTGGAATCCTAAAAGGAATAGATCCACTGAATCAGGTCTTCATGAGGCTTGTCTCTCTAATGCCGTTGATTAATATGTATCAAAAACATATCTCGATAAAGGCCATATCCAACCAAAAAAAGAGCTTCCAAACGCTGATTCTGTTGGTTCGACATCCCCATTTGAAGGTGGGATGACATCTTTGTTTTTCCCAAGGTTTGCCAACATCTTTTGGGTCATCAAGTGACGCACATGTTCGAAGTCATTGTTCTCTATCTCCTCTTTGAAGCGATTGGACGGGAACCAGTCGTCGTCCTGAACAAGTTCGAAACATCGCAGCTGCTTGTCATCTAACATGGGTGTATCATTGGTATTACCCAATATGTCCATTCTATTGTGATATATGTCACAATTCTCATTGGTATTACCGCATATTTCCCAAGAGTAATTACCCAACATGATCAAATGCCCATTATAGAATTGGATCATCCAGGGTCCCACCTGTGAACGAACATACATTTGGAAATCCATGGGTGCCCCCTCTGGAAAATCATCTGTGGGTGGGTTTTCCATGGGTTTTCCATATATGTTGACATATGTCAAGTGACTGGAGGTCAATTAAGCAGCCCAAAGAAATGATGTCATTGCACACCAAGAGAAACAAAACAAGACCGGAACATCCAATGAGATCCGGGATGCTCATGATGCTACTGATTATTCGTCGAGTGTAAGCGGGATTTGCCTCACTGGGGACCACACTTCTATTTGAACAAGCACATGCACACCGCATACTTCGCATAAAAACCTAGCAATAAAACCGTATACAGTAATTATTCATGAAAACACATATTATATATGTGCAAAATGTATCTGTCATTATTGATGCCTGCATGTATGTCTTTATTTCATGTTATTTCTATATATATAGAGAGATGTATGCGTATGGAAATGGACATATACTAGCCAGCCGCATGGCTACAAAGAAGTCAGAAATCATCCTTCCAGCTTGGGACTATGGGGGCCCACTTTCCAAGGAGTTGAAAACTCACGAGTTCTTTGCCCCGCAGCAAATCGGACTTGGAAGATGATGTTCAGCACAAACCTGAACATCATATGAACCGCTTATTCTAGTTTGAAAAAACAACTGGAACACACATGTAAATCCCCACTCTTCTGGCTTCCATACAAGCCATCGTTTCCGGCGTCGTTTTTGTCGCTTTCTTCCAAGCTTGTTCCAAAACACAGAGTCACTCAGCATTTTGCCAAGCTTCGATTATGCGCACATGTGTTTCTGAGAGGTACTCTCCCAAAACTGCGCCCAGGGGGTTCATCAGCTTGGCTGAAAACTCCATGTGGGTATCCCAACCTGCCGGCAGAGTCGAGGTTTTTTTGATGGGCCATGAAAACAAAATCCCCTTGAAATGGAAGTTGCAATGGGAAAATCATAGGAAAATACAGGAAAATCACCCATTTAACGGAGGTTTTAATGGGAACATAATCTATAAATGAATATATATAAATGGCGGATTTTCCAGCCAGAACCAGAGATACCCCATAGATATGCAATCTGTTGGATATGGTGCTTTTTTTTGATGCTTTGTGTAACGCATCACCCGGACAGATAACCAGGATTTACGACTTCTATCGACTTCTGAGTTTTTTGGTTTCCAATCTATATACCCCAGTTATCATCCATGATATTTTCGGATTTTCCATTTTCAATAAACCAGCTATTTGGGGTAGCTTCATTTTCAGGAACCCCCCAACCTACATCAACCTCCACCGGGATGAAATTCGTGCGAAGCCACGAGTGTTGTCAAAGAGTTCCACGTGCACCGACTTCAACACCTGGCCGTTGCTGGGCGGCGTGATTTACCCGGCCTGGTGAACGTACAAAAAACTATGGAAGCCATGGCCCTAATCGAAATAGATGGTTTACCGTTCTTAAAAATGATGGATCTTTCCATGGCTATGTTAGTCATAACCAGAGGGTAATATTATTTAATATATGAGTTATCTATAAGGTTGAACGGTTGAACTACGTGACCTCTTCATGTTTGGGGTGATTTCGGCATGTTTTCCCATTGCCAGCTGAGATTACCGGATCGTCAATCCCATGAGATATTCAAAAGCTTGAGGTTTGTTTGTTGGTGAAGATCACCTTACTGGTGCTTAGCAGGGAATCGATGGGAATGGGGGAATGGGATGATTATTACTAGTTATTGTGGATCGTTCCCTCACTCCCTACCAAGCACCAGTAAGTTTGTTGGTGAAGATCACATTTCTTGGTGAGATCCCCATCGTTGTTCCAAATTTCCCACTGCTCCCACTCGAAAGGAGAGGAGTTCAAGATTTCCTGCCAGCATAGAGTGCCGAAGGGCCAAGCAAGAAAAGAGTCTTGCAACAAATGCCAAAAACTAGTCTGACTTCCAATTACAGTACCACCCAAAAATGCAGAAAAATCATCAGACTATAATTACTTCAGTGATTTGCCAGGAATAACCTGCAGTATTTCAGACTCCAGATATAAGTTTTTCTGAAATTCGGGTACCCAAACCCTCTAGTTTATCATCATTTCCCCCATTCAAGTATCTTTGTTGGGGCATACCCAATTTCCAATTCGGGTACCCAAACCCTCTAGTTTATCATCATTTCCCCCATTCAAGTATCTTTGTTGGGGCATACCCAATTTCCAAACACACCAAAAAATTGGTGATTCTATATCCCACTTTATAAATCCGATTAATATCCCATAGAAACCGACCAAATCCCATGAAATTCCATTAATATCCGTTCAAATCCCACTAACTCCCCATGAATATTTCATGAATATCCCATTCATCCGATTCCATGAAAATTCCCACGCATACAGTTGATTTACCCATTAAAAGTGGTGATTGTCCATAGTTTTTTGTATGTTGACCAGGCCGGGTAAATTCCATGAAATTCCATGGGCCAGCGAAATCCTGCACCAGTTGATAGGTGGTAAACTCCAACCTCACCTCGTCGGGCTCAAAGGACAAAGTCAGGTGCTCTGCCTGCGACCATTGGGCAGGGCCCAAAAAAACCTCGGGGGAGTAATTGATTTATATTGGATTAGATGGCCAGAATCAGTTTCTAATATAGTTGTCATAATTACATATATATATAGTCTTTCATATTATTTACCCCCTCGGGCGTCCGTTGATGTACAGTGAATTCCCTGAACCTGCAAGTCAGCACAAGGATCTCTTTATCTGCTGTGGAATGAATGAAGACCCCCCTGGGAATCAAGTATGGCTGGAAAATCCTCCTTACATAGATGATTTTCCCCATAAAAAAAAAAAAAACATAAGGATGTTCAATTGCCATGATTGACTACCAAAGGGTGCAGTATATTGGTAAACTAGACTACATGGAAAGGTGATTTATCAATATGTACCATGATTTTAGTAGGGTTTCATTGTCCTATCTTTTTTGGGGTGTTATGCACAGTACCCTGAAAATTGTTGACGATTATTCCATGATATGTCCATCAACATCCCAGCAACATTGCAGTATATCCCAATTAAATCACCCTTAATCAGCATTAATGTTATATCGATCACAATTAACTAATGGGAATCATTGTTAACCAATTAAGTAACTAATGAGAAACATGATAATTGGGAAATATAATCATGATATAACCATTCATTGTTTGTTTCCCAATAGTTATATCGATCACAATTCTCCATTAGGTATTCCCATATATTCCCAAGAATCCCAATTAATTCACTACAATGGTATCAAGTATTTGTCAATGGGATTTACTTTAACCAATATTTCTATTAATAGCCCGTCAGTATTTTCAGTCATGTGGTTTTTTTTACAATCATAAACCATCCGCCAAATCATGATTTTTATAGTGGTATGGTTACCATTCCCAGTCATGGGTGGTCTAACTATTATTTTGACCACATTCATATCCAATCCCATTGATCATATCCCCATTAATATCCCAATAAATCCCAGTAAATAACCATTATATAACCATTAAATAACCATTAACTGCCATTAAAATCCATCAAATCACCATTCAATCACCATTAAATCACCATTATATAACCATTAAATAACAATATTCCATGTGCATCCCCATTGTACCCCCAGTATCTCTCAACAAAGAATCGCCAGAACCGAGGTGCCCGGAACTCTTCGCCCTCCTTGGCACTGCCACTGGCCGTGTGCACTTCTACCTGGTGGGAAGTGTTGTGAGTTGCAACTTGTCATCCCTGCAAAAGTGGAAGGTACCCTTTGGCATATGGTAATTTTACAAATCACATTGTATCCTTATAGGAATTTGTCAATATCTGTTTTATAGGTAAAAGGGAAATAGGAAATGGTAATAGGTAAAAAAACATCTAACATGGATGAAAATTGCCAATTTTTCTAGATTTTCCTATCAAACATGGTGATTTTCCATAGCAAACTGCTAAATTACCGGAGTTAATGGTTCAGCAATTAATTGCCCGCCGTAATCCGCCATATCCCCCGACAAACAGGTGGTTTTGAGCAACAGAAACGGGAGTTCAACGAACAGAAACATCGTAACAACCATACAATAACAAGAGTTGCCAAACCTCATTCCCCCAAAAAAGAATCACCCCCCCAGAAAAACGTCTCCGATATTTCCCAAAACGTCGGCATTCCATGAGGTTTTTTTGGGGGAAAATTTGAAGTTTCTAGATGGATAACGATCCATCTCAGCTCAAGGTGAGGCTCAAAACCATGTCAACCTTCGAAATCAAGCCCAAAAAAGGAATATTTGTTTGCTGGTTGATATATCTTGATAACATAGACCCCGGCAAGCCGGCGGCGGAAGTTTCCCAAACATAAATGACCTATAGTTCAAAGACAACCTGTCCCGACCGTGTCCTTCCCTCGACACTCCACACCTCACACTGCACACTGCACTCTTCGCACTCCAAACTTCACACTCCACACTTCACACTCCACACTTCTCACTTCTCACTTCTCACTGCTTCCTTCCCACTCCAAACCTCACACTTCACACTTCACACTTCACACTGCACACTTCACACTTCACACTTCACACTGCACACTTCACAGTCCACACTTCACACTTCACACTTCACAGTCCACACTTCTCACTTCGCACTTCACACTTCACACTTCACACTCCACATTTCACACTTCTCACTTCACACTTCTCACTTCTCACTGCTTCCTTCACACTCCAAACTTCACACTCCAAACTTCACACTTCTCACTTCGCACTTCACACTCCACACTTCACAGTCCACACTTCACACTTCTCACTTCTCACTGCTTCCTTTCCACTCCAAACTTCACACTCCAAACTTCACACTTCACACTTCTCACTTCGCACTTCACACTCCACACTTCACTCACACTTCACACTTCACAGTCCACACTTCACACTTCTCACTGCTTCCTTCCCACTCCAAACCTCACACTTCACACTTCACACTTCACACTGCGCTCTTCGCACTCCACACTTCACAGTCCACACTTCACACTTCAAATTAAACACATTATACTCTCCAATGCTTCTTAAACACTCCCAACGTAAAAGTCAAAACTTAAAAAATTATTAAATTATAACTGCTTCCTTCCGACTCCAAACTTCACACTCCAAACTTCACACTTCACACTTCTCACTTCGCACTTCACACTCCACACTTCACGCACACTTCACACTTCACAGTCCACACTTCACACTTCTCACTGCTTCCTTCACACTCCAAACCTCACACTTCACACTTCCACTTCACACTGAGCTCTTCGCACTCCACACTTAAACTTCACACTCCACACTTCACACTTCTCACTTCCCACTGCTTGCTTCACACTGCACACTTCACGCTGCACTCTTCACGCCCCACACTTCACACTGCTCTAAACCTACGTGCAACAAAAAAACACTAGCGCCAAAATGGAGAAAATCTGCTAACAAATCCATGTCGCAGCCTTCATGCAGCCACTCCAAGACGATGTACGAGATCCAGCTGCAAAAGACATTTCGCATGCAGCCAAAGCAAGAAGCAACCTTGACGCAGCCATTCCAATGCGATCTGCGGAGACTGAGTTGCAAAACACAAGAAAACTACGCGCAACGGCGTCGGAAATTGTAGCTCCAAAACCGGATCTCGACGCCAGAGCGAAAAAAAAAAGATTTTGAAGCACTTTTTAAAAGGATTTTTAGAAGGAAAATCATTAGCGCCAAAATGGAGAAAATCTGCTGACAAATCACTGTCGCAGCCTTCATGCAGCCACTCCAATACGATTTACGAGATCCAGCTGCAAAAGACAATAGTATTACGAATGCAGCCGCAGCACGAAGCAACCTTGACGCAGCCATTACAATGCGATCTGCAGAGACTGAGTTGCAAAACACAATAGAACTACGTGCAACGGCGTCGGAAATTGTAGCTCCAAAACCGGATCTCGACGCCAGAGCGAAAAAAAGACGATTTTGAAGCACTGTTTAAAAGGATTTTTAGAAGGAAAATCATTAGCGCCAAAATGGAGAAAATCTGCTGACAAATCACTGTGGCAGCCTTCATGCAGCCACTCCAATACGATTTACGAGATCGAGCTGCAAAAGACAATAGTATTACCAATGCAGCCACAGCACGAAGCAACCTTGACGCAACCACCCGACACTGCGGGAACGATCCTACAGTTGCAAAGCACAATGGAATTCCATCGGCAACTCATCCACCAGCAACACTTGCAATCCCATTTACATTGCGGGAACGATCCTACAGTTGCAAATCACAATGGAATTCTGTCGACCGCACATGCACGAAAAACACTTGAAACCCCATTTACAATGCGGAACCGATCCGACCATGATCCGAGACCGATCCGACCATGATCCGACCATGATCCGACCACACACGAGACCGTCTCGCACCCGTCGCACCGCAGAGGTAGATCATCGAGGTTCGGGGACGGATTTTGTATGGAAAAACATAGGCTTTCGTGCATCTGCTATCTCTCAAAAACGCATTTCGTGCGAGACTTCCTCCAAAACTCCATCGGCAACTCCTCCACCAGCACCACTTGCAATCCCATTTACAGCGAGGGAACGATCCTAGAGTTGCAAATCACAATGGAATTCCATCGGCAACTCATCCACCAGCACCACTTGCAACCCCGTTTACAATGCGGGAACGATCCTACAGTTGCAAATCACAATGGAATTCTGTCGACCACACATGCACGAAAAACAGTTGAAACCCCATTTTACAATGCGGAACCGATCCGACCATATCCGAACATGATCCGACCACACACGAGACCGTCTCGCAACCGTCGCACCGCAGAGGTAGATCATCGAGGTTCGGGGACGGACTTTGTATGGAAAAACAAAAGCTTTCGTGCATCTGCTATCTCTCAAAAACGCATTTCGTGCGAGACTTCCTCCAAAACTCCATCGGCAACTCCTCCACCAGCACTACTTGCAATCCCATTTACAGTGAGGGAACGATCCTAGAGTTGCAAATCACAATGGAATTCTATCGGCAACTCATCCACCAGCACCACTTGCAACCCCATTTACAATGCGGGAACGATCCTACAGTTGCAAATCACAATGGAATTCTGTCGACCACACATGCACGAAAAACTGTTGACACCCCCATTTACAATGCGGAACCGATCCGACCATATCCGAACATGATCCGAACATGATCCGACCACACACGAGACCGTCTCGCACCCGTCGCACAGCAGAGGTAGATCATCGAGGTTCGGGGACGGACTTTGTATGGAAAAACATAGGGTTTCGTGCATCTGCTATCTCTCAAAAACGCATTTCGTGCGAGACTTCCTCCAAAACTCCATCGGCAACTCCTCCACCAGCACCACTTGCAATGCCATTTACAGTGAGGGAACAATTTCTTTGCTAACTCTTTTTTCCTCACCAACTCTTTCTTTGACTACCTTGTTTCTTTGCTAACTCTTTCTTTGACTACCTCATATATCCTGACTAACTCTTTCTTTGACTAACTCTTTCCCTCACTAACTCTTTCTTTGACTGACTCTTTCCCTCACTAACTCTTTCTTTGACTAACTCTTTCCCTCACTAACTCTTTCCCTGACGAACTCTTTCTTTGCTAACTCTTTCTGTGACTAACTCTTTCCCTCACTAACTCTTTCTTTGACTAACTCTTTCCCTGACTAACTGTTTCTTTGCTAAATCTTTCTTTGACTAACTCTTTCCCTCACTAACTCTTTCTTTGACTAACTCTTTCCCTCACTAACTCTTTCTTTGACTAACTCTTTCCCTGACTAACTGTTTCCCTCACTAACTCTTTCCCTCACTAACTCTTCTTTACTAACTCTTTCTTTGACTAACTCTTCTTTGACTAACTCTTTCTTTGACTAACTCTTTCCCTCACTAACTCTTTCTTTGACTAACTCTTTCTTTAACTAACTCTTTCCCTGACAAACTCTTTCTTTGCTAACTCTTTCTGTGACTAACTCTTTCCCTCACTAACTCTTTCTTTGACTAACTCTTTCCCTCACTAACTCTTTCTTTGACTAACTCTTTCCCTGACTAACTGTTTCTTTGCTAACTCTTTCTTTGGCTAACTCTTTCCCTCACTAACTCTTTCTTTGACTAACTCTTT
Organism: Cladocopium goreaui; assembly: GCA_947184155.2. Classification (NCBI taxonomy): domain Eukaryota; class Dinophyceae; order Suessiales; family Symbiodiniaceae; genus Cladocopium; species Cladocopium goreaui. Next base: position 193,658 of record CAMXCT020000265.1, on the reverse strand, counting down.
CCCTGACTAACTGTTTCTTTGCTAACTCTTTCTTTGACTAACTCTTTCCCTCACTAACTCTTTCCCTGACGAACTCTTTCTTTGCTAACTCTTTCTTTGACTAACTCTTTCCCTGACATTTTCCCTGACTAACTCTTTCTTTGACTAACTCTTTCCCTGACTAACTGTTTCTTTGACTAACTCTTTCTTTGACTAACTCTTTCCCTCACTAACTCTTTCCCTGACGAACTCTTTCTTTGCTAACTCTTTCTTTGACTAACTCTTTCCCTCACTAACTCTTTCTTTGACTAACTCTTTCCCTGACTAACTGTTTCTTTGCTAACTCTTTCCCTGACTAACTGTTTCTTTGACTAACTCTTTCTTTGACTAACTCTTTCCCTGACTAACTGTTTCTTTGACTAACTCTTTCCCTGACTAACTGTTTCTTTGCTAACTCTTTCTTTGACTAACTCTTTCCCTCACTAACTCCTTCTTTGACTAACTCTTTCCCTCACTAACTCTTTCTTTGACTAACTCTTTCCCTGACTAACTGTTTCTTTGACTAACTCTTTCCCTGACTAACTGTTTCTTTGCTAACTCTTTCTTTGACTAACTCTTTCCCTCACTAACTCTTTCTTTGACTAACTCTTTCCCTGACATTCTAAAAGTCCGTAACACGGAAGTTTCTCCCCCTAAACTTCCTTTGATAAATATATACATATATATGTATGTATGTATACATATGTATATATTTATATGTACATATATATACATATATATATATGCCCATTCACAACAAAAACTCAACCAATCACCTTACCCTTTCAACCGCAAAACCCGCTTCTCGTACCTCACACTTTCGGTTGGTTGGCCCCACACGGATCACATCCAGAACCACCTGGAGAGATGCAGCGAAGCCAGGCTTCAAATGTTGCTTATATTACATACCTCAAAAATAGAAGATATTAAATAATTAAAACACATAGAAGATGCAAAATTGGGGGTGTAAAACCAGATAGAAGATACTCCTTGTCGCAAAGGGTCCTCCAAGAGCCGGTCTCGAGGGTTATTTAGTGTCCTTTTTTAGGTTTTAACCCGCAGACCTTCTGACATACCAGGGCACTGAACTGGTATTTGCAGTGTTTTCACATTTCCAGGTCAAATAGAAGATACTAGAAAAATTGAAATCTGCATGGACTTCTTCTGAAAAAAAAACGCAAACCAGGTTGAAAAAACCGACCAAATAGAAGATATTGGTGTACGAATTGGCCAACCAAATAGAAAATATTCAATTATTAATTGGGAAGGGTATCAGCCATGGAAATTAATTCAGTGAATATCTTCTATTTGGTCGGTGTGGCAGAAACGGGGTGTGGCAGAAACCCCGTTTCTGCCACACCGATCAAATAGAAGATATTCATTGAATTTATTTCCATGGCTGATACCCCTCCCAATTAATTATTGAATACAGTTGGAATGCCGGAGCCACACAAACCACATAGAAGATATTGTTTGACAAGTCTACAGAAGAGGGTTCTTGAAGTAAAAAGTCACCCTCAGAAATACCCCAACTTCTATTTGGCTGGTTTTTGGAATGCCGGAGCCACACAAACCACATAAAGGATATTGTTTGACAAGTCTACAGAAGAGGGTTCTTAAAAAATCACCCTCAGAATTACCCCAACTTCTATTTGGCTGGTTTTTGGAATGCCGGAGCCACACAAACCACATAGAAGATATTGGTTGACAAGTCTACAGAAGAGGGTTCTTGAAGTAAAAAGTCACCCTCAGAATTACCTGAACTTCTATTTGGCTGGTTTTTGGAATGCCGGAGCTACAGAAACCACATAGAAGATATTGTTTGACAAGTCTACAGAAGAGGGTTCTTGAAGTAAAAAGTTAACCTCAGAATTACCCCAACCTCATAATTACCCCAAGACAAAATGGAAAATGTTAATTAGTTTCAGGGCTATTTGGTATCAGCAGCAGCAGAAGCAGCAGCAGCAGCAGCAGCCGCCAGCAGCAGCCAGCAGCAGCAGCAGCAGCAGCACCAATATCTTCTATTTGGTTGGTTTTTTGAAACCTTGATTTTTGACGAACATCACCGCAACAAAGAATTGAAAGATATCTTCTATGTGTCTATGTGTCCGGTCCGGGGCGATATCTGCAGCCAAGACAAAATGGGAAATGCTAGTTTCAGTGCTATTTGGTATCAGCAGCAGCAGCAGCAGCAGCAGCAGAAGCAGCAGCCGCCAGCAGCAGCCAGCAGCCAGCAGCCAGCAGCCAGCAGCCAGCAGCCAGCAGCCAGCAGCCAGCAGCCAGCAGCAGCCAGCAGCAGCAGCAGCCAGCAGCAGCAGCAGCAAATACCAAATAGCCCTGAAACTGACATTTTCCATTTTGTCTTGGCTGCAGATAACGCCCCGGACCGGAAACATAGAAGATCAAATCACATAGAAGATGGGGGTCAAAAATTACCGGAAACATAGAAGATCCAAAAGTGGATCCGCAGCAAGGTCCTCCAAGCGGGCTCCAAAATCCTTTCCGACCCTGGTTTTGGCTCTATTTTGACATAGTATCTTCTATGTGATTCTTCCCAAAACGCCTTTCAGAAAACCAGACACATAGAAGATGGGGTACAAAAATGGTAGCTGAATATCTTCTATTTTTTGAGGTATGTAATATAATGCAAGAATCATGTGTATGGTTGAGGGCTATGATAGTAGTAAATCACAGTACGATATAGTATATCTATATATATAAATATGATATGAATATATATGATGTATCGGAAACGGGGTATCCTTTAACTTATGATAATGGTTACTATTGCATACCTTACAAATCTATGACGATAAGACTATAACATGACTATACTATATAGTTAAAACGCTGCTTTAACTATAAAATACCGCCATAAAAAAGTGTGAAATTGGTTACCATAAAAACAACCGTGAATTTTAAATCCATACCTGGGAAACAGCTTCAGCGCCTCTTCCGATTCTTCGCCCACCAGGTAGACCTTAAAAAGGGTGACAAAAAACGGCGAGTGTCGAGTTGGGCTATGGCCTTGTTGCCGAACCATGCATTGTTTTACCCAAAGTTTTGAGGTTCACATGGGGGTGTCCATAGTCATGGGGATACCCCAATAGCTGGATGATTCATAATGGACAATCCGATTGAAATGGATAATTTAGGGGTACCCCCATATTGGGAAACCTCTATCTGGCTTTCATTAACATGCTTTCAAGATCTGAAACCGATTGGCACATTCTATTGAACGCACGACAATGTTGACGTTAATTTCAATGTCCATTCGAAAAAATTGAAGAATCCTCAACATCCACATATCAAGACCATTCTAACTCATGGATTCTTAGGACTGAGCGGACTGCTTTCTGACCCATTCCCAAATGACTTTGATCTGGAAGCTGATTGGTGGTTAACCCCTTCTTCCTTTCCCTCCAAATTTACACAAATGATTCACAATGGTGATAGAAGTTAAATTACAACTAAATATTTACATTGGGACTTACAAAATATACCAAAAGGATACATATATATATATATATTTATTTATGCGCATATAATTAGATAATTATATATATATTGATATGTATATATATATAGAAACGTCCGAAAACAACCCCAAGGTCCAAGTCATGTTGGGAGGCCAGCGGTCCGTTTCCCGTCCGGGCCACCGGCGAGGAAAATTGCACCGTGCAGTTCTCCCAGCTGGGCTCGCTGCGTTTGTGCGACACCTGGTCCTGTGAAAAGCCCCAGGGGTCTGAAAAAAACATATGGGTTTGTCTGAAAATAGGGTATATTCCCAATTATAGCCATTTAATAGGGATAATGATCATTAACCATTGGGTTTAGGGGTACACTATTTTCAGACACACCCATATGGTTATAACCATCATGATTAACAGTACTGGCTGGCTTTCTGGAAGCTTTATAGAGGATTTATGGATGATGTATGCATGATTTAGCGTTCTTAAACATGGTGAATCTTTCCATGGATATGTTAGTCATAACTAGATGGTAATGTTGAATGGATGATTCATGGGTGAAACAAACCCCCGGGAAATGATGGATGAGAATAATGGTTGATAATGGTTAATCATGATTATCAACAGTTAATGGTTAATTATGACAGGATAATGGATTATAATTTTAATAATGAACATAAGGATTATAGTTTTAATGGGATAATTATTGTAATGATTAATCGTTGATAGCGGGTAATTATGGTAGAATCATATTTCAAATTATGAATCAATGACTGTAGCAATAATGACTATGATTGATGATAATGGTTTTAAATAGTTGACAATAATGGCTGATAATGGTTTTCATAATGGTTAATAACAGTTAATAATGGTTGATAATGGTAGTTATAATTGTAATTCATGGTTTCATCATGGTACTGCTTTGTAATTTTCCTGAAGATTCCTGTGGGATTCACCCGGATGATAAAACGAGCAGCTGAGCATTGGCTCATCCAGTCATATGACGGGAAGGTTCCACGAAGATAGCTATGAATACTGCCTGCGGCATATAAAACCTATCAAATGGTCGCTCCCATCTGAGACCATCGGTTTTTTTTGGTACTTATAATCTTGATGGGAAAACTTGTCGAAGACCTCTTTTGGACGTGGATCATATGAGTCGTAACAAGCAACTTAAAAAGTTTAATCATCATGATTGTCAAACCCAGTTAGTTAATAATTGGTATTATTATCAGAGTTTGTCGGTACTCAGGACCCATGGGGACATTTTGGAGTTTTGGCTCGAATTGTTCTGTGGAGTGGTGACCGGACAAATATAAAGTGATTCTCAGGAGTTTCCGAAGACGGGACTAAGCAGTGAAGGCAGTAATTGGCAAATGGTGGCAGTTTCTACAAAAGTGAAAACTATATTTTCTACCATTTACAAATCATACTCAAATGGAAGCTATAATGTCTACCATTTATTAACCATGACTTCCAACAAAACTAATTCGAACAATCTGGATATGGGCCCAAAGTCTAGGTTCCAATGACCCAACCACCAGTGGTGTAGTGTGTAGCCAGTGGCAATCCCATGCCAGTCAGGACGGCCGTGCTGCACAAAACCAAAACAAAGGAACATCATATCATATTAATCTATGACTATTGGATTATACACGCGTTTTACTTTTGCACAAATATAACAGTGATTATCAGTGATTTTGTGATCTATGCTCTCGGAATTCAACATGGTAACCGAAAATCATCCATTTATAATCATATTTATAGGTGATTGTCCCACTGAAACCTTATTCACATAGGATTCTCGATTGCAAGGTTTGATTACCGGAGGATAGTATATAATATATATATATATATATATTATATTTATTATATATATATGTTATGTTTGTATATTATAGCCTTCCAGGTACTTCATTTGCACCAACGAGACGTCTCCTCTTGAAACTGGTGGAGTATCCACATTTTTGGACAAAACCCAAATCGTTCAAAAAGCAATCTTTCTATCCCAAATTTGGTCATGGGGGCCTTTGTCTTGCCCATATCATGACCTAATTAATTTACAGTATATCAGTGACCATTGCATCAATGTCTGTACGCTGTGATGCATATAATTACACACATATACAATTATAAATATATATATATAACCCCAATAAAAAAAAAATAGGACACACACACACTCACAGACACCAAAAAAAAAATGGCTGGCTTTATACCATGGGCTTTCTTTTTCACCCTAGCGGCTTCCATTTGTATCGCCAAGCTTCGCTCATCGAGCCGCCCGTGGGATCCAATACGGTGCGCCTGTCCAATAATCTAGGGTTACAATGGGAATATAACATAATATAATATATATTGGTACATATCAATGGGAAATAACAATGGGAATTGTTAGGGGAATATCATAATTTGATATAATTTGCTTCCCCGAAAAAGCGTCTTTTAATACTTCTGAATGATCATCAGGGAATAAATCGTCTGCATATATTGGCAAACTATGAATATCGGATAATAATGTGGTAAACCCAAGGATAAATCATCCCGCAAAATCATCTTTTGATTTTGGCATGTATAAACCATCCCCAGATGGTAGTCGTTTGTGGCATTGGGTTTGCCACATGAATAGGAAATGATATGAAAGAATGGAATATAATGGGAAACAATGGGAAGATATTTTAAACATGTCATAACCCATGCGCTGCTGAGGTATATCCCACGTAAACTACGTGGGGGTTCATGAGGTGAAAGCCCAAAAACGCCCAAAAACAATATGATTTGGGTTCCCCGGGTCATTGGGAGATTTAGTGGGGTTGGAATATGGCAAAAGAAACAATGCTTGGAATATGGCAAAAGAAACAATGCCCAGTTTAGTGTCATTCTTGGGTTTACAGTGCAGTAGAGTTGTTGATGTCAATGGCAAGTTGTTGATGTCCTGGCTGACCATGAGTTGCATAGTGGATGCGAAAAAATGGTTTCCATTTGGCTACAAGCAACGAAGCATTTGAAGTCCGACATCTATGCGTTGAATTTGTAAAGTGAGACATACTTGAGAACACCCGGAGTGCAACAGCCTGCCGTTGTCTGGCACCATGTACACACCATTTGTCCAAATTAGCGGGGGCGGGCCAGTAAACAAACATGGCCGTGGGAATCTATGATTGGTCTGGCTGAGTCTGAAATGACATCAATTCAACCTGAAACAAGAGTAAACTAGGTGATTTTGGGATGATTCTCCCCAAAATAAGCACCATAATTGCGCCATCTATTATAATCCCATCTATTAAACACCCCATAAATGGTCCCAATTATGTGGAAATTCCCTACTAAACCATGGTTTCGTTTGGGGGGTGTTTAATCTTAGGGGGAAAGTGATGTCGCTGTGACGCTACCTTCCACGGCAGGACCAAGGTTGGGGGAGCGCCTGATACTTGTGGACGGAGCCACCAGCAAGCTGCGATTGGAGTATTGATGTGTCCTGGTGGTCAACGGTTAGACCAACAAGCATCCATGGTGGCAATCTGCATAGGGATGGAAAACTTAAAAACCAAAATGATGATGTTGGATATCTTTTGGCTAGATCTTAAGATTCACGTTAAGGAATGGATAACTTCCCGCCAATTATCTTACATAAATTCACAAACCAATTCTAAGCAAATATAATGACAGTTCCTTCAATACATCACACGCTCAACCCTGCGCGATGGCGCGACAAAAATGGGCTAATACACAAAAAGAAACAAACAATTGATGAATACTTAATGAGGTTTCAATGAGGAATTTTACATTGATAAACTATGGGAAACTTGGGGATGTGGCCCATTGGAAGCCCGCCGATCCCAAGCCGCCTCAATCCTTGCCATTGCTAAACAGCGCAGCAAGGATTGTCTTTGTGTAAGTATATAACGTATTTCCAGAGTTCCTGTTTAATTATAGACATTTACAGTAAATCGAAAAAATAAATCATACAATTAAAACAAATCATTTCATAAAGTCCTCAGGTGAGCTACAAAAATGCCATCCGATTCTGCGAAAATCTGCTTGGTTGAGGGTAAATAAATGCCACCCCGATGAAAACATCGTATAGATAGTTATGTAATGACTCCTCAAGAAATAGATAAATAAAATCCTAGAAGATAAAATGGCGGTAAATTACTATATATCTACTGATTACTCAAATGACAGTAATCCTACTGTAAAAAAATTACTTGACAAATCTTGATAATTCTGCGCTGTAATTACTCTTCACAATACTATTCAACAAAAACGTAAGATAAATTGTTGTGAAGGACTTTTACTTTTGTATCTTTTCGGGAGTTACTATAACTATCATGTACTTGGGGACCTCTATTCGTAGCTCCAACTGTCTCCCGATCATAGTAGGGAATACGGATCCCTTAGCTCTTTAGTTCCCTCATCACCTTTGACTTTTCTTTTACTAAAAGTACAGTCATCCCATGTCATCCCCAAAAATAGGGATGAATTGCTTTTGCATGCTTGTGCTATCACTTCTGGGATTTCTATATTCCTAACAGTATTATAGTATCACTATTACTGTTAGAAATTACAATATCATAGGTTCCCATAGTATGTTTTCATGGATTGCATATATAAGATATTCCCATTACTTGATAGTATCATAGTAATTACTATGTTAATTTCCCATATATTACATAGTAATTCCCATCTATGTTAATTCCCATATATTACATAGTAATTCTCATATAGTATTTGGGAATTCCCATTGTATCTAACTATTAATCATGTTTCCCATAATATTGCATCTGGTTGGTGGTTTCAACCCCGCTGAAAAATATTAGTCAATGGGAAGGATTATCCCATATATTATGGAAAATAAAAGCCATGTTCCAAACCAACAACCAGATATAGTATCATATGGGGATGGGTCAAAACCCTGGTACCCCTGGTGAACATCAAAATAGCTGGTAAATGGATGTTCATCCCACTAAAAATTGTATTAATAGGTATTGATCCATACCCATATAGTATCTAACAGTCATTCCCATCAACGGTCCCCCCGGAAAACTCGGCGTGTCCTGGGGGTCGGTTCGCGTGGCGCGTGCGGTCTGGGACTGGCGCCCGCCTTCTTCACGTCATCCAGGGCCTGACCATGTGGGGATTTCATTGGGAAAAATGCGGGGATTTAACATGGTTTAAAAATGTTTAATTAACCAAACTTGGTTTAACCATCAAACTTAACATGATTTAACTTTTTTTAATGGAAATTTCATTGTTTTTGTTCATATTTTTCTTGTTTAACCCTGACGAAGATGGGTTGGTACCCTGGTGACCGAGGCCCCAACGTTGGGATCGTAGGAAAAGCTACGAAGATGGATTGGGCAATGCTTGGTGGAAAATACATCATGGAAAATCTAAGATATCATCATATATGATTAACAGGAAAATCGTGGAAAACTCTAAAGATATCTAATAATATAGATATTAGTTTCATAAGTTCACTATATTTAACTATAATATTTCAGATCATATACCATAATTTTTATCTGATAATGATTGTGCAAAGGACTCACCACATCTCCGCTTGGGGTACTTCAAATTGCAAATTGGTTGATCACCGGTGGCCCGGCGGCCCGGTCGCTGTGATTGATCCGGGTTTTTTGAAGCGGCAATTCGGATGCTTGATTTAAGGTGCAAGCACTGACTAAGTAACTCCAAGTTTAATTTAGATGCATGTTTGTGAATTACTAAACCTGGTGATAGTTTAGTAGATGCCATAGATTAATGCTTTAGAACTTCAAGTAACTCCTAGTTTAATAGTTACATGACGTGACCGCGATTCTATTTCAGCAATTTGCAATTTTCTCATGGCAAAATGGTGGCAACCGCCACTATTGAGGTGTTTCAAACACGATGAACACATAGAAGCACACCATTGTACAGCATTCAATCCCCAATGTAACCATTGAATACCATTGACGCGTTTATATAAAACTAACACCATTGATGGTCATGTGTGTAAAACAATGCCATAAACCACCCATTTGGGAATGGTAACCATACCAGTTTATACCACCTATATATTTATGGTGATGACTGGGGGATGGTTTATGACATTGTTTTAACCGCATTCATGGGATAATAGAAGGGCTAATAGTTAATGGGTGAATGGAATAATCATCCATTATTCTATTAACAATAGTTTTAAGTCATGGGTTCATGGGCTATTAATCATACTATCTATTAATCATACCATTTGATAGTTATTAAGACTATTAATCATACTATCTATAGAATATCTATTGATAATTCTCTGGTTGGTGGTTTCAACCCCTCTGAAAAATATGAAAGTCAGTTGGGATGATTATTTCATTCCCAATTGAATGGAAAGTCATAAAATTCCATGGTTCCAGTCACCACCAACCAGATATCATTAACCATCATTAACCATATATTAACCATCATTAAATCATCATTAACTATCATTAACCATTGATTAACCATTGATTAACCAACCAGCTCATTAATCATCCTATTGACCATTCTGCTTCTCCCAATGCCCTTTGTTGCAAAGGATCCCCTCCCCGGCGCCAGCGCGCCAGCGCCTGCATGAGCAGCCAGGACTTTCGCTCCGCCAAAATGCCCAAGACGTTTCGCACCTGATTTTAGGGAGGGGAAAAAAGAAACTGGCTGAATAATCATGATAATATATGATTCTCAACTATTAATACTATCAATATCATTGTTATTGTTGATTTACTTCACTCACTTAAAGATGGTTGAAATAAGGCTGTTTAAGATCCTGCAAAACGGGGATTCCCTGGCCAACCTAGATGAAAAACAGCACCAATTCTAGATAGCCTGCAAAGAACTTGCCTGCCAGTTGCTTAAAATTAGATTCCTCTTCATTTTTGGCATAAGATTAAAATCTAAAGCTGCGCTTCAACAGCTGGCTTGCCCACAGCTTTGATGATGAATTCCTCATTATTGCTAATTCACGGCCTTAGGCTTACCAAATTTATCATCATTTTTTCCATCTAAATTTGAAGCGATTGGGAAGTAACCCATACCACTGTTTTGCGTTCATCAGGCCCTGTTTGCCACTGGTTTGGATGAAGCCATCATCATCCTGTGACGTCTGGCAAAAAATCCTCCCCAATCGTGGCAAATCCCCCCACGTCATGAATAGATCCAGTACACTACACCCCTAAGCCCTAATAGATCCAATACAGGGGAAGGGGTAAACCATTCATCATCCCAAAGGTATATAAAATACCCAATAGTAAACCTCTGTTGGGCATGGTGAATTCTATAGTTATCCCATGAAACTGATTATCCCACAAGTCCATGTGTTTTCATCAATCCGTAATATCCCATGAATATCTTGCTGGTTGTATCATGTTGTATCCCAGTATTATTGGGATTCTTGGGTTTACCACAATTCAACCTCATTTTTCAGAACAGAAAAGAAGGCACCTCTACCAAACCTCTGCCGCTGCGCCTCGGCATCAGGGCTCTGCAGCAACCAGGACAGGGCTGCTCCTCAGGCCGAAGAAAGGGTCCCTAACATCGATTTTGAAAGGGATCTTACCAAACACTTCTTATCAATGGGAGATCTCCAGGATCCTAAAATGAAGGTACGTTAGTACCATATGTTTGGCCATATTTTCTGGGGATATTCCCTTACATAGGCCTGAAAAATAGGCCTTATATATGGTAGGTACCTCCAATTTAGGATCCTGAAATGGCCATTGATCTTAACCTACTGTTTTTTTAAAAAGGATTTCTGGTTGGTGGTTGACCTACCCCTCTGAAAAATGATGGAGTTCGTCAAATGGGATGATGACATTCCCAACTGAATGGAAAGTCATAAAATTCCATGGTTCCAAACCACCAACCAGGTATTACCCAATTTTTCCATTGTATTGTGATATATTTCACAATTCTCATTGGTATTATCCCATATTTCCCAATAGTGATTGCCCGATATTATCAAACCACCAACCAGATTTAAACAATTGAACCATGATTTGACCAACATGTGGATTTTACCATCATGAAATATGGATGTAACCAACCTGAATCACTGGGATGGGGAGAGGCCGGGCATTGGTTTTCTTGTCTTAAAGGAAGTTGACCAAACATATCAACCAAAGCTATGAAAGTCAGTTGGGATGATTATTCCCAATATATGGAAAAAGAAAATTCATGTTCCAAATGTGTTCATGTTGTTTGTGGTAAATGTCCATTGCTTATTTTCCATGGTGGCCGCGATTGACCAACCGATCTTCAAGATCTGCATGTAACCAGCCTGAAAACTCCCAGGATCGTAGGACCCCAGGAAATGGACATGCTGAAAGGAAAGACCCACCATCACAAACCTATGTACAAAGGATGCCTTCCAATTGGGTGTATCACACCCCACTATTTTTACTCTTTTCAGATGTTCAAAAGGCCTGATCTGTGAATAGCTTCGCAGCATGTGCCAAAAAAACGCGCACTATGTGTATATTTCTTGCTTGGCAAGTAGAAGTCCTCCACCTTTGGCTATTCACTGCCGATGACAGTCAATCTACAGGAGCCATGGCATACCTTCAGGCCATCTTCAGGCCATCTAATCCAAGTTTTGTCAATTGGATTCACCATAGACGTGGAAAAGCCATGGTTTCTCTTTTGAAAAATGATCTGGATTCATGATGGGTTAAACCACATCTAAACAAAATGCAGGAGGCTAACTATCAATCGCAGTATATTACTAGTTCTATCGTTATAGGATTGATGGCATGCGGCATAGCCAAAAACAATCACCATGAATTTGTTATATCAATTTATATGGTTACTACTTTACAGTCATAAGTTTACAGGAGGCTAACTTCATTTATCATCACTGGATTTGCTACTCAAAGTAGTGGATTGTCCATTGGGAAAAAAAAACTTCCGCAGATCCACTGGTTGGTGGTTACCTACCCCTCTGAAAAATAGGAGTTCGTCAATTGGGATCATTATTCCCAATATATGGAAAGTCATAAAATTCCATGGTTCCAAACCACCAACCACTTATTGACAATTCTCTACAATTACAATTTAATCTCCATCAAAATTCCTCTTCGCAGTTTTCAGCATTACTTTGACAAAGGGATGGGCATTAATCATCACCATCACCCAGGGGTTTATTCATCCAGGGTTGGCGCCTCACTAACCACTTCATGGTCCCTCCCTCGCAACTTTCGCCCCAGTTTCTCCGTTCATCCCGTGACACGGGATCTTCCTGTGAAATGGCCACAGCAAATGAAAAGGCAGGGCAAGTCACCTGGGAAATGTTTTATGTTCAGGGGAGAATAACTCATCTAACTATCCAACTAGCTAAGTATCTAACTAACTAACGAACAAACTAACTGACTGTCTGTCTGTCTATCCGTCTAGATTTGTCTATCTGTATCATTGGGCTCCAGTGGATAAAATTATGTTGCCTGATCATAGACTAGTAGAGGCAATCGAATTTGTGGTCGGTCTTTTTTTGTCCCATGGCGCTGGAATGGAACTTCTTTACTGCGAACGAAGCGGCTGCCGCTCGGAGATGTAAAAACCAATAACAACAAAAAGTGCGCTTGGCACAGCTAGCCCACTTCTTATGTTGGGTTTATATAGTTATGTGGGGTAAGCATTATATGGCTATTATATGGCTACTATATGGCTATTATTATATATATATATATTATAACCCAATCTTATATAGCTATTATATATATATATATTATATATATCTGGCTATGTAATGTATAGCCATCACTTGGGCAGTCACGGTCAGTCTTAGATGTACTGACTCTGAATCCAAATGTGTTGGCCCGGCCTTGTGGGGGCCACCCAGGGCCCCTCGGGGCCGAGGCTATGTGCCAAGGAAGACCTCAAGTCTATCCATATTTGTATGTATATTATTTTATATCTACATATTTATAGTTATATATATATATGATTATATATATATATGATTATAAATATAAATGATTATATATATAATCATATATGATTATAAATATATAATCATATATGATTATAAATATATATAATCATATATGATTATAAATATATATATATGATTATATATATATGTGTAAAATGCGTATAGATATGTCATATGAGTCATATGAGCCTGTGTCTGACCATGGTGCTCCTTCCCATGACATATCACATATTTCAACATGTGCCAAGGCCATCGTACCAAGGCTCAGTCGGAGACCATGTGACCCCCATGCCGTCGACTTCATGGATGCTGACCAAGGATTGAGTCCTCCAGGGGCCCATGGTCAACCCATATGGGAAATCTTGGGAAATCTGGGATGACAAGCTTGGTGAATGGAGGGTTAACGGTTGATATATGACGCTACTAATGGATATGGGTATTACTTGGGTGATATCTGGAATTATCATCTTGTTGTGCCTCCAGATTAGATGAAGGTATGTTAAGGGGGCACAACATTGGCTGGTGGTTTAGGTGTTGATTTGCAATACAAACTGTCTAACGGGATTAGCACTATGATTATGGATCACGAATCACCACAACCCACAATTCGAAACTATCAGTTAACCCTTGGTACAGAAATCATGGATAATTAATTTGGTAATGAAAATGGTTCTTATCCATTATTCGATAATGCTGCCATTGCCAGAAAATGGAGAGTGAGTCGGGATCGTCAAGACATGGAGCATGTGGGATTTTTGTCAAAACAGCATCAGGACTCTAGGCAACATGGGCGTGTGACCAAAGAAGCCGTTTAAGTGCTCCTGAAGATAATTAATCATACAAAATCATACAATATCATACAACTATACATAATATCACACATATAATTATATAATATCCTTGCACTGGTGGATTTATTGATCATACCCATATGATAAACAACAAGCGCTACCACCTTCTTGGTCATTACCTTCACGGCTCCGAAAAATGTATGGCAGACCGGCAAACCATACGCTTTCACCATATGTTGGCTGGCTACTCTCCCAATCTAATCTGGGTCACCCCCATGCTGCAGAAACCCACCACCCCTCGGGTCCGCAGTTGCGAGTAGGGTGCCGTTTGCGAAGATGATTCCCACACCATTTCGACAGCGTTAGAGTCCGTTAGAGCATGGTACAGCGACGTACAGTGAGGTTAATGGTGCCCCTTGGTTGGGAAAGCTACAATGTTGGGGTATATCCTTACAGAGGGGACCGTTGCGAGGTTGCGAGGCTGGGATATGCTGGGATAAATCATGAGGGGTCCATCTGCACCATTGATGCAGGTCAACTCATGAAATCGCAGCAAATGGTACCCTCTGGTAAACGTTTACAAAAAACTATGGAAAATCACCATGGATATAATGGGAACAACTCACTATTTCGACTGGGCCATGTTCAATAGCTATATGTAAACGTTTACCAGAGGATATTACTGTGGTATCTTCTCGTGGTATCTGGTATTTCTCAACCATTTCTTCACGAACTGATGCCAAGCTGCTCCCGAGCAACGAGCCAAAAATGCCATGGGAAACTGGCCATCAGCCGCCCACCGAAAAATGGCCCTGGAATTAAGAGCCGAACCAATCCATTCTCGCCATTTTTCAAGCCAAGACTATGGTGAAAAACGTTAGTTTAGTCATTTGTGGGGTGTACCTAGGGGGAAGGCACGAATTCACAGACCCAGTTGGAGATCTACCTCAGGTCACGCCCTCCACTTCACTGGGCCAGCCGCACCATGGCCCGGGTTCCGCGCGGGGCCCGGAACGCGCCTCCTGTGGGAAACCAGTTTCTTCTCACAACAAAGTGGGAACATCAATAAAATCCATGATAGACAAAATTACTGGTGCCACATTCCATCACTTAAAATGATATTGAGCTACACCATTGAATCCTACTAGCTGTGAGATGTGTTTCACTTGTTCTGAACATCCTCTTTCCGAGAAGTTCCAAGAGAGAATTGACACCTGTCACCCCGGAAAGTCATATCAGTGACTGTCATTCCAATGACAATCATTGCAGTGACAGTCATGTTGTCTAAAGAAGGATGAGTTGTTCTTCGAATTTACAGTGCCATTTGTTGCCAACACTTGCATCATGGCTGTTGATATTTCACCTCAAGGCCCATGTTGGGAACTTGGAACCACACAACGCACCGATGCTGAAACAGCAGCGCGATGCTCTCACGGATGACCAAGAGTGTTGCCCCAGTGATCGTTGGAACATGGAAAAATGTCACAGCCCCATCCCATTCAACGGCCCGTTGATGGCCCGTTTGGAGCGAGGGATAAACTCCAGCCATGGTTGATTACCCTGGGGTAAACATGTACATAGATGTGGAAAATCCACTAGTTGTAGACGGTTTTCCTGAAAAAAACATGAGCTTTCCACATCGATGTTAGTTTACCCCAGGGTGCCCATCGCGATCCATTTTCCGCGCGCATCCCTTCAGTTGCTTCGCGCACGAAGGGGGCATTCTACCTCCGGTGCCGGCGAGGGTGCCCCGGTAAATCCGGATGGATGTTCCATTCCCCCCCAGGTTATGATATTATATACATCTGGTTACATTCATGTAGATTACTAGAGGGTAAATGAGGGTGAGTGGTTCAGTGGCTAACAAAAAATCGTCTCAACAAGCAACGGCGGGTTCTCACTTTGCAAATAACCAACAAATCATGGCAATAAGAGTAACACATACCCAATCCGGCTATAACAGTGGTAACGGCCGGTAACGATGGCAAGAAGCAGCCTCTTTCGCGGCCTGTTTTGGCACTGCTTCCGGCCTGGCGAGAGGGTCGTACCTGTATGCCTGCGCATATCATGCATGTAGCATAAATATCTATGCGTATATGATGTGATTTATTTATGTTAGTAATCGAAGGAAGTTTAGAAGTCAAACTTCCGACAATATGGAGAGATGAAAAGCAGAGCAGGGCAGAGGCAGAGAGAAGAGGAAGATTAGAAGAGAGAAGATCAGAAGAGAAAGAGTAAGAGGACAGAAGATACAGATGCGCGAAAAGGTAGGAAAGTCGCGAAACACTGTGTTTTTCCAATGATGTGTGGCTCCGGAGGGTCGAAAAGTAGGCTCGCTAAAGCGGCGGGTGCGGAGCCAGCTGGCCAGATGAGAGATGAAAAATTGCACGCCGTTGTGGCGCGAAGCACATTTCCAAGTCAAAATGTACAAAACACACCATTGTCGGACCACTTTTGAAAGTTGAGATGTCGAAAAAGTGCACGCCGTTGTGGCGCGAAGCACATTTCGAAGTGAAAATGTACAAAACACACCAGCTCCGGACCACTTTTGGAAGTTGAGATGTCAAAAAAGTGCACGCCGTTGTGGCGCGAAGCACATTTCCAAGTCAAAATGTACAAAACACCGCAGCTCCGGACCACTTTTGGAAGTTGTGATGTCGAAAAAAGTGCACGCCGTTGTGGCGCGAAGCACATTTCCAAGTCAAAATGTACAAAACACCAGGGGTTCGGACCACTTTTGGAGGTTGCGATGTCGAAAAAGTGCACGCCGTTGTGGCGCGAAGCACATTTGGAAGTCAAAAGTGTAAAAAAACTGAGGGTTTTGAGCCTTTTTTGACGTGCTGATGTCGAAAAAGTAGACACTGCTTAACTTAACTAACTTGACTAACTTAAGTAACTTCACTAACTTAACTACCCTAACTTCGACGACAACAGCAACAACAGCAACAACAACAACAACAACAACAACAACAACTACAACAACTACAACAACAACTACAACTACAACAACTACACAACAACTAGAACTACAACTAGAACTACAACTAGAACTACAACTACAACAGCTACAACAACAACAGCAACAACAACAACAACAGCAACAACAACAACTACAACAACAACTGCAGCAACAACAGCAACTACAACAACAACTACAACTACACTACACAACAACTACAACTACACAACAACTACAGCTACAACTACAACAACAACAACTACTACTACAACTACAACTACAACAACTACAACTACAACTACAAAACAACTACAGCTACAACTATATGACTGCAACTACACTACACTAATTACATTACACCACAACTACAACTCCACTACGCTACAACTACAACTACAGTTGCAGTACGTCACACTACATCCAGCAGTTGTGGGTGAGGTGACCACTGCAACCATTGCAACCATTCCAGCAAACACAACTCCAACCACCTTTCGGTCAATCAGTGGATTCGCTCTGCCATCCGTGATTCACAACAACCAACGTCTCCTATAGGTTTCCTATTCTGAAACTTTCGCCACCGCCTTGTGCGGTACTACTGGTATATAATCGAAGGAAGTTTAGAAGTCAAACTTCCGACAATATGGAGAGATGAAAAGCAGAGCAGGGCAGAGGCAGAGAGAAGAGGAAGATTAGAAGAAAGAAGATGCAAGTGCGCGAAAAGGTAGGAAAGTCGCGAAATACTGTGTTTTTTCGTGGTTTTGTGGCTCCGGAGGGTTGAAAAGCCGTTGTGGCGCGAAGCCAATTTCGAAGTGAAAAGGTACAAAACACCTCAGCGTCGGACCGCTTTTGGAAGTTGAGATGTTGAAAAAGTGCGCGGCGTTGTGGCGCGAAGCACATTTGGAAGTCAAAATGTGTTAAAAACTGAGGGGTTCAGAACACTTTTGGAAGTTGAGATGTTGAAAAAGTGCACGGCGTTGTGGCGCGAAACACATTTCGAAGTCAAAAGTGTTAAAAACTGAGGGTCTCGGAGCACTTTTGGAAGTTGAGATGTCGAAAAAGTGCACGCCGTTGTGGCGCGAAGCACATTTGGAAGTCAAAAGTGTTAAAAACTGGCGGTCTCGGAGCACTCTTGGAAGTTGAGATGTCGAAAAAGTGCACGCCGTTGTGGCGCGAAGCACATTTCCAAGTCAAAATGTTAAAAACACCAGGGGTTCGGACCACTTTTGGAGGTTCGGATGTCGGAAAAGTCCATGCCGTTGTGGCGCGAAGGAAATTTCGAAGTCAAAATGTTAAAAACACTAGGGGTTCGGACCACTTTTGGAGGTTCAGATGTCGCTTCGCTTCACTACACTACACTACAGGACATTACACTACACTACACTCCAGTACACTACATTACACTACACTACACTCCAGTACACTCCACTACACTAAATTACACTACACCACACTACATTGCACTGAATGACACTGCAACACAGATAGACAGGTAGACAGATAGACAGATGAAAGGGAGAGATAGATAGATAGGTAGGTAGATAGATAGATAGATAGATAGGTAATTAGATGAAAGAGAGAGAGAGAGGTGCCAGCTGGGTAGATGAGATAGATAGATAGATGGCTAGACAGATAGATAGATAGATAGATAGGTAGATAGGTAGCTCATAGATAGATAGATAGATAGATACATAGATAGATACATAGATAGATACATAGATACATAGATACATAGATAGATAGATAGATAGATAGTCAGAGAAAGAGAGAGAGAGAGAGGAGACCTCAAGCACCTTTTGGTCCATCAGTGGCTTCGCTCTGCCATCCCTGATTCACAACAACCAATCTCTCCTATAGGTTTCCTATTTTTGAAACTTCCGCCACCGCCTTGTGCGGTACTACTGGTAATGTTATAATACTATATAATAATATATAAATATATACGTATATACACATGCGTGTGTGTCCTTGTGTGTGTGTGCGATGAGCAGGTATATTTACATCTGCACGCATATCCTATATAAATAGCCAAGTAATATACCAAATATTGTTGCTACAACCAATACGATGCCAAGAAAAACGGCCGGTTACCCAACCAAGGTTGGTCTGATCTACCTATATCTACCTCACTGCATCAAACCGTTTGGATTTTTTTCAAACAAAAAAACATCTAAACTGGACATGAATCATCCATCATTGCATCATCCCCTGATGAGGCCGCCCACCTAGCTTCAGGCTTCACCTGGCGCCGCGCAGCCTGGATCAGCCTTTTTTCAGCCCCAAAAGGATCGCGAACTTCGACGCATATCCAAAATGCTACTCAAATATATATATATATAATTATATATATATAATTATATATATACTCAAATTAGTATCGCTGCTTAATTTATCGTTGTGGCTTGCGATTTCTTCAGTAGCTATGGAAAAACCTCGTCGTCGGAAAATCATCGCCAAGCTATGGCCCTTCCCCGGCCCTTCCCCGGCGCGCGATGTGAGGCAACCCTTTTTTTCTGCGGCCAGCGGTCGCACCTTCCGGGGTGAACGCCGGAGACTTGGACATGGCGAAATCTGTTGCTATACTTGGCTCATCATGGCTCCCAGTTCCAAAAAAAACAAGGGCATCCTAGGGCTATAATATGCCACTTACCAACTGGGAGACCAACAAGTCACCAAGCAGTGCCTGATTTTGCGCTGAGTTCGTGGCAGCCGCGATGCGATCACCTTGGCGAGCCATGCGATGTGAACATGTTTGGAATCTGAGGCTCCGAACCTTAAGTCCAGCAGCCTCTGATTATCGCCAGATAACTAAATCTGCCATATTTAAATAGGAAAATCAGCATAGATACCTATAGTTTGATGATGGACATATCGGCATCCAGGATTGATTGCCAGAGGGTATCCCAGAAAGTCTGTGTCATACCTTGGAAAACAGGCATTCATATTCCAAAGATTGTATCATAATGGTGTTGCTGGAATGTTCTTGACAAGCCGACTTTTCAAGATTTTGAGCTGTTGATCATGCCCATTTACCTCCCACTAGATTTATTTATTAAACATTATATATATATATATATATCACAAATCAATAGAAATCATGGCAAGAGCTAGAACATCAACATGTATCAACCGTTGGTATTCAACATGAAATGTTATATCAACCATTATTAACCCCATTAACCGTTAGTTGGTTTAGTATTACCATCATATATTAAACAATATTAACACTGTTAATCATATTATTAACCATTACTATAGGTGCTATAGGCAATTATGTTAGATTAACAGTCATTAATCGTATGTGTATATATATATCTCTATCTATATAGTGTATATATATATATATCTCTATCTATCTATCTATCTATATATATATATCGACATACGGTGGATGGTTGCAAAATCCTGCGCCGCCAAAAGGATGGTTGAAAGCCTATACCCTCTGGTTTTTTAACATAGCTATTGAAAATAGCCATAGGAATAGTTGATGTTCCATTAAAAATGGTGATTTTCCATAGTCATGTTAATGATTAACCATAGAAATAGTTGATCTTCCCATTCAAAATGATGATTGTGCATAGTTATGTTAGTGATTAACCATAGAAATAGTTGATCTTCCCGTTCAAAATGGTGATTATGCATAGTTATGTTAGTGATTAACCATAGAAATAGTTGATCTTCCCGTTCAAAATGGTGATTATGCATAGTTATGTTAGTGATTAACCATAGAAATAGTTGATCTTCCCATTCAAAATGGTGATTATGCATAGTTATGTTAGTGATTAACCATAGAAATAGCTGATCTTCCCATTCAAAATGGTGGATCTTTGCAAAGTTATGTTAGTGATTAACCATAGAAATAGTTGATCTTCCCATTCAAAATGGTGATTACGCATAGTTATGTTAGTGATTAACCATAGAAATAGTTGATCTTCCCATTCAAAATGGTGGATCTTTGCAAAGTTATGTTAGTGATTAACCATAGAAATAGTTGATCTTCCCATTCAAAATGGTGATAGCATAGTTATGTTAGTGATTAACCATAGAAATAGATCTTCCCATTCAAAATGGTGGATTCAAGTTATGTTAGTGATTAACCATAGAAATAGTTGATCTTCCCATTCAAATGGTATCTTTGCATAGTTATGTTAGTGATTAACCATAGAAATAGTTGATCTTCCCGTTCAAAATGGTGATTATGCATAGTTATGTTAGTGATTAACCATAGAAATAGTTGATCTTCCCATTCAAAATGGTGATTATGCATAGTTATGTTAGTGATTAACCATAGAAATAGTTGATCTTCCCATTCAAAATGGTGGATCTTTGCAAAGTTATGTTCGTGGTTAACCATAGAAATAGTTTCCATTCAAAATGGTGGATCTTTGCATAGTTATGTTAGTGATTAACAATAGAAATAGTTGATCTTCCCATTCAAAAATGGTCGATCTTTGCATAGTTATGTTAGTGATTAACCATAGAAATAGTTGATCTTCCCATTCAAAATGGTGGATCTTTGTATAGTTATGTTAGTGATTAACCATAGAAATAGTTGATCTTCCCATTCAAAATGGTGGATCTTTGCATAGTTATGTTTGTGATTAACAATAGAAATAGTTGATCCTCCCATTCAAAATGGTGGATCTTTGCATAGTTATGTTAGTGATTAACCATAGAAATAGTTGATCTTCCCATTCAAAATGGTGGATCTTTGCATAGTTATGTTAGTGATTAACCATAGAAATAGTTGATCTTCCCATTCAAAATGGTGGATCTTTGCATAGTTATGTTAGTGATTAACCATAGAAATAGTTGATCTTCCCATTCAAAATGGTGATTATGCATAGTTATGTTAGTGATTAACCATAGAAATAGTTGATCTTCCCATTCAAAATGGTGGATCTTTGCAAAGTTATGTTCGTGGTTAACCATAGAAATAGTTGATCTTCCCATTCAAAATGGTGGATCTTTGCATAGTTATGTTCGTGGTTAACCATAGAAATAGTTGATCTTCCCATTCAAAATGGTGGATCTTTGCATAGTTATGTTAGCGATTAACCATAGAAATAGTTTATCGTCCCATTCAAAATGGTGGATCTTTGCATAGTTATGTTAGTGATTTAACCATAGAAATAGTTGATCTTCCCATTCAAAATGGTGGATCTTTGCATAGTTATGTTAGTGATTAACCATAGAAATAGTTGATCTTCCCATTCAAAATGGTGGATCTTTGCATAGTTATGTTAGTGATTAACCATAGAAATAGTTGATCTTCCCATTCAAAATGGTGGATCTTTGCATAGTTATGCTAGTGATTAACCATAGAAATAGTTGATCTTCCCATTCAAAATGGTGGATCTTTGCATAGTTATGTTAGTGATTAACCATAGAAATAGTTGATCTTCCCATTCAAAAAGGTGGATCTTTGCATAGTTTCATCTATGTTTACAAGAGGGTAAATTCAATGGATTGGTTCAAGGGAAAATCTACAGGAAACCATGGATTTTCCCATTAAATATGGGGGTTTCCTGTAAATTTTCCCTTAAACCAATCCAATGATAAATGGGATGTTGACCACCATTTGCAACTGTTGATTCGGATTTCCCTGGGGTCATCCCACAGTGGGGTCATCCCACAATGGCAACGCCGGATCCACGGATGGCGGCCACGTGACAAATACGGATCCACCGTGGCCGGTTCCGCTTCGGGGACCGTGGCCGCGGGTGCCTGGGCATATTGATCAGGGTGATAT
The DNA here is from genome assembly GCA_947184155.2 of Cladocopium goreaui. NCBI lineage: Eukaryota > Dinophyceae > Suessiales > Symbiodiniaceae > Cladocopium > Cladocopium goreaui. Next base: position 170,731 of record CAMXCT020000265.1, on the reverse strand, counting down.
CTTATACATACAGTATATATACGTATATTAATACACATACAATTTTTTGTAGAGATTATCTATCATTAATATACATAGAATTTTTGTAACTGTATATAATTTTCATAGCTAGGTATACTATACCCAAATTGGGGGTGACCCATCTCTAAGGGATCATCCCAAAGGGTCTCGGTCTCGGGTCTCCGAGGGTCTCGGTCTCGGTCTCCTCCCTGCCGGCTGGAAATTATGATATTGGAAGTTAATGTTGGAAAATGATATTGGGAAATTGATATTGGAATATGATCATGTTCCCGATTTTTTTTAATATACCCTCTGGTAATTTTTAACATAACTTTTTGGGAAATCGCCATTGAAAAATAAAATTTAAAACCCAGCTGCAAAATGGTGGATCTTTCAATCTTTCCATAGTTATGTTAGTTTGCCAGAGGGTATATGTGAGGGAATTTCCAAACCATGATATCATGTTTGATTACCAGCAAACTATTTCAAGACAATCTGCAGCACCACACTGTTGTGACACTGAATAAGTTGGTGCTTTTTCAAGATCATGATCTTAATCCCCCATTTCAGATGGCTTCCAATTATCATACCCTCCAGAAATAAAACATGGCAACTGAAAATCCCTTATAAATGGAATTGTTAGTTGGAAAACCACATCAAACTATATGGTGGATTCACCCAATTATCCTATGAATTTCTCAATGTAAACATGTTTGGTAAGATTCCTCCTCCCCTGGCTCTTTCCGTAGCCATCATCACTTTTCATGGCTAGTTCATCCCTACAAAAATGACACCTGATTGGTGTTGATCCATCCAAAAAAGTCTGAAATAGACTGGAAAATTTCTAAAATCCAGCGAGTTTGGTGCCTTAAACCTCAGTTTTCGATATAACACCCACAGTTTTACCATGGTTATCTTGGATTTGCCGCTAAATCATCGACAAAAAGCCAAGGATTAGGAAACATATACACCATTGTTCAGCATTGACCACTACTTCCATCACTAATCATGATTACTATATATGATCACCATCGTCATTAATCAACACTATTAAACATATTGACCCATCTTTTGGTATATTACATGATATTACTAGGCTAGATCAATATCCATTAACAACCATTATCAATCAGTGTAATCCATAGTTAACCGTTATCAACCACTTTGAATGGCGAACCATAGTGAAACATGATTCACCAGTATTATCAACCTTTCTCGTGTTCACTATTATTATTTATATTATCATATTCTTATTCGTGTTATTAACTATGAACCACATAATCCATCATAAACCATGGTTCACCGGCATTCTCAATTTTTACCATCTTAACTGTTATTATTCGTATCATCAACTATGGACAATCATCACCCATATGATTATTCACCATAATTAATATTACAGTAACTTTTAATTCTTTGAGCATTATTAACCAACATTAACCAACTTAGTGGCCATTATGAACCAAGATTAACTAGTAACCAATATTAAACAACATTAACCATGTCTCCCACCTCCGCAGCTGCATCCGCTTCCCTTGCCGGCTCCGGCTGGGGCTGGGAGGGCTGGGAAGGCTCCTGGCAGAGATCGATGGTTGTAGCCTCCAACCACTAACAGAACTGTGACTTTTTATGATTTAATCAACAAAAATGGTTAACTAACAAACATGGTGCTTGAACTCAGAAAAATGGTGACTTCACCAGCAAAAATGGTGATTTATTGGAATATGACATCACTATGTTCAACTATTATATATTACTGGCCATCACTGCGGTAAGTGGTATGTTCCATAATTAGTACCCAGCATCACTCTGATTGATCTTAAACCATCACTATTACCACTACGTTTTTCGCCATGACAATAACATAGTGCAATAATATAATATCATATAATTTAATTTAATTCAATATAATATAATATAATATAATACAATATTGTATAACATAATATATAATTCATGAATAGCACAGTAAAAAATACAAAGCACAATCTATAAATCAACCTGCTATTGATCACTATCAACCAAAAAATCACTATCATGTTCCACCAATGTGGCAGACCCAACAATAAACCATCCCTTTGATACACCTCTATTGGGGATTGTGAAAGAATGCGTTTACCGTACATCATGTGGGTGATGGATATCCATCATTGGGAATAATCCTAAAAAAATTGGTATATAATGGTATATATGGTGAGTATACTTCAGTCTACCACATTAGTCACAAGATGTCACAAGTTTTCATGAAAAAATATTGAGCCATTTTCTCTTCTTGGTTAAATGGTGAGAGGCTTCATCCAAACATAATATCATTGGTTAATCCCCGCTATCACTGTTCTTGGTCAGATCTATCATCATTAAATATCAATATTAGATGCTCCCCATGATATTCCCCTTTACACTTCCATTTAGTTACTCTATATCCTATTGAATCCCATTCACTAACTATAATACCCATATCAATCATTATATACCCCATCTGTACAGAAGAATATATATATATTATGATGATTATATATGTATATCCATCTACTAACTGCAAATATCCACCATGTTCCATCATTATAGTTAATAGAATTAATCCATTTATGAAACCTCCACTGGTTGGGGATATCATTGTAGATTCTTTCTCAGCGGGTTTCCTTACGGAAAAAAAAGAAAGTTAAAAAAATATTGGTTGGCTTCGCGCGCTTTTCTTAGGAATAAAAAAGAAGCCCCCCGTGCGAACCCAACCAAAAAATAAATTAAAGTTTAGACACTTGATGAGTACGGATTTATAGGATCATTAGATAATTGGGTTATCTCATTCATTAATCCATTTATAAATCCTCGATCTCTTCTGACTAGACTAATTATATTCTATGAATGGATCCTATTGTTAATCCTCCATTTTCTATTATAGTTGATGTCATTAGCCCATTTTTAATCAAATGGAAAATAGTATGATTAGTGGATAATTCTCTCATTAACATCCATTAACCCATTAACTATTAGCCCATTTATTATCCCATTAATGGACCACAACTAACATAACTATGGAAAATCACCATGTTAATGGGTAAACCAACTATAAATTGCCATTTTAACTAGCCCGTTTATTATCCCATTAAGGGATATCACAATTTTAATGGGTAAATCAACTATATATATATATATATATAAACGGCATGAATTGGAAAACAACTATACAGGGGATAAATTATTGAAATCAACATCATGTGAATGGGAAATTTATTAATGGAACATAACTGTGGTAAATCAACTATAAATGGCCAAATCAACCTTTTATAAATGAGTTTGCTACCTGGTTGGTGGTTTCAACCATCCTGAAAAATATGAAAATCAATGGGCCCATATATGATGGAAAATAAAATTCATGTTTGAAACCACCAACCAGAATTGCATTTGCTCATGGTATAAAAATCCACCATTTGTTCATGGCTAAATCAACCATTTATACATGGATTTACTACCACCCATGGATTTACTACCACCCTCATTCACCCTCTGTTAAAATAACAGTTCGCTATTGATAATGGGCATAGAAATAATGGATTTACCCAGCTACAAAATGGTGGATCTTTCCATAGTTACGTTTGTTTACCAGAGGGTAGGTGCTTGTCTTAAATAACCATTAATCAAATCATTTATCATCAATAATCATCAATCAACCATCATTAATCAACCATATCCCCACATTGCTGATGGTTAAGACCCCCCAAACATACACGATTAATGGATACCCCAAATCACATCCACTCCGCCTTGGGCCGCCGGCGCCAGCGGTGGGCACCGCGCAGGGCCAGGAAGCTTTGACGACGCTGGCGCAAGATCCCGCGCCTGGAAAGCGGGCGTGCCGTAACCGGCGCAAGGACAACCCTGGGAAAACGCGTGAAGAACATGGGGAAGATATGCAAAATATATGGGAAATATATTGGAAATATGGGAAAATATGGCAAAACCATGGGAAATACATCGGAAAACTGGGAAAATATGCCGAATATGTATGGAAAGGGTCAGGAATATATGGGCAAACACATGGGAAAGCTATGGAAATTGTATGAAAACTGTGGAAAATGTACGAAAGCACATGAGAAGTTGGAAAAACTCCAGGCAAATATTATATGGCGAAATGTGCGGAACATCATTGGAAACATATGGAGTGTAACATATAAGGAGTATATAGCAGGAAAACACTAGCAAGTATGGGAAACTCTGGTGGAACATGCGGGAAAAACGCAAAACAAGATGGAAATCCGATGTGAAAATGCAGTGCCAAGATGCCATTCTTTGGCGATTCGCTCCTCAGATGGCAAGTTCGGACCTCATCACATCCTGCCTGTCTTTCCAGTGAATCTATGCCACCATGGGCTTACCATGGGGATTGGGGTTCTACCCATCCAACATGGGTATCTAATAGGGAATAGAGATCAATGGGATATTTTAAATTATGTTAATATATATAACCAACAATGGATCTGGAAAAAAGTCAATAATACAAACCTGACATTCATGAGGTCATTCACGTCGCGACGTGAGGTCAAGGCGCTTCCTCTTCGGCCCCACCCTCGAGTTCCCAAAGCTTCTGCAGCCTCTCTTCCTGAAGCAATGCCGCTAATTTCGATCGATTTTGTACACGGTTGAAATCCCATGGCAGTTTGAGAAAAACATGGGGACCCAACTGCTCAAACCACCAACCAGCCCAAGTTTTGTCCGTCGCCACCATTGATCCGAGTTAAACGCCATCATTTCTGCCAAAGTCACAGATTTTTGTATTTTTGCAGAAACCACCCATTCTGATCATTGCTGGCTAAACCCATGTCCTTCCCTGGTACCGCCATGTAAGCCTTGCTTACATCCCTCAAGCCCTGATTTCGCCCCTCCGGCACCTCCAGTTGGGCCGCCCGCTCTTCGTCGCAGAGCGTCACGTTGGTGAGCACCGGCTGCGGGGGCGGATGGTTTCCGGCTTCCGGCTGTTTCCAATCATACAATCACTTGTGGATGCGGCTTAGTAGGGAATGGGGGAATGATATGGAATGATCCATACTGACTATTACGAAGTATTTTGCAACAATCATCCCCTTCCCCCTACTAAGCACCAGTAAGATGAAAGGGAACAACAACATATGAAAACATATGAAAACAACCAACCGTGGGAAGATACACCCCCTAATTTGAAAAGAAATAGAACCTGAAAAAATAACGTCCCAAAAGTTGCTTTTACTACCTGGGGTGGCCTGCAATGCATGTCAGGTTCTGTTCTGGGCACCGAGGAAAGCGGGTGTCACTTGCTTGAAAAAGCTATACTACTTTGAGAAAGAGACCCTCAATTTGCACAGAGGAAAAGAAAAACACGGTATAGTATATAATATATTTATTTATTTGTTTCTTTATTTATGTCTTCATATGTATGTATTTATATTTCATGTACTTATGATTATTTATGTATCTATTTATTTATATTTATATTTCCTGCAAAATTTCATGTATGTCCGATACATGTACGATCTTTTAAGCATTGCCACTCCTCGCCCAAACGTAGCGCCTCGGGGGCCAAGCGCTGCAACAGGAGCCACTCCAACTTTGCTGCTTTGCTCTTGGCCATCTGGGCCAGCTCTCCTGCCGGGCCGGGAGGATGTTCGTTGAACACGGGCTTTACCCTCTGGTTATGACTAACAGTTTGCCATGGTATAGATGGCCCATAGAAATAGATAGTTTACCGTTCTTAAAAATGGTGATTTCCCACGGCTATGTAACAAATAACCAGATGATAACTTAAAAAAGTGTCAAGCACATACCCAGTAAACAGTAAACAGTTTATACCCAGGAGGATGTTGGTATGAACTTGGTCTTAAACAGTAAACAATTCAGAAACCGAGTTCTCCTGCAAAAGTGTGAAGCACATAATATTCTACAGAATGGATGGGCTTGCCACCATGCGCCATTGTGCTACCAGCAAATAGATATGCAGCAAAGCTGTTACGTGGCGAAACTTAAATTTTCTGCCAACCATCTGGTCTCATAGGTGGGGTGAACGGTGCATCTAGAATAAGACCCAAGATACCCAAGTCTTCTCCATGCTATCAATAACTAGCCAAACCCCAGAAACATCAATGCTACATGCGGAGTATCGGGGATATGGTATGATATGCGATGGTAGTGCAAAAACAATCGTAGAAAACCCCTTTCCCCTACTTTCATGTCACATTTCAGGCATCTACAACGGTTTTAACATGTCCAACTTCAAAATCACTCGTTGTTTTCAAGCGTGTTCAACGATGCCTTTCACAGCGTCCAACTCCATCGAAACCACCTTCACCTGGCGTCAATCAGCGCCGAGTCGGGGTTGATGAAGGGGATGAATAACCCACACATAACATCTGGTCTCGATGGATTGGTTTAAGGGAAAATCTACAGGAAACCATGGTTTTTACCATCAAATATAGGGGTTTCCTGTAAATTTTCCCATCATCCAATTCTATGATGGTCTGGTTTTAACCATCCTGAAAAATATGAGTTCGTCAATGGGAAGGATGACATCACATATATGAAATGGAAAATAAAATTCATGTTCCAAACCACCAATCAGACATCCTTAGCCCATCCATGGCATACTTAGCCCATGGAAAACCCCGGCGGTTCATGTTCGGTGGGATCTCCATGGCGAAGTTGGGCACGTAGCCATACTAGTAGGGGGAAAGAGATTCTGCAGAGATTATTCAGAAAAAAAATATATATATATATTAATGATATATATATATATAGATATACATTAATATTCATATATATATATATATACACACTATATAGTCAAATGGGATTTGGTTGCTGATTTCCAAATTGGATGTGGAAAACGTAAAGCATCTGAATTTCGATATCGGTGAGATTGATCCCAAAGGGACAAGTGCAGTGGTTTAAGTCATCAGTGGAAGCCCTGCACAACCAAAAATCCGAACCTCTGTTGAAGAATCCGTCTTTCTCTCCAAGCTGGCAAAACCCACCAATTGACGGGAAACCTGATGCAGACTGCTGCAGACCTTTTGATCACTCTGCCGATGTGCTCATTAGTTCAAGCGTCAGATCTCGAACTCCTCCCCGCCGATAATATTGCACGGCGTTCCGAAACCAGCGAAATGAAAAGCAAAGGACAGGGCAAAAAGCAGCAACTGCCGCAAAGAACAACCATGTTTCTCCACTAAAAGATTTGTTGCGTCCCGCAGAAGGAATGGCCTCCTGCTTGTCAGTTGGAGCAGAATCTCCTCCGGGTCCACTAAGACTTGCCCCTGCGACGGTCTTCTTTGCTGCAAGAGCATCGCCATCCGACTTCTGAGTCACAAAATGCTCAGCTACAGAAGAAGAATCTGATCCGTAAGCTGGGTCACCCCAAGTCACCACAGTGCCATCCATCTTTTTTGCTGCAAAGGCACTACGTGTAGAATAAATCACATCCACAGATGTCAAACTCTCAGCGACAGAAGAGGAATCTCCACCTGAATAGTGGTCACCCCAAGTCACCACAGTGCCATCCGCTTTCTTTGCTGCAAAAGCGGTGCTTGTAGAATAAATCACATCCACGGATGTCAAACTCTCAGTGACAGAAGATGAATCTCCACCTGCATATGGGTAGCCCCAAGTAACCACAGTGCCCTCGGCTTTCTTTGCTGCAAAGGCAATTCCTGTAGAATACATAACATCCACGGATGTCAAACTCTCAGCGACAGAAGATGAATCTCCACCTGCATATGGGTCACCCCAAGTCACCACAGTGCCATCCGTCTTCTTTGCTGCAAAGGCGCGACGTGTAGAATAAATCACATCCACTGATGTCAAATTCTCAGTGACAGAAGAGGAATCCCCACCTGAATAGTGGTCACCCCGAGTCACCACAGCGCCATCCGTCTTCTTTGCTGCAAAGGCGCGACGTGTAGAATATATCACATCCACGGATGTCAAACTCTCAGAGACAGAAGAGGAATCCCCACCTGAATCTGAATATGGGTCGCCCCAAGTCACAACAGTGCCATCCATCTTTTTTGCTGCAAAGGCACTACGTGTAGAATAAATCAAATCCACAGATGTCAAATCCGCAGCGGCATGGGAGGAATCTCCACCTAAATATCGGTGTCCCCAAGTCACCACAGTGCCATCCGTCTTCTTTGCTGCAAAAGCGGTCCTCGTAGAATAAATTGCATCCACGGATGTCAAGTTTGTAGCGACTAAAGAGGAATCTC